>OX123181.2:15680256-16201398 GCA_944739405.2 Euclidia mi | reverse complement strand
TTCCACAGAGCGACTGCCTGTCTGACCTCCGCAACCCGAAGGTATAGCGATATTCCATGGTTTAGACTAGTGTCAGTTTATTTAGAAGGTACTGACGACCTGTAACGACTTTAAAAGATCTTCATGACAACCGGGACCGACGGCTTAACGTACTCTCCACGAGCAGGCAAAGGAGGCACGGGTCAAGCGGTAATTAACAATTCAATACGCACATAACTCCGAAAAGTCATTGGTGCGCGCCGTGGATTTGAACCCGATACCCTCTGCATGGCAGTCTGTTGGTATATCCACTCGACTATTGCTGCCTTCTCTGTAAAAAGAAGTACAACTAATAGTTTAATAAGAGTTTAAAGGAATAACTATAAACGTATTATGTTTTAGAGATAGTCCTTAATTTGTTTAATATTGTTTCATGTACGAAGAAGTTTTGTGCAAATACGAATTATTACCTTTGGTTACGTTAAGCCATTTTTAATGCTATAAATAATCAAATAATAGAACTGATTTTAAAATTTTCTAGTTTGACAAAGTTATTTTCACCACAGCAGCTCAAACATGCCGCTTTTGCTGCCAGACAACAGTGAACAAAACGCGATTTTGATTCGAGCGTGAGGCAAAGTAACTTTTTAATTTTTCAATCTTCAGTGCCACGAATTGACATTGTTCAGCCACAAATTTGATAGGGTAAATACGCCAAACGTCGGCCCCTCCCCAAACTTCGGCCGTCTGCACATTTTCAGCTTGCGTTCATTTAAAACGTAATGAAGTGACAAATTTGCCACTCGAATTACAATCTTAGTTCATACTCTATATGTACAAACCACTACTTTCCGATTACGTTACTCACTCTTTGCACACTGAGCGTCAGTAGCGATTGCGCCGTCGAAGCGTCAATTTCACATTAAAAGTACCTTACTTGCTGCGAATACCCACACTTCGGGGATTGATATTAGAACGGTCAGACATTCCTTTTTTTGTTTTAAGCTTTATTATCAGTCATTAGTGATTTTTACTATATTTTGAGATAGTTTTTTTTAGTGTTTTATGTATTGTTTTAAAGGGAAAATAGGAGGCCGCCAATAGAATACCAATTTTGAATTAAAACCGGATTCTCGGCCGTGGCCGACTTAAAGTAAATGCAGTCTGTTTTATAAATTCCAATTGTACTAATTCCATTGGCTTAATAAGAGAATTTGCAACGCATATAGGCAAATAAATCTATTTTACGTTTAATCGCCAAATACCGGCCGGGGTGGTATTAGTTGAATCTCGAGAAATAATGTACCCGAAATAGGGGCCGGCTTTAGAAACATTAAAGATCGTAATGTCGACCAGCCTTGAATTCGAGCCCAACTATACAGGCTGATTACTTTTTCTTATTTTCTCAAAATTAAATATTTATATTACATGTATTTATTAATAATATAAAGAGTTAAGTTTAAATAAAGGAGTTGATATTATTGAAAACATTTATGGTAGCTTATTATGGTATGGGAATATAAGATATAAATTGCTCTTTGGAACTTGCTACCTTAACCCATGTTAATTAGCTTAAAAAATATAAATGGTGGCCTCTAAACTATTTGGCGTCCCGCGAACGACGACGTTGCTGGATAGATTGGCTGGTCGCATAGACATACATACATTTAAAACGGGACGTCCTTCGGTTTTGAACCCAGCCAAAGAAGAAATACTAGTTCAATGGGTAATATAACTCGTGAAGTGCGGTCTTCAAAGAAAAGAAAACAGTTTCAATTAATAGTGTAAAAAAATATGAAAGCCGAAAACAGGCAAAATCTATTCAATGATGATACTCCGGGCCAAAAATGGTATGAATTATTTTTTAAAAGACATCCAGAACTAATTATAATTATTGTGATGTTTACTTTGAAAAAATTGTAATACCTAACATTATTTAAGTACAAATAAAAAAATACTTTACCTACTATTAAACAAATACGATTAATAACGTATACTTAGTGAGACTCCTGCCAAAATAAATCATATTAATAATATTTGTCTGTCTTAATTTTAAACATCCTATAGCCGGCCGAGATTTGGGAAAAATGCGACCGACCATGGGCCGTGAATGGCCGACTTTAGGGTTTTTTCGTTCTCGACGCATCTAAACCTTAGAACTTTTTCCTTGTAGTAGAAATGTCAACCTTATGCCCATAAACATGAAATAGATTTATCAAACTATCCAAAACCGCATCGGAAGCTGTCCTTTCGTTGCAAATTGATGGTGCCAGACCGATCCCAAAATAGAAAAACCGTAAGGTGGCCGACATTTAGCGTATTTAGCCTAAATTCGAATTTTACTGTGCTCTGTCTCTTTCACATGCATATAAAAAGTGAGTGAAAAAACAAACCCCTTCGAATTCGAAATTCGATTTCGGAATTCGACCTCAAAGAAAACACCTACGGCAACGCAAAAAAAAAAGATATTTGTAATAAAGAAATTATATGTTATTGTTTACATGTTTAATTTATTATTGGATTTTAATAAAAATAAGTCAAATTAATAGTATAAAATTAGTATTTAACCAATACATTTTTATTTAGAATTACAACAATGATACATTTGAAAAATAAACATCAGGGACGCGGTATTAAAACGCGATTTAAAAAAGTAGCGGGAATAAAAATTTCGCTAATGCTGATACAGTAGGTATAGCGTAACGTGTTAAATTTATATTAATATATAAAATAATCTAAACAAATGAGTGAAACTAGCGATGATGCCTGTACTTAAACACCAGAAGAGTTAAATCAACAAGTGATTATGCAGAATTCAATCTATTCCTGTTCATTTCTGTCTCCTAAGTAATATGTGTTCTCACTGCTGTGGTGAAAAATTATGTGTGCTACACGAGAGCAAAGTTTTTTGTATCTCGTGCTGTTGAGTCCCTCACCACACTCAGGATTCTAACTTTGATTCACTCGCTACGCTCGTGAATCAATAATAGAATCCTTCGCTTGCTCGGGACTCAAAATCAGCACTCGAAACAAAAAACAACTTTGCTCTCTTGTTGCACAAATAACTATTTCACCACAGCAGCTCAAACATGCCACTTTTGCTGCGAGACAACAGTGAACAAAACGCGATTTTGATTCGAGCGTGAGTAAAAGTAGCTTTTTAATTTTTCAATCTTCAGTGTCACGAATTGGCATTGTTCAGCCATAAATTTGAAACATTCGAATTTTACTGTGCTCTGTCTCTTTCACATGCATATAAAAAGTGAGTGGAAAAACAAACCCCTTCGAATTCGAAATTCGATTTTGGAATTCGACCTCAAGAGAAACACCTTCGGAAAAGCAAATAAAAAAAAAAATTGTAATAAAGAAATTACTTTTTTTATATGTTATTGTTTACATGTTTAATTTATTATTGGATTTTAACAAAAATAAGTCTAATTAAAAGTATAAAATTGGTATTTAACCAATACATTTTTATTTGGAATTACAACATATATATATATATATATGTTGTAATTCCAAATAAAAATGTATTAATACATTTTTATTTGGAATGTAAATTAAAAGTATAAAATTGGTATTTAACCAATACATTTTTATTTGGAATTACAACATATTTATATATATATATATGTTGTAATTCCAAATAAAAATGTATTGGTTAAATACCAATTTTATACTTTTAATTAGACTTATTTTTGTTAAAATCCAATAATAAATTAAACATGTAAACAATAACATATAAAAAAAAGTAATTTCTTTATTACAATTTTTTTTTTTACTTGCTTTTCCGAAGGTGTTTCTCTTGAGGTCGAATTCCAAAATCGAATTTCGAATTCGAAGGGGTTTGTTTTTCCACTCACTTTTTATATGCATGTGAAAGAGACAGAGCACAGTAAAATTCGAATGTTTCAAATTTATGGCTGAACAATGCCAATTCGTGACACTGAAGATTGAAAAATTAAAAAGCTACTTTTACTCACGCTCGAATCAAAATCGCGTTTTGTTCACTGTTGTCTCGCAGCAAAAGTGGCATGTTTGAGCTGCTGTGGTGAAATAGTTATTTGTGCAACAAGAGAGCAAAGTTGTTTTTTGTTTCGAGTGCTGATTTTGAGTCCCGAGCAAGCGAAGGATTCTATTATTGATTCACGAGCGTAGCGAGTGAATCAAAGTTAGAATCCTGAGTGTGGTGAGGGACTCAACAGCACGAGATACAAAAAACTTTGCTCTCGTGTAGCACACATAATTTTTCACCACAGCAGTGAGAACACATATTACTTAGGAGACAGAAATGAACAGGAATAGATTGAATTCTGCATAATCACTTGTTGATTTAACTCTTCTGGTGTTTAAGTACAGGCATCATCGCTAGTTTCACTCATTTGTTTAGATTATTTTATATATTAATATAAATTTAACACGTTACGCTATACCTACTGTATCAGCATTAGCGAAATTTTTATTCCCGCTACTTTTTTAAATCGCGTTTTAATACCGCGTCCCTGATGTTTATTTTTCAAATGTATCATTGTTGTAATTCTAAATAAAAATGTATTGGTTAAATACTAATTTTATACTATTAATTTGACTTATTTTTATTAAAATCCAATAATAAATTAAACATGTAAACAATAACATATAATTTCTTTATTACAAATATCTTTTTTTTTTGCGTTGCCGTAGGTGTTTTCTTTGAGGTCGAATTCCAAAATCGAATTTCGAATTCGAAGGGGTTTGTTTTTTCACTCACTTTTTATATGCATGTGAAAGAGACAGAGCACAGTAAAATTCGAATTTAGGCTAAATACGCTAAATGTCGGCCACCTTACGGTTTTTCTATTTTGGGATCGGTCTGGCACCATCAATTTGCAACGAAAGGACAGCTTCCGATGCGGTTTTGGATAGTTTGATAAATCTATTTCATGTTTATGGGCATAAGGTTGACATTTCTACTACAAGGAAAAAGTTCTAAGGTTTAGATGCGTCGAGAACGAAAAAACCCTAAAGTCGGCCATTCACGGCCCATGGTCGGTCGCATTTTTCCCAAATCTCGGCCGGCTATAGGATGTTTAAAATTAAGACAGACAAATATTATTAATATGATTTATTTTGGCAGGAGTCTCACTAAGTATACGTTATTAATCGTATTTGTTTAATAGTAGGTAAAGTATTTTTTTATTTGTACTTAAATAATGTTAGGTATTACAATTTTTTCAAAGTAAACATCACAATAATTATAATTAGTTCTGGATGTCTTTTAAAAAATAATTCATACCATTTTTGGCCCGGAGTATCATCATTGAATAGATTTTGCCTGTTTTCGGCTTTCATATTTTTTTACACTATTAATTGAAACTGTTTTCTTTTCTTTGAAGACCGCACTTCACGAGTTATATTACCCATTGAACTAGTATTTCTTCTTTGGCTGGGTTCAAAACCGAAGGACGTCCCGTTTTAAATGTATGTATGTCTATGCGACCAGCCAATCTATCCAGCAACGTCGTCGTTCGCGGGACGCCAAATAGTTTAGAGGCCACCATTTATATTTTTTAAGCTAATTAACATGGGTTAAGGTAGCAAGTTCCAAAGAGCAATTTATATCTTATATTCCCATACCATAATAAGCTACCATAAATGTTTTCAATAATATCAACTCCTTTATTTAAACTTAACTCTTTATATTATTAATAAATACATGTAATATAAATATTTAATTTTGAGAAAATAAGAAAAAGTAATCAGCCTGTATAGTTGGGCTCGAATTCAAGGCTGGTCGACATTACGATCTTTAATGTTTCTAAAGCCGGCCCCTATTTCGGGTACATTATTTCTCGAGATTCAACTAATACCACCCCGGCCGGTATTTGGCGATTAAACGTAAAATAGATTTATTTGCCTATATGCGTTGCAAATTCTCTTATTAAGCCAATGGAATTAGTACAATTGGAATTTATAAAACAGACTGCATTTACTTTAAGTCGGCCACGGCCGAGAATCCGGTTTTAATTCAAAATTGGTATTCTATTGGCGGCCTCCTATTTTCCCTTTAAAACAATACATAAAACACTAAAAAAACTATCTCAAAATATAGTAAAAATCACTAATGACTGATAATAAAGCTTAAAACAAAAAAAGGAATGTCTGACCGTTCTAATATCAATCCCCGAAGTGTGGGTATTCGCAGCAAGTAAGGTACTTTTAATGTGAAATTGACGCTTCGACGGCGCAATCGCTACTGACGCTCAGTGTGCAAAGAGTGAGTAACGTAATCGGAAAGTAGTGGTTTGTACATATAGAGTATGAACTAAGATTGTAATTCGAGTGGCAAATTTGTCACTTCATTACGTTTTAAATGAACGCAAGCTGAAAATGTGCAGACGGCCGAAGTTTGGGGAGGGGCCGACGTTTGGCGTATTTACCCTATCAAATTTGTGGCTGAACAATGTCAATTCGTGGCACTGAAGATTGAAAAATTAAAAAGTTACTTTGCCTCACGCTCGAATCAAAATCGCGTTTTGTTCACTGTTGTCTGGCAGCAAAAGCGGCATGTTTGAGCTGCTGTGGTGAAAATAACTTTGTCAAACTAGAAAATTTTAAAATCAGTTCTATTATTTGATTATTTATAGCATTAAAAATGGCTTAACGTAACCAAAGGTAATAATTCGTATTTGCACAAAACTTCTTCGTACATGAAACAATATTAAACAAATTAAGGACTATCTCTAAAACATAATACGTTTATAGTTATTCCTTTAAACTCTTATTAAACTATTAGTTGTACTTCTTTTTACAGAGAAGGCAGCAATAGTCGAGTGGATATACCAACAGACTGCCATGCAGAGGGTATCGGGTTCAAATCCACGGCGCGCACCAATGACTTTTCGGAGTTATGTGCGTATTGAATTGTTAATTACCGCTTGACCCGTGCCTCCTTTGCCTGCTCGTGGAGAGTACGTTAAGCCGTCGGTCCCGGTTGTCATGAAGATCTTTTAAAGTCGTTACAGGTCGTCAGTACCTTCTAAATAAACTGACACTAGTCTAAACCATGGAATATCGCTATACCTTCGGGTTGCGGAGGTCAGACAGGCAGTCGCTCTGTGGAAAAGCTAATATGCAGCCAAATCCGGTTAGACTAGTAAGCGGACCCCAGATTGAAACTGGGATAACGCTAAGAGAAAGAAGAGTTGTAATTCTTTGTACACAATAAAAACATAAAAAGACAAAGGCACTTTAATTTCTGATAAGGCTTATTTACCTCTCAGAACGAGAAAAAATATTTAAAATCTTCATATAACTCACATTTATATGAAGATTTTAATTTTTCCAGATCCTAGTTACACTAACTTAAACAAATCAGTCTTACAAATTATTCTTCATCAGTCCTTTCATTCATTAAATTAGTTTTATAACCTATTTGTAGAAGTCTAAAAATATTAAAAGTGTTTTAAATGACTAGTAAAATGTAGACTTACAAATATATTATTCAAAGTTACAATAAGAAAGTTGAGGGGTTGTCTATTGTTTACCCGAAGATTATATACCATAATCATCATATTGCCGAATTTCATTTGCCCGAATGTTTTGTTTGCCCTAAAAGACATATGACATACTTTTAATTGCCCGAAACTTAGATACCATAAGATACGAGTGCCATTCGTATTGTTTTTCATATTTTTAATTGCCATAATAATTATTAGACATAATATTTAAACGCCATAATGATTATTAGACATTATATTTAAATGGGTACGTATCAAGATCCTGAATTTTTAAAGACCGAATTTTAAAATACCGATGGATAAAATCGCCACACGAAAACGAAACGCCGAATGGTTTAAAAATCCCGAAAAATAAATTAAATATTATTATCAACAGCTAGTGCCTGGGGTTAGGTGCGACGAACTAAATGCCTTAAAAATCTTAAAATATATACAGTAAGTAACGCAATTACCTAATTTGTTCTGGAAAGGTCTACACATAATATGAGGTATTCCTAAACATAATCACAGGAAGTATACTTGCTGTTTATTACCTTTACAGATACAATTTATAATTTTAATACGCTGTTTTATTATATATACAGTAAGTTCCACTTGCTGTATATATAATCTGTCGTTGAGAGAAAACTAAGGGCAAACGGTCTGTCTGACAAATATTCTGTTCTACTTAAAAATTGTTTGGACGCAAACTACTTCCTATACCGTGGACAACATTACCTCCAGATCGACGGGGTGGCTATGAGTAGCCCAGTAGCACCGGTAATGGTCAACATCTGGATGGAGTACTTCGAAGAATCCAAAGACATGCAGGCATCAAATGTAAAGCTATGGAAGAGGTATGTCGACGATGTATTCTGTTTCATGAAGGGCGACAAGCAAGATGTAGAACAGTTCGCAAATAGCTTAAACTCCATACACCCTAATATTAGATTTACATTTGAAATGGAGGCAGACGGGTCGTTAGCCTTTCTCGACGTAAAAGTGACAGTGAGGGAAAAGGGTACCCTGGGACACACTGTTTATAGAAAACCGACACACACAAATAGGTATATCACACGCATACTCGCATCATCACCCGCGACACTTGGAATCTGTAGTGACTTCACTAGTAAACAGAGCGTATGACCTCTGTGACCCTGAACATTTGAACAGTGAGCTGTCACATGTTCAGGAGGTACTTAGGTGCCACGGATTCAACAAGAAGATACAACGTCTGAAGAGGAAGGACCGTAAACCGGTAGTAAGCAGAGTACCGGCTTACATGCCTTACATAAAGGGAGTGACGGTCAAAGTTGGAACAGTACTACAGAAATACTCCATAAAGACTGTATAGTCCGCTCTCCAAGGTAGCACACAATCTGCGCACCCCGAAGGATGTCATTCCTCTACAAACACCTGGCGTCTACAAGGTCGACTGCAGTTGTGGTAGTTCCTATATTGGACAGACCAAACGAACCATCGCTGAAAGGGTCAAGGAACATATCGCAGCTGTAAAAAACCGGCAAATTAACAAGTCTGCCATAGCTGAGCATTTGTTGGAGTCTGGACCAAACCACTGGATCGAATTACATCAACCAAAGGTCTTATCTACCGATCGTCACTATTACTCCAGAATAGTACGTGAAGCGGTTGAAATCAAAAAGCATGAAAATTTCAACCGGGAAGATGGATACAGACTGTCTACAACTTGGAATCCAGTAATCAACAAATGTAAACCGCGCCGCAGTAACACAGCTCATCTGTGTGTAGACGTTATAAGTGTTGTGTGTCGACTTACCGACAGTTCGGATAAAAATCAAAATAAAAAACAAGTGAGGGTAGCTGCCGAAACCCGCGCTTCACAAGGACGGCGCTGAGACACGGTAATATAATCTAACAGTATTGTAACTCGGCCGTCTTCGTGAGTTATATACCTACCAGACGCGCCGCATGCGAGCTGCGGCACGATAGCGGCTGCGGGTACTGTAGGTACAGTCCGCCCAGTGTAATGGGTACTCTGCTCGCGGCGCGTAGGTATAACTCGAGTTTCGTGCGTTTGTATGGAGTTACAATACTGTTAGATATTATTACCGTGGCTGAGATAACATCAGTGCTGTCGCGACCAAGGCTGTTGTAAGACGGCCGAAACGTCGCTAAAACATAGGTATTTATACCTTAAATTAATTAAATATCGCGAATAAGACCCGTTTTAATAAAATTGTATGATGTATACAAATCGCGAAAGTTTAAAATCGATTATTATGCTTGGTAATATTTTGCCGAGTAAAAATTTGACCAAATAAAAATATGCGTACTGAAATCATTCGAAATATTGCAATGGTATAAAAAAGGTTGCTAAAATTTGTTTGGGTAATGAAATTTGGTCAAAATCTTTTCGGCAAAACGGCAGGATCCTAAAATATTTTTAATAATAACATCATCTCACTCTAGAATACAATTGCGCTACAGAGAATATGTATTGTCATATAATGGCAGGATATATTTAATGTCCAACACTTTTTTTTACCAAATAGGTATTTATACCTATTTGGTAAAATTATTAATTATCGCTTGTCCCGTGCCTCGGAGAGCACGTTAAGCCGTCGGTCCCGGATGTCATGAAGATCTTTGACAATCGTTACAGGGCGTCAGAACCTTCTAATAAACTGACACTAGTCTAAACCATGGAATATCGCTATCCCTTCGGGTTGCGGAGGTCAGACAGTCGCTCCGTGGAAAAGCTAATATTCAGCCAAATCCGGTTAGACTAGAAAGCGGACCCCAGATTGAAACTGGGATAACGCTAAGAGGATGATGAGGTATTTATACCTTAAATAAGTTAATTGTACGCGATTAAGACCCGCTAATTTATTTTGTATGGTCCAACACTTTAAACTAATTTGAAAAACTTTTTAAATAAAAAATATTCTAGTATATAGTTACACTACGGTGTGAGATGCAGCCAGCTTTACAGTAATCTTCCATTTGAGGGAGCGATTTGTCTGCTAGACGAAGTAGCAGGCTCTCCGAGTCTACACTCACTGCTGCTTATAAATGATAACTTTTGCTTGTTTCTAATGAGATAATATTGTTACAAATCCCTTTAATTCGTTTAGCTTTCGTCCGGTCAACGCTGTATTTGATGGAGGTTTTTAGGCACTTAGATTGCAACGTGGTTTAATGGTTATTTTCTTTTGATTAACATGGATACGGATGTTTTTTGTATCTTTCGAATGTGATGGAGAGAATGACTGACTTGTACATTAATCTTTCTTAGTGTATCAGTATTTTGCATTTTAGTTTGAGTATACATACGAACATTTGTCAGTCGCTATGGTGATTGAATTATATAAACCCTTGAATTTAAGTGATAGACGCTGCCAAATACTCTTGATGCGTAAAGAAAACAGTTGCAGAAATGGCTTTTGCGATATCCGTGGTCCAGCTGTACGGGATGCGACTGCAAACCTGGAAAACTCTCTAGTTCACCTTCGTTGAACAGTATTCTGTGTGATTTTTTGATAGATTTTTCCCGTTAAAGCGTGCAGTTATCTTTGTTTTCTTTGTATTATTTAATAAAGAGTCAATTAGAGTAAAGGAAAACGCATTACCAGTTGATATAGATTTATTTTCAATAAGAACAACGACAACAAGGAAAGCATTGGAACATTCTTTTTGTTTAGTTTGGCTTTGCCATTACTCTATTGTTTTATTTGTAATTATATTTATTTTATTTATTTATAATCTCACGCCTGTATCCCCGAAGGGGTAGACAGAGGTGTAAATATTATACCCAAATTTCGCCATGAATTTTTAGGTCCCACGTAATAGAGGGCGAGCTTATTGGCGTTACCGGGCACATCACCAGACTCCGGGCTGCTACTGAGTATTCGGAAAAACCCCCAAAATACTTTTGCCCGACCCGAGAATCGAACCCGGGACCTCCGATCAGCAGTCGCATACGCTATCCACAGGACCACGGAGGCAGCCGATGTAATTATAGAGCATAATATATCATTTTAGGTATTTACCATTTCACCACTTATCTGGACATGCTAAGACACACTTATGGCGAAATTTGATTGCCTCTGATGTGAGTTTTTTTTAAAGATATTAAGTTACAAACTTACAAGATAAAAAAGAATATTATCTTGCCAGTATATAAATATATCCTCATAGGAAAGTGTATATTAAAATAAAGCTCTAGTAATAAATAATAAAAAAGTATATCCATTAATTAGCAAAATAAAGTATATTTTGCAATAAAACAAATTAAGCACTATCTTTAAACCACGTTATTAATAACTGGCGTCAAATAAATAAACTAGTTTTATTCATTTTAAACCCGTCTCTCCCAGACGATTTATGGCGTCTTTGATATCTTCTTTTACAATTGAATTAAAAAGCTTTCTTTATTAGACTCTTTAAAACGTCATAAAGAACATTTTGATAAAAGGTCATTAGAGAAGGGAATATGTTATAAAACCATACAGTGTTAGCCTCCTCGTGTTCCCTGGTTTCTGGATACCACTCTAAATAGGAAATTAGTTGTTATGGTTCTAAGACTCTGATCTGGACATATTCCATGCCGTAAATTTGCTTTCTTGATGAAGAAGGTCACATCGCTCAATTGTAAGGTATGTGACATTACCGAAGACTTGCATCATTTATTAATGGAATACATCCGGTATGAAACGAGTCGAAATAATTTAATTAAAACCTTAAATTTGAACAGGACTGATATAGGTATATTTCACAAAATTTTGTCTCAACCAAATGGTGCCGAAGCTGAAGCCCTGTTCATATTGATGGCCGATATCTAATAGACCTAAGTGAAATGTAATTTAGATTAGGGTACGATGGGACTGACATACGCTATGCGTTAAAGAAGTCCCAAAAAAAAGAATTAAAAAAATCATAAAGTTTGCATTGGTAAACTTAACATTATTCACAGATAACATACAAAAATAGAAGAGACCACAGCCATTCATATACTACTTAGGGATATATTTCTACCTTTTTAATTAAGTATCTAAAATATTGTGCGGAAATATAACATCCCAAACCTATATAAAAATCTTCTTCTCACTATGAAACCAATAACCTAAAAAGTCTAATAAGTAGAGTACTTGACCATCGCTATTAACAGGGTATAAAAAAGTATAACTTTCGATAATATACCCAAAAGTCAGAAAAGGCTTATGTCGGCAAACATTACCTACACCACTGATATGAATTATCATATCCATATAAATCAGTATAACATACCCACACATATGTCCAGCCAACTACAGCGCCTTACAAACTAATAAAAACAATAAAATCTCATACATACCCCAACCAAAACCGATGCAAACATTAAAAATATGCAAATCTGCGAAAGACAAGGTCCGATAACAGAGAATGAGAGAATTTATGCGTCATAAAAAAAGAATAATAAATAAGGACCAGCCCTTGATGTTACGTCACATTCTGGTACAGGGATGCTTCATCAACTGGAATTTTATTGAACACATGAACGAATGTTACGGTGAATGGGTGAACAGTAATTTAAGTCCATGATGTAATGGGATTTCCAACCAGGCATCAGTGTGCAGTTAAGAGAGTTTTCCAATTCTATGCCAGCTATGTGAATACGTAAAGTATAATATCGGTCGTGTGGATGTTGTGTCGAAACAAAGAATATTCTGCTTAATAAGCTATGTAACTGTAAAATTGTATCACAATCCTTTAAGAAGTTTTTGAGTGGAAGAATAACAAACATCCATACGTTTTAACTGGTGTCTGCCAACAGGGATGCGGCGTAGACCTCATCCCTACTATAATATTTTAAATTTGAAAGTGTGTATGTATGTATGTACATATGTTTGTATGTTCCGTTTTCACGCTATAACGGCTGAACAGATTTTGTTGAAACTTAATATATATTGGACCATGGAGACGGACATAGGCTACCATTAGTTGCAAAAATTAACCTGGGAGGGATTGTAGGGAGGGTCAAAGTTTTTAAGCAACAAATCTAACAGTTGGAAATAAGAACGCATGCGCGGTAATAATTGAGTGCTGCGCATGTGCTATCGGATCTGTTAGTACTGTCGCGTCAAACATATTGTCATAATTATTATAGTAAATATTAAAGTATTCGTACAGTTTAAGAGATTTGTGTAACCCCAAATATAACGCGCGCGACGCCGCGGGCAAAAGCTAGTTTTATAATAATTATTATGATTACCGTAAGTGAGTTGTCCTTGTATAGGATAGTTACATAAGTATCAGTTTACGTACATACATACCGCCCTTATAGATTTCCACTTAGATTTTTTGCTTTCGCATCTTCAGATAAAACTATATTCAATATATAAAATTGAAATATTTTCTATAAAGTTCCAGGCTTATTTTTCAAGCACATTATTCTTGAATTTATGGCAATCTTGGTCGGCTTCTAAGGTTTAAGCCCATTATTATGTTATTTTACAACTTCATGTTTTTTTAATATGCTGGAAATATAAAAGAGTCTTTAGCAACTCATAACAAAGGATAATCATCTCATAAATAGACGTCAGAACAGGCCCAAAATTAAAAATATAAATTAATTCCGAGGTCCATCGTTCTGGAATAAAATACGACCACTTAAATAAACAAAAATCTAACATGTAAATATTATGCTAACGCGACAAAAAAATACAAAAAATATATCAAAAAATGTTTTCTAATATGCAAATAGCCCATCAACACGTATTCCGGCGAAAAAATGCAAATCGTGGTAAGTACGGTGACCTAAAACTCACTTTTATGGGAACTCATAAATTACGGGATGCGGGCGAAGCCGGGGCACATAAACATTGCTATTACATATGGTGTTTGGAAAAGTTTCACAAGGCAGGACATTTTTTGACCTGACAGCAGATGCTTATTCATAAGAAAGGTTGATTTAAGAACCCAACGGTAATAGGAGTTGGGTTTGCTTGTTATTGTCAGATTTAATAAAAAGAAAACACATGTGAACAGTGACATAGTAGCATAATAATAATATTTTCTATTATATTCTAGAACAACACAGTCAAGTCTAACCTGAAACGAAGCTGGCTAGAATTTTTAATTATAGATACATTTCACAGACGAATTACACCCAGTCATAAAACAAACACATCACACAAAAATGTATATCAAATCTCTTTTGGATGGAAATCAAACCCAGTTTAGTAATAAAGTTCATCTACTCTAAAAGACAGTTAAATATTTAAGTAGACATGTAAGCTGCCTTTTTTTTATTTAAGTTAAGGCTTACCAACTAAAAAACATACAGAGCATTGGCTTAAGAAAACACAAAATAAGTACATATCATTCCTATTGTATGCTTTTAAATTAAAGGTAGGCACAACATTAAAATCAAAAGTTACTCTCACAATATTCACTTCATACACTTTCTTAAATTATCTAAATATAAACAAAGTAGTATACAAACAAAACAAAAATAATGTCAAAACTACCTTTTTGTTTTTTCTTTTTTTTTTTACGAGGTGGAATATCCTTTCGGATCTCCGACTCTTGGGGGAAATAAGAGCCGGAGTATGTGGTGTTTCCACTAAAAACCACCTTGACTTCCGCCATGTACCCGTGTGTCGGAGGGTGGGGCATCACCAAAGCACTCGTCGCCACCCTCCGACGGGTATTGGCCCGCCAGATGGTCAGGCGGGCCCCGAACAAAACCCCCTTGGCGACGGATTAAGGTGTTGGACTCCGCCGCCAAAACGCCCAGCGGCCGCAGAGGATAGGGAGGACAGCAACGCAACACCGCATCTCCTCTTCCTCTGCGGCCCCACCGCGACGCATCGAATGGTGCGCCCCCATTTGGTCGCGGGAGATAGGGCGCGCGGCAACGCAACACCGACACGCCTCTCCTCCCGCGACCGCACCCGACTGCGAGGGACAGACAGAACTGTCCCCCGTACTCGCACCGTTGGACGCATCCTGCGCAGGCCCCTCCAAGCCCACGCGGAGCGTCCCCTCCTGGATCCCTCTTAGCTTCACCACGGGTGACCAATCCACGGTTACTGAGCCCCTCCCCCACCACGACAAGGTGGAGATCCCACGGGGGGGATGTCAAAACTACCTAATTAAAAGCTGTGAACTAGAGTACAAATCAGAGTAAAAACTAGGAGTCATATAATTTATTTTTTGACAAATATTTTTTCTATAACATTTTATTAAATATACGTAAAGACATAAAGACATATTTATTTCTGCATTTTGGTTGATTACAACACTTATACATGTCAAACCCTATTCTAGATGAAGCCGGCTTTTCCTAGCTAAATGACTTCTTGAGAAGAAAGGCCGAAACAAACTCAGAGTCATTGCTTTTTTTGTCATTTCATCTCTTCGTTTATATTCTTTTGAAGTCCAGACATAATAGGTTTAGATGCGAGTACTATGCAGGATATCATCTGACGCTTATAACTGACTCAGCCCGCTGATGGCCCGCATTGAACAGCCATCGTACGGCTCAACCTTGATTGAGGGAGCCAGCACGACCTGAATCATTATGCCTCCACGCCATCAGTAGGTGTATGCATAAGAATGCCAGCCTAAGCCACCAGACAGGTTGCCACTAATATTAGTTGAAAAGTTTACTAATGCCCGCATTGTACTTGCTCTTTTTCAATATTAAATTTTCAACTCTATCTTTATCCCTAAGAAGAACTCGGTTGTTGGTACTACAACTTTCAGTGAATGGGCAACCACTGGAATTTATAAAAGTAGAAATAGGCTTTACGAGTTGTGTGAACAGAAAGTTATTAAGAAAAATGACGAACGATTTTGTAAATATGTAAGTAATTATTCTAAATTATTCAAAAAGATTTGTCGAGAAGCTAAGACTCTTTATTTAAAATCTAAAATTAAAAATAGTGAAAATAAAATAAAAGCAACATGGGACATTATTAACAATGAGACTGGAAGAGTCAAGAATAAAAATAAGGATTACATTCTTCACTTTGATAACAAGGTATTCAAATCAGGTTTTGAGGTTGCCACAGCATTTGAAAATTTCTTTACAAACATTCCAGTCTCAATTACAAAGTCCCTGAACTCGTCTCCTAATGATGCCGAAATTCTATTAAAACAAAATGTCAAAATGTGTACCATAGGATTTAGTTTTACTTATATTACCGAAAGAGATATTGTTAAAACTTTTAATACGCTTAATTTTAAGAAAACAAGTGATTTTTTGGGTAACTCTGTTGTGATTACGAAATCCATAATCAATTCAGTAGCACCTGAACTTGCAATAATTTTCAATAGATGCATTGACTGTGGTGTGTTTCCTGATCTAATGAAAATTAGTAAAATAATTCCATTATTTAAATCAGGTAGCACATCTGACCCCACTAATTATCGGCCAATATCTGTGCTACCCACTTTTAGTAAAATTTTTGAAAAGTTAATTCTAGACCAGCTCCAAATTCATTTCAATAATAATAAACTGCTTCACAGTAAACAATTTGGTTTTACTAGGGGTCGCTCAACAACCGATGCTGGTGTTGAGCTTTTAAATAGTATTTTCGGTGCTTGGGAGGAGTCGCATGATGCTCTAGGAGTTTTTTGCTTAACTAAGGCATTTGATTGTGTTTTTCATGAAACATTGATCAGGAAATTAAATCACTATGGAGTTAAGAACACTGCTTTAGATCTTTTAATTTCGTATTTAAGTAACAGGATACAGTGAGTAGATGTTAATGGAAAACGTTCTATGGGTTCAGTGGTCACAATGGGAGTGCCGCAAGGTTCAATTCTTGGTCCATTCTTTTTTCTTATATTTATTAATGATCTGCCATATATTATGAAAAACAATGAAGAGATAGTGTTATTAGCTGATGATACATCACTTATATTTAAACTAAGACGACAGCAATCAACTAATGACGATGTAAATGACGCTCTCTCTAAAGTAGTTAATTGGTTTAGTGCTAATAATTTACTTTTAAACAAAAGAAAAGCAAAATGTATTAGATTTTCCACACCTAACGTAAAACAAGTTGAAACCAATGTACGGATGAATGGAGAAGAGTTGGATCTTATAGATAACACCGTTTTCTTAGGCATAACTTTAGATTCTAAGTTACAGTGGGGCCCACATATAAGTAAGTTGTTGAATAGACTTAGCTCTGCAGCGTACGCGGTTTATAAGATTCGTCATCGTCATTCGTCGGCTGATATAGATACAGCCAGAATCGTATATTTCAGTTATTTTCACAGTATAATGTCATACGGCATTTTATTATGGGGCAATGCAGCTGACATTCAAACAGTGTTTGTACTGCAGAAGCGAGCTATTCGTGCAATTTACAGTCTTGGATCAAGGCATTCTCTGAGGGAAAAATTTAAGGAAATTAAAATAATGACTGTCGCATCTCAATATATTTATGAAAACTTGATATACCTACGTTAGGAAAAATATCAATATGTTTTCGAAAATAAGCGACATGCATAGTATAAATACACGAAATAAAAATAAACTTGTGCTACCTTTAACTAGACTGCAAAAAATCAGTAACTCGTATAAGTGTCAAAGTATACGCTTCTACAACAAAATTCCAGGCAGTATCCAGGCATTAAGTTTAAATAAGTTCAAAGTATTTGTTAAGCAGAGTTTGTGTTCCAAAGCGACGAACTCCGTAAAAGATTACTTAGAAGACAAGAATGCCTGGGGTTGAGTTTCTCCAATTTACACGCAGGCTAAAATGTCATGTAAATAGTATAAAATTATGAATATTTGACATTTGTAATTTATCTATTTTGTTATTATTTATATTCTGACGTTCTCAAATGACATCTTATTTATTATTCATTACACAGACATTATTTTTATTAACTTTAATAGTAATTATTGTATTATGCTTTTGACATTTCCAAATTGACATTCAATTATTTTATTTATGTTTGACATTTCCAACATCTTAAGTGACATTTAATAATTTTATATAATTATAATTTCTTTTTTTTTGACATTTTCAAAATGACATTTAATTATTGTGTTGTTTAAGAAATAATAGGTGTGTACCCACTTTTATTAGGATAGTTAAAGTATTTCGTAGTTTTGCGTAGAACGGAATGAGTTAATCATTTGGTACGAGTAGAAATCCGAAAGAAAAAGCCAGAAGTCGTAAAAGATTCAAAAACATAAAAAGCATTCACAATGTGTACGAGCTAAACAAATAAGTAACAAACAAAATAAACTTAATATGACATTATTGACATTTACTTAAAAGAGTAAAAAAAGTGTTGCCATTTTACAGTTTTAAATGATATTGATTAATCGATATGGATTTCGGACATACTTAGGTTATCTATTATATATTTGGTTCAAAATCGAACTAATTTGTAGTTAATCGCATATATACCTTAAAAATACACACATTTTAAATGTTTAAGGACCAAGTAGAGATTTGCTATTAACTCAAATCATTTTGAGTAGAGAAAACGTAAAATCGATAAAGAAGAAGTGATAATCGATTTAATATTATGATTTCTTTACTGGTAATTTCTGATCTATTAATCTCTTGTATGCCGGAATACCAGACACAATTAAAAAGCTATTGTGTCTCGCGTAGATCTGCGTTCCGGCATACAAGGGGTTAAGTGTTGGCTATTTAGACGTTAACACATCTTTTTAAACCTTTTTATTGAATAAGTTTCTCGGCACACCTATAGTAATGCCTATAAATTAAGTTATAAATAAAAAGGATTGTTCAACAACTAATTGAAACTTTACTGTGCTGTTCATGAGTTCCAAAGTGGGCCAGAAATGGGCATTGTTCTTTAAGTTCTTTATTGACTAAAATCAACGATCCACCATGTATTGCATTTTGTCTGCTGAACGAACTACCAACTAAGTGGTTATTGAAGTTGCACATGAACTGGTAATCTTTAAGCCAATGTTCTGTTAAACACAAAATGTCAATGTATTCACCGTTTATGAACAATTCAATTTCTAAATCTTTATTGAACATTTCTTGAATATTTTGATGAACTAGTTTTATAACTCGTGAATGGCCAGACTTGTAATTATTTGAATTACTCTTATTTGTACTTTCTGGTTTATTATTCTTTAAAGTGTCTGAATTGCAAGAGGTACTCTCTATTGACGTACTTTTTAATTTAAATTAATTGACATGTCAAGTTGTGTAGCCAAAATATTGGTTGAATTATTATGAATGTCATTTAGTTGCTGTATAGGAGCAACAGATTTATTAGCCAAATTCTTGGCTGAAATATTAATACAATATGCTAGCGAAGCTGCTAGCTGTCTTTTAAAAAAGGAATTCAGATAGCAAGTATCTTGCGTCAAATATAACGAGGGTATAGTGTTCAAACCCAATAAGTGTCAAAAAATCAAAAATCGTTTTATTAGTTCATCTTAACGCATTTTTGATGCTCTTTCCAGTGGTCTAATCCAATAAGTGAAATTCGCAGTAGAAATAAATTTACTTAAGGTAATAACCCAATAAAGTCACCACTTTTAGCCAAGACTTAAAAAATGGTACCCTATAGCGTGTTATCTTGTTACATAATATTTTAATTTCACGCTTAAACCACATAAAGCTTTTTATTAGTATTGAGTGTTCAATAATTTTAACTTAAATTACCCAACGGTTTAGAGGCAATAGTCACTATTTGTATTTATCGGGTTTTACCTTTAAATACGTAGATAAAAAACAAACAAAACCAAAAGTTAAAACAAAACAAAATGTATTTGTCGGGTTTTACTGTTCGACTATATTTCAAAAGTAGCTAATTATGTTTAGTTGTACGGTATAAGCTCTCTTCATCAACTAAGTTTGTTTCACACTTTGTTCGAAGAAGAACCCAATAAATCAATTTGACCTATGAACTTCTAGCATTTCTGTGTCAGTTTGCAAGGTGCATTTGCATCGCGCACGCGTCGTCGCGTCTTCGTCCGCGCGTATTCTTATCGAAATTCTTTTATTTAGTGCGATATTACTCTAAGATTTACTACTTTAATGCTAGCTTGCGTTAAGCCGTTGATATCAGGTAAATTTTCACTTTATAATAATAATAAATTCATTTATTCAAGTACCAAGACTCAAAATTGTTACAGTTTCATCGATTCCAATTTCATCACTAGGGCTCACAAACATGTCTGTCATCTCTTCTTGTTCTATTTCACTCACATCTTTCTCAAATAAGCTCTCAAAAAACTCTTCCAGCACTCTGGTATCTTTCTTTCTTCATTCATGACTTCACCTATTTCGTTCCTAATCACTTTCATCCATGTATTCATATTTTTACACCGCACTTCTTTTACGAGTTTCCAAAAAAGATTTGAACTATCTCGGAATTTGAGCCGAATTATTCCTCATATTTCTCCTTTTCTCATTCTTCTTTCTCTCTATACATGCTTTAACTTTAGCTTTCACACATCTATATTTCATCTTCATTGTTTTGTCATTATCTTCATTCATACCACCGCTCACTCTATTCGTTGCTTCTGTTGCTAGAATATCCAGCCATGCTTTTTTCTTTTCATCAACCATTCTTCTAGTTTCATCATCCCACCAGTCAGCTTTCTCGCAATTCTTCCTTCTTCTTTTACTCATACCGCATACATCTTCAGCACATTTCACAATATTGGTCTTAAAACCGACCATACCTGACTCACACTTTCCTCTTTAAAAGACTCCAGCTTTTATCCATCCGTTCGCCCAATTACTTTTTGTTCATCACACGCTTTTCTTTCAATCTTTCCACTTTTATACGTTCTAACTCTGTAGTAGAACTTTTATCTCTGTGCCGCCAGCGTTTGAGTAGGCTACCAATTCTACTTATTACCAAATAGAGATCCGTGCCAACATCAGATCCGCGATAAGCTCTGGTGTCCACTACTTTCATTCTCATATTTTCATCGACTATCACAAAGTCTATCATACACCTGAACACAACGTTTCCTTCGTTTTTTTGCCACGTGTACATATGTACCATTTTATGCTAAAACCATGTATTTATCACTGACAGACCTTTGGAGAACTTTGGAGAATGAAGGTAAGGTATGTAGGAATGATATTCTTGACTCCAGGATTCAGAATAATTTATTTATAATTTAGTGCTGTTTATATACAAAATGTACAACTAGGCTGAGCCAATCCAAATGCAGATAAATAGAAATGTAAAATGATCAAAACAATCAACCAATTAATTTAAAGTACAATCGGCCAATAATATTAGAGTTGAGTTTACGTAAGTAATCCGCCAGGTGGTTCATACGTCGCGCGAGCGTTTTCCCGCGCAAACGGGAACATACTTATACTGGTGGCATAAGCGCGGCGGCTCCCTTTGCCGGTCACTCGTCGAACGAAGACGTCGTGCGTTCGCGCGTCAGCGGGCACGGCGCGCGTCGACGCAATAATATTTGCAGAGCGAAGATTTCTTGAAATCGTCAGCGTGTGCATCTTTGAGTTCGCAAGAGAACTCTTCTTGTTTCTATTTAACATTGCAAAAGTCTATAAAACTGTTCTTTTCAGAACAACAACAAAAGTCCTTGAACAGTCCTTGTCAGGACTATTATCACTGTTTCTATTTAAGCACTTAAGTCCTTTTCAGGGCTGTGTGTATCCATGTTTCTATTTACACATCACAAAAGTCACTGTAGGGACTGCTAGGTATAGGATAGCTACAGTACTCCCCTTCAAGCGAAGCGTACCGGCAGCTTGATGGTGCGACCGGAACGTGTTGTTTTGATGTCCGTTTGCGGCGGCGGCGTCGGCGTCGTAGAGTTCGCCGGCGCAGGTACTTGTTGTTTGGTAAGGTTATAATGCGGTAAGGTAACTTCGGTATCCTTGGTAACGGTAAGGTTATTGGTTTTCTGGGTAATGGTAATGTTGCTTGAAGGTAATGTGTTGTTATGGTTTGCTGGTATATTATCACTATCTTCTAATACGACGTAAGCAGGTTTCAGTCGATCGATTGAAATGTTTGCTTGTCGGTCCGGTAATTGTACACAATACACTTTGTCTGTTCGGTTTATAACCTTGTAGGGTCCTTCGTAGGGTGTCTGTAGTGGCTTACGAACTGAATCTACTCGAACGAACACGTGACTGCAATTGAGTAGGTCTTTATGCACGAAAATATTTCTATTATTATTATTATGCTCGGTGAATGCTTGAGGTTTGTTGGTATGAATGATTTCACGTAGCTTCTCGACGTAGGTATAATCCATAGCTGTAGGTGTGTATGCGCTTGATGTGAAAAAATCTCCTGGTAGGCGTAAAATGCATCCGTAGGTTAATTCAGCGGGACTCACGCCGGTGTCAGTGCGCAGGGCGGCACGTAATCCCAATAATATTGTAGGTATTTCGTCGATCCACGAGCGCGTGTCGGTGAGCTTTGCGCGTAATGCATTTTTGAGTGAGCGATGCCAACGTTCGATGATTCCATTGCTTTGCGGGTGGTAAGGAGTAGTTCGATTTTTCTTGATACCCATTAGTTTCATGAGGTTTTGAAATAGTTGGCTCTCGAACTGTCGACCTTGATCTGATGTTAGTGTAGCCGGGCATCCGAAGCGAGATATCCAATGTTGATAGACGATGTTCGCTATTCGATCAGCTGTTATTTCCTCTGTAGGTACGGCCTCAGGCCATCTCGTAAAACGGTCAATCATAGTTACGAGATATCGATGACCTTGAACAGTTGTAGGTAGTGGTCCAACGATGTCTATGTGTACGTGTTGAAAACGATCGGTTAGCGGGAAAGATGCGATGCTTGAATGGGTGTGACGATGTATCTTGCCTTTCTGACATTGAATACAGGTTCGCGTCCAGCGGCTGATATCTGCATTCATTGAAGGCCAGAAGTATTTCTGTGTTGTGAGCTTGCGAGTTGTACGGGTACCAGGATGACTTATGTTGTGAACATTGTTGAAAACTTCTTTTCTGTATGGCTCGGGGATGTATGGGCGAATATGTGACGTAGATGTTTCACCATATAGTTCGATGTCAGTATTAGGTATTGTTATTTTCTTGAGCGCGAGGTGATCGTCGCGTAGTAATTGTTGTATAGTGCTGTCTCTTTCTTGCGCTGTTGCTATGTCGTTGTAGTTGATAGCGGACGGGCAAGTTATGGTTGCTATGCGACTAAGGGCGTCTGCGACGATATTTTGTTTACCGCTTACGTGCCTTATATCGGTGGAGAAAGCGGAAATGAATAATAATTGTCTCGTTCGCTTCGGTGTCTCGGTGGTGGAGTTGATCTTGCTCATTGCGAATGTTAGCGGCTTGTGATCGGTGAATATAATGAGATGACGTCCTTCGAAAATTTTTCGGAAATGTTTGACGGCCATGTAAATAGCTAGTAATTCTCGATCATAGGTAGAATACTTCAGTTGCGCGTCGTTGAATTTCTTAGAGAAGTATCCGAGCGGCTGCCATGTTTCGTTTAAGTATTGTTGAATTACGGCACCGGCTGATGTGTCCGATGCGTCACAGAATAGAGCGAGTGTTGCGTGGTGAGATGGATGAGCAAGTAAAGCTGCGGTGATGATGCTTGCTTTACATTGTTCAAAGGCTTGTGTTGCTTCGTCGGACAATGTGATTGCAGTTTTATCTCGTTTCTTCACGTTGTGTAGGTATGAATTCAATGGTGCTTGTAGTGAGGCGGCGTTGGGAATGTGATCGCGGTAGAAATTTAACATTCCTAGGAATCTCCGTAGTTCTTCTATTGTCTTGGGTTTGGGGTAATCAGTGATAGCTTTGATCTTTTGTTCGGGAGGCTTGATACCATCTTTTGATACATGATAACCGAGGAACTGAACTTCGGACTTGCCTAGGTTGCATTTAGCGGGGTTGATGGTGATACCATGTTCTTCTAATCTCTTCAGGACGGTGTGGAGGTGTTCTCGATGCTGGGTCTCGTGTTCCGAAGCGATTAGTATATCATCTATGAATGGATATACGAAATCTAGTCCTCGCAGTACTTCGTGAATGTAACGTTGAAACGTTTGTCCTGCGTTCTTCAAACCGGGACACATTCGCGGGAATTCAAATAAACCCATTGGTGTGATAATAGCGGTTTTCTCGATGTCCTCTTCTCTTATGCTCAGTTGTTGGTAGGCTCGGTTGAGGTCTATTGTTGAGAAGATAGTCTTGCCTGAGAGATGATGTGTGAAATCTTTGACGCGTGGAACGGGATAGCGATCGGGTTTTGTGATAGCGTTGAGTCGCCGATAGTCTCCGCAGACTCGAATGTCACCATTCTTCTTCGGGACGATGTGAAGCGGTGATGACCATGGACTCTTGCTTGGCCTGCATAACCCTTGTTCAATCATATTTTCAAACTCTTTCTTCACGATTTCATATCGGTGCGGTGGTATGGGGCGAGCGCGGCTATGTATTGGTGGGCCTTCTGTTTCAATGTAGTGTTGCACGTTGATAGAAGAGCTTAACTGCATTGAAGTGAGACGTGTGATGCCGGGATATTGCGCTAAAATGTCGTGATACGACTGTGACTTGTCGATGGTGTACACTGTAGGCATGTTTGAAATGCGAACTGGGGCGTTGACCTTGAGATTCGTGACGCCGTCGATCAATCTCTTGTTTTTCAAATCGACGATAAGTTGGTGATGTTTGAGAAAGTCAGCGCCGAGTATAGGTCTTGAAACGTCGGCGACAATGAACTTCCATTTGAATGGGCGTCGTAGGTTGAAGTCGAGCGTTAATGTTTTCTCACCGTACGTAGCTATAGTTGTGTTGTTAGCCGCATATAGTTGGAACGATAGTGGCGTTGCGACTTGTCCTTTCTTTCTAGGTAGTACGGATATGTTCGCACCCGTGTCGACCAGGAAAGATATGTTGGAGTTACGATCTGTTATGTATAGGCGGTGTGAGTTTTCGTGAACGCCAGAGTCCGCCTCCGCTAACGTTCGGCCTAGTTTTCCGACTTCTTATTGAATGTGCAAGGTGACGTGCAGCGTCGAGCTTGTTCTTTGAAACGTCGATGATAATAGCAGAAAGGTGATGGTGATGAGTCTCGACTGCGTTGTTGCGATGGACTTCGGTTGTAAGACGGGTAGCGGTTGCGGCGGTAACCGTTGTATTGGCTGTGCGGTGGTCTTGATTTCAATTCGGCTATTTCTAATGATAACTTGCGTAGTTCGGTGACAAGGAATTGTAGGTCGGCTGTCTGAGTTGGTGGTGATGTCGGTGAGGTTATCGTTTGGACGGCTGAGATGTGAGGTGCAGCTGGTGGCGTCTGTTCCATCATTTTGTCGGCGAGTAGCGCTAATTCTTCTAACGACGACTTAGTTGCGAAGGTCTCGCTGACGGCAAGCACGGAACGTATGTGTGGTGGAAGGTGGTTGGTCCACATGAGTCGCAGCGTACTGTCTGGAACTTTGTCTGTAGCGTGGTTTCTCATACGCCGGAGTAGTTGGGTCGGCTTCTGATCGCCGAGTTCCATCTCTGACAGCAGTTTTTGGAACTGGCGGCTGTCGGACTCCTCATAGGCAGATATGAGACGCTCTTTTATCGCCTTGTTCTGGTCTTGCTCTGGTGGGTTGTATAGAAGGTCGGTGAACTGCTCGATGTCTTGGCGTTCCAGCTGTGCGATTACCATCTGAGCGAGCTGGGCTTGGCTTTTCTTCAGGTCGTTGGTGGCGGCTTCGAAACTGATAAACCACAGACGTGGTCGATCACGCCAGAATGGTGGGATACGCATGGTTAGCGATATGCCACCAATTTCAGCTTGAGTGACGGTGTTGATTGATGTAGAGTTGAGTGAGCTGGCCGGGATAGAATTTTCTTGTTGAGACATGACTGAAACTGTAGAGACTTGTAGAGCAGGGATTCGTTGACTATGCTGGTACTATGGTTGAATGTAGGATGTTGCGGTTTTTCGGTGGCTTGATGGGCAGAGCTTTTCCGTTCTTGATTTGTACTTCTTGTGTTCCGGAGAGGGTCACCACTTTTGAGAACTTTGGAGAATGAAGGTAAGGTATGTAGGAATGATATTCTTGACTCCAGGATTCAGAATAATTTATTTATAATTTAGTGCTGTTTATATACAAAATGTACAACTAGGCTGAGCCAATCCAAATGCAGATAAATAGAAATGTAAAATGATCAAAACAATCAACCAATTAATTTAAAGTACAATCGGCCAATAATATTAGAGTTGAGTTTACGTAAGTAATCCGCCAGGTGGTTCATACGTCGCGCGAGCGTTTTCCCGCGCAAACGGGAACATACTTATACTGGTGGCATAAGCGCGGCGGCTCCATTTGCCGGTCACTCGTCGAACGAAGACGTCGTGCGTTCGCGCGTCAGCGGGCACGGCGCGCGTCGACGCAATAATATTTGCAGAGCGAAGATTTCTTGAAATCGTCAGCGTGTGCATCTTTGAGTTCGCAAGAGAACTCTTCTTGTTTCTATTTAACATTGCAAAAGTCTATAAAACTGTTCTTTTCAGAACAACAACAAAAGTCCTTGAACAGTCCTTGTCAGGACTATTATCACTGTTTCTATTTAAGCACTTAAGTCCTTTTCAGGGCTGTGTGTATCCATGTTTCTATTTACACATCACAAAAGTCACTGTAGGGACTGCTAGGTATAGGATAGCTACAGACCTATATTCAGACATACATCTAAAAATACACGTTGTTGTCATTGACACTCTTATCTCTAAACGTCCCAAGTACATTTTCATACCCATCATGCTTCACTCCAACCCTTGCATTAAAATCTCCAAACATGACAGTACGTTCATTCCACTTACGCAATAACACAACTTCTCTCATTTGTTCCCAAAATGCCTACCGCCTTACTGTAGGAAGAGTCCGGAGCGTATACACCTATCAAACATGTAGGTGTCAGGCCTACTTTTATCCGGACCCAGACAACATGACAGTACGTACTAAATCCATTGAAAAGCTTTCAGCATTGTATCGTTGCTAATAGGGTTTCTCTCCGATAATTGCCGAGAAATTTGTCTTGCGTCCAGACGGAAAAAATGCACGGGAATTTGAGAACTTGAGAAAAAGTCCTCATCAGCAGTGTACATAAACTGTAACACTGCTGAGCACGACACTCTCTCAGCAATTTTAGGCCATAGTTTGGGTTGGCAGACATGATCACATGACATATCTTTTGATAGCATTACAAATAACTCTTAGACTTGCAGGTTCCCTCACGATGTATTCCTTCACCATTTGGTAAGTACAGACAGATATGGCGATTTTATAAGAGATCCGGTTTCTTTGCGATGCTGATGACTGAACTGACTGATTGATACGCAAAAGACGTATAATTTATTATTAGTCGTTGATTTCTGAAATCATTATTGATAATTATATTAAGATTTGATTTAGTTGAAATCCATCCATCAGTGAATTTAAATATAAAGCAAAAAATTTAAACTAACATTGAGTTTTATTGAAACAATTGAATTTCTTTAGCGACTCGAGATCCTCCAGAAATCCAGGTCGAGAATTCTCGTGGCTCGGGAAGTAAAATATCGAGAATAGAGAAATCCTAGTTGCTAAACAGCTCTTAGCAACACCTGCAGCTCAACCAATGCTGGCCGAGATGGCTGTTATAGGTATTGTTATATTTTAATTATGACATGTCCGAGAACTTTCATAGCACTGATGTCTGTAAAATGGCCGTTAATACACCAAAATCTAGAGCTAAAAGAAATTGAAACCCGCCTTCAGTTAATGTTCAATTACCAAACGAAATAGAGCACTTATATTCCTCTCAATTACCAATTAGCCTTGCTAAAAAAGGATGTCCTCATTATGTGCGAAAAACTTATCATACCAGAGGAACTTCATGCATGGATACGTGGTATGAAGACGTACACCGAACCTACAGCTTTCAAAAGTAACGATGAGTGATTAATCTTGTTTCTTTTTGTGATTCTTTTAATAAACGATTTATTAAAGTACATAATATGTTTAATTTGTCTAGATCTAAAACCCAATAAGTCGGTGCCCTTTGTAACGTATATTTTTATTATGACAAAATGGACTTCCTCAGAAACTCAAAAATACTGTTTTACACTAATTCAACGTATCCACTTTTACCACAAATACTCATAATAACGACATTATTTGAATAACATAGGTATTTTTGTCCTTAAAACTTAAATATTGAATATCTCAAAAGTGTCAATTTCGTACTTATTGGATTTGAGCACTATACCCTCGATAAACTTTTACTAACATAATTGTTAGAGTCAAATACATGGAATTGCTTATTGTAATAAGACCATGTACAAAGATTTGTATTAAGATTATGTCTAATATTGTTTTCTTTCTGTGGCAACGATTTACTAAAGGGTAAAGTAAGCATAATAATTTTATTTAAATTTAATTCACTTAATTTACTGTAATAAAAATATAATAGTTTTTTATTTAAAGATCCTCTTTTACCAATTAGAATCAGTAGAGTTGTATCCTGGGCAAAATTAGAACTGATAATTTTATCTAAAATGGCTATAGAACTTAACCCAGGCATACAGTAATTCATCACTAATCCGTCACTATATGTGTTTGCCAAAAACTGACCCATACCTTTTCCAATCTCGTCACTAAATATTATCACTTTATTTTTGTTTTCTAATTTAGTTTTGCTTTCTAGTATAATATTTTCTAATTTATTTAAAGTATGTTTAGTAATGCACTTAGATTTTGGTTTGTTTACAGAAGTATTAAATAAAACAGGGTCACATGTTGACACTGAACAAGTTGGTGAGCGTTGGAGGTTGAACGGGATGTCATTGTTCAATTGTTGTGAACACTCATTACTATTTGATGACACCAACTCATTCATTGCCAATATGTACTCTTTCATTTGTAATTCAGAGCTTTTATATTTATTTGTCATTGATACTAATTTGTCACTAAGATTATTTAATTCTACCTGTAAATTATTTATTTCTAATTTATGTTTCAAATTATTTTGGTGATACTTCTGTGAGTAATTTTCTAATTTTTCAAGAGCAAATAATCTTTCCCTGTTGAGTTTAACATTTTTTATGAAAAACTTTTGCCTGTGAACTAATTTTTGGGTCTTTTTTATGAATTTATTTATTTTGAAATATTTCTTAATTCTATTCCTACTACCTCTAATCAATTTTATTGAATTATTTGATTCTTTGCACACTGAGAGACTATTTGGAAATGATGCTTTAGAATTATTTATGTCATTAATCATGCATTAATGCATGGAGCATGAACCACCAGCTCATCGAACCGACTTTGATTTGCCGAGGTAGTGATCTGTTCTTGGGTGAATTCTAGATGTCTTATTCTACTATTTGCCTCATGTAACTGTTTGTCTAGAAACTGAATACGGACAAGTGCTAGTTCGTACTGTGAGCTACACTCGGCAAACCCGTCAACAATGAGCTGGAGTCCATCCCGAGCACTCATGGCATCAGAGAATTGAGTATGTAGCTGAGCCATTTCACATTTTAAGTTCTTATTTTTTTTCAATAAGTTCAACATTTCCTTTTCATTATCTTCTCTTTCCTCTATCAGTTTGTTTCACAACTCCTTAGAGGTCTTTAATTCACTTAAAGCTAGTTGAAGTTTAGACTCTTCCTGGCGAGCCAAAGCTTTACGAGTCACAAGAAGTTTAAAGGAAGTGTTGTTCAAAAGTAAAGAAGAGAATTGAAATACGTAGTAATAGTAGGGTTTAAAGCTAAATATTATTGAAAGAAAGAACAGCTGATCTCGTTCAAAGTTGTGTAACCAACTAACAAGGCTTAGGTTACACACATCAACAAAGTCTAGGGATATTTTATATTTCATCAAATATCTAAAAATCTATGAAGAATTTTCTGATACAGTAAATAGAAGAATCATAGATTATTTTAAGGTCTTTAATAAAAATAAAAAACATTTCGTGTTTTTTTTTGTTTTAAATAAAAAAAATAATTTTTTTAATCATCATGGAAAATTAGTATGATAACAACAAACATTTCTTCTTAAAAAACTATTAATTTTAATAAAAATGGAAAAAATCTTGTAAAATCTAATCATTAATAATCAGTGTTGCCACCTCTTACATTGATTACACATCGACATCGATTGTTAATACTTAAAATTAAATTGTCAATGTCTTGCTGCGGTATGAGGTCCCATGTCCTTTGCAAGTGTTCGTAAAGTTGTTGTTCAGTCGTCAAATTTGGTGGAAAATCTCTCAAAGCTTTTCGTTGTAACATGTCCCAGGCATGCTCGATAGGATTTAAGTCGGGCGACTGTGCAGGCCAATCCAAAACTTGAATATCGTGCTCTCGGAGAGCGGTCGATACCAGCCGCGCCGTATGGCAAGGAGCATTATCGTGCATGAGTAGAAATTCATGGCCTATTTGAGTTCTGTGTGGGACAATAACGGGCTCTACTACCTCCTCGTGGTATTTTTGTGCAGTCATGCTGCCTTGGATCCAAACGAGTTGGGTTCGTCCGCCAAGACGAATTCCTGCCCACACCATGATTGTCCCGCCTTGGTATGGGTGGACCTCCTGAGGGTGCCGTAGACGGCTAACTCTCCCTGGAGCTCTCCAAACGCGTGTTCTTCGTGAATCCGGGTGAAACCCAAACCGGGACTCATCGGTGAACAGCACCAAAGACCATTGTTCGTCACTCCATGGTAAATGCTCCCGAGCCCACGAAAGCCGCCGACCGCGATTGCCACGTCGCAATGCTGGAACCCGCAATGGTCTTCGAGCATGAAGATCAACTTCATGTAACCTTCTTCGCACGGTTTGGTCGCTTACCAGCAGCTGGTGGTCCTCCTGGAGCCTTTGCACTAGTTGCAGCGCTGTGATATTGGGTTGTCTTCTGGCGGTCATTTGGAGAAATCGATCCTGTCTCTGCGTAGTAACACGATATCTACCTGTGTGCTGTTCGGCCACATCTCCAGTACTGCGATAACGTGACCACAACCTTGATATCACATTTTGACTGGTATGTAGGGCCTCAGCAACGACGCGTTGAATTGCACCATTTTCTAACATGCCCACGGCTCGTAACATTTCATCTCGACTCAAATGACGACGTGACATGACTTTTAAAGTTCGTACGTCACGTTAAATTAAAAAAGAAAAACAATTAAAAACCCTTTTCATTAATAATTATAATAAAACAGTTTTAACTTTCTTTAATGTAACGAATTACTAGCAAATTTGCCGCCATATTTTGTTTATTATTTTGTTTTTTTTCTTTCCATGTTCAAATTTTGAAAATAGAATAAAAGAGGTTTTAATCTGTATATAAACTTTTTGTGGAAACTAACAAGGTTCTAAACTATAAACTCGTAAATAATTTAGGATTAAGATATCCCTAGACTTTGTTGATGTGTGTATGTTTATGAATTTTTACTATTTGTATGTGGTTATACAGGAACTTGTAGTCACTTTTTATTTAGAAATATACTAATTAAAACTATTTTATACGTATAAGTTGATTTTAAATAGTAGTTACAAAGTTATACCTGTTTGTAAAATGACAATGCAAGTTTTACCGGTAGATTGTTTGTCAAAAGAAAATCACAATAAACTCACCTTATTTTCCTATAAAGCACTAATACGTTTACAGATTATTACAAATAACACATTTATTAAGCGATTAACTTGTAATTAGCTTTAATTATACTATTATTTTATATTTTAATTTGTAAAAAATATGGGAGAAGGTTGGATCAGCTGTTAGCCTTAGTGTTGCCAGAGCAAAAAAAAAGAAAAAAAAAACAATTAATTGTCAGCACTTGTATGAAATTCAGTTTTATATTTAAAAAAATATTTTAAACTCTAAAATAGAGCATCTATACGCTAGAATTCATAAGTCAATTAATGTATTAACAGTATCAGCAGTCATTCTAGCACAATATAATCAGTTAGTCTGAGACGTTATTTGTATTTTGAGTTTCTTTGGTCGTATCAAAAAAGGAATTATAGTAAACATTTATATTCAGGTAAAGCCTGACTTAAGCTTATCTTTTCTGATAATAACAAATGTAAATTTCGGCAGTACCCCAATTAATACGCTTTCACCACAAAATACACATCTGCCCACACCAAAACAAACGATTTTTAACAAATAAATGAATGATTCAATAAATTCTTCAGACGCGAAGCTTTAAAAACAATCGGGGCAACTTAAGCCCAGCTGTTCACATAAATCTAACGGACTAAGACAAATGATGGCGGACTTCATACCACGCTCTATCAAATACACGTTTTTTTTCATTAAGTCCGAATAGGAAATAAATTGATCAAACTTGGTAACTTAGATTAAGTTCCCTTAAGTTAGTAAAGGTCAATAATGTGGGTTCAGTGTTGTGGTTTCTTGAAATGTAGCTTAGTTATGTCACTTTGCACACATTACTTGCTACTAGCACTTTGAACACCATATGATCTTTGTGTCAATACTAAATGAAAACAGTACTGAGTATTCAATTTCCAAACAGGGGAACACTTCTTGTTGTCCACGCATTGTTTTTCCAAGTCTGGATGATTGTATGAATTTTCAAAAAGCCATCGTCATATGATTATATAGCAGCAGTCAGCTTTTTAAGCTATTCGAATATTAGGTATGTATAAAAAAAGGAATTCTTGCATTAGATATTGACCCTTTCTCTGCTAGAATCGTTGGATAACTTTATGCTATGGTACCGAATTTTATCAGTCTTTTGACTTGAATCTAAGATAATCAATGTTCTTCCTGAGAATCGAATCTCTTCTGCAAATCAAGACAGACAAGATTTTTTTCATTACGACCTAGGTACTGATAATTCAACAATAACAAAATTAAACATCATTATCCAAATGAAAAGATCTAACGCATTTAAAATAACTTCACCAAAATGTAAATGAACAATTTTGACTGTAAAGTGAAGAATTTCTATTAAAGGCAAACAATAACAGTAGACGCTTAGCGCACCCATTTTCACCTTCACGTATCTATTAATTAAATATCCAACAAAATTACAATACACTGACAATCTAATCAAGACGTCTCACATAATAGTTAGTTAGATAGTTATAATAGATAGTTGTTTGCGCTCAATAGATGCAGACGCGTTTATTGTTTCTGAAGAGCAGTAATTATTATTATTGATATTCTTATGACATAGCAAAAAATAAGTGTGTCACGAGACTTTCGTACGTTTTTATGTGCAATAACTTAAAATAATGTTTATCGGTACATATATTTGAGTAAGAAGTGTAACTTAAAAATGTCGAGCGCCAGTCCTTTTGGGCGCAGTCAGATCACGTGTAGGAGCCCTACGCCGTCATCACCATTGCCGTCACCTCGTCCTGAAGAGAAACCACCCGCTGCCACTGCCAAGCCGACACTTGAACTTATCACTAGAGCAGAAGTAGAAAGATGGATGAAGATAATCAATACTTATCTGACTGAAGTTTGCTCTATTGCTACAGAAAGTAAGCTCAACACAGACTCAAAAGTACGATTCACAAATATCTGCCACCAAGTGAGCACTGTTGCATCTGAGATGGCTGTAAACTATCAGTCAGTGAAACAAAAGGCGATGCAAGCACACTCCACCATCCAGCACCTTCAAGAGACAAACAATATCTCAAATATCCTTGAGGAGATTAAGAAAGTCGTGCAAATAAATCATGCCCAGACCCAGAAGAATACTTTTGCTGATATGGTTAAAAAAGGTAGCAACAATTTTATTCGCCCCAATACTGTTAATTCAGTGACCATATATCCAGCCGACAAAAGTAAAAGTAGTGATGACACTAAAGCCCTTATCCAGACCATAATCTCGCCCGAGAAAATGAAATTGCATGTACGGGGCGTCAGAAAGACAAAAAATGGCGGTATAGTTATCGGCACCGAAAATAAGGATGACGTCGAGAAGCTCAAAAGCTCTACAAAGCTTTTAACATCAGGACTTACTGTCGAAGAGCAGACTAAGCGTCGTCCTAGGATAGTCGTTATTGGAGTTCCTACAGCACTCAGTGAAAAAGAGGTCTTCGAATGCATGTTTGAACAAAACTTAGCACAGACATTTCCAGACAAGACAAGAGAGTCCTGCATTGCCTCCATTAAATTGAGTCACAAATCTGGGAAAAAGAATACGTCGGTGTGCAATTATACAATTGAAGTACCAACGGGAAAACGAAGAGCCCTTATTAACCAGGGGAGAGTCTTCATAAACTGGACATCATGTCCCGTAAGGGACTTTACCCTTGTTACAAGATGTTATAATTGCCAACAATACGGACATGCAGCAAAATTCTGCCGCGAAACAAGCCCTACCTGTGGTCATTGCGGAGAATCAGGACACGTCAACAAAGAGTGCAGTAATAAGACATCACCACCTTCCTGCGCCACCTGTATGAAATTCAAAAAGTCCCAGTAATCACCAAACTGGGGACGAGAGCTGCCCAGCAAGAAAATATGCCGAGGATAGGTACCTGAATTGCATCGACTATGAAGGCGCCTGAGAGCGCCACCAACTACAAGTAAAAGCACCGCTTCTAAAGGTACTCGTTAATTATAGTTATGGCTAATAAGCTAATAGATGACTTGGACAACTTCTCTATCTCAGATTCAAAAGTGTGTAATATTGAGGATTGTAAAAGCCTACGTCCACCACAAGATAAGTGTCTAACTATTATCTCGCAAAATATTCGTAGTATCTATAAAAATTTTCAGGAACTAGAAATTTTGCTTCATACTATTGACATAACTTGCGACATAATAGTGCTGACAGAATGCTGGTTATCTAATAGATCTGACGCTCTACCAACGTTAGACGGTTATCGACAATTTTGCAGTGATAATCATTTCAATCAGAATGACGGCGTTGTAGTATACATTAGAAAACATCTAAATGTAGTTCTAGAAAAACCTCATATTGATGAATGCAACTGTCTGCTCATTAAAGTTAACCAAGAGACTGCCATAATCTCTTTGTATAGGCCACCATCTCTTAGTACAGATAAGTTTCTTAATTCCCTTGATTTAGTGCTAAACAGTTTATCATCTTACAAGAATATAATTATAACAGGTGACTTAAATATAAATATTTTATCTGGGAGAAATGACGTCCGAGGACATGATTATCTTAATGTCTGCTCTTTTCATGGTCTCTTGCCAGCTCATACTCATCCTACTCATCAAAGTGGATCATGCTTACACCACTTCATTATGAAAACAATGCATCCATCACGCACCTTGGTCATTAACTCTTCAATCACAGATCACCGCACTATTCTATTATCTTTACAACTCTCATTTCCTAAACATAAATGCACACCCAGCTATACTAAAATAAACATGGAGCACCTTGCAATTGATATACCTAACATAGATCTTGACCCCGTTTACTATTGTGCTGATCCTAATATTTCGCACGATTACCTCATAAACGAATTACAAAGTGCAATTCACAAAAATACTACTACTATAAAATTATCTAACAGACATAAAATAACAAAACCGTGGATTACACAAGGTCTTTTGCGCTGCATAAGACATAGAGACAAATTGCACTCGAAGGCTAAGAAAGCACCCGATAATGAAATTATCTGTATGTCTTACAAGCGATATCGCAATTTTTGTAACATTCTCCTAAAAAAATTAAAGATTCAACACAACAAAGCTGAACTAGAAAAGGCGGGGCATAACAGCAAATTAGTATGGAAATTTATAAAAAAATGCACCTTCACCACCAAAAATCAAGAACCACCATTAGATTTACTTCAATCCGAATCAAATCCCACACTGGCACTTAACAAAATAAATATATTTTTCGCTAACGCTGGCAAATCACTTGGAGAAAGAATCTTGCACCAAAGAAACTTCTCATTGCACGACACCTGTAACAAATCATGTAACTCCGCGCTTAAGTCTTTTGTTTTATTAGATACTGACGTTGATGAAGTCGTTCAAATAATAACAGGACTAAGGAATACTTCAGCAATAGGGTGGGATGGCATTTCTACCTCTATAATCAAAAGATTTAAGCACTTCCTTGCACCTCCACTAACCCACATTTTTAATATATGTTTGTCTGAAGGTATATTTCCGAAGTCTTTGAAAAAAGCTATAGTTATCCCAATATACAAAACGGGAGAAAGAAGTTGTGTAAACAACTATAGGCCGATTTCAATCTTGCCAGCATTATCTAAAGTCTTGGAAAAACTTATAAATAATCGATTAGTTAAATACCTGGAATCGAACAATATACTTTCAGACAGGCAGTTTGGTTTTAGAGCGCAAAAATTAACAAACCAGGCAGTTCACATGGTTACTGATCACATTGTGGCTAACCTGGATAAAGGGATGCATAATATTGGGATCTTCTTAGACCTTGCCAAAGCTTTTGACTCTGTTTCAGTTCCAGGTCTATTAAAAAAGCTTGAGCATGTGGGAATTAGAGGCACACAATTGCAACTACTTACTGACTATCTTAGCGACAGATGTCAGTGTGTAAAACTAGGTACAAACCTTAGCGTGGATATTCCTAATCCCCCCTTTGGGGTGCCTCAAGGAAGCATTTTAGGAGTAACTTTGTTCCTAATATATATTAATGACCTATGTAACCTAAGTCTTCATAATGGTGTCGTGTCTTATGCAGATGATAGGGTACTATTATTTACAGGAAATACTCGTACTGAGGTATATACACATGCTCAACTAGGTTTCAATACTGTAAATAACTGGCTTTTTGACAATATACTAACTTTAAACACCCAGAAAACAAAATATATCCACTTCTCAATACGTAACAATATTAATGAATCACCTACACAGATATAGATCTACATAGATAACGCAATTATCACTATTTGTATTGAAACCAAGCGTCCCGACTTTTTAATACCTACTGTGACGTTGCCTGTATCACGAAGTCGAAGCGATGTGCGACAGTATTGCTTGTGCGATATTCATCGTCTCCTAATACACAACGTCAGATCAAACGTCCGAAGCAAACGCGGCAACGTAATGTGAATAAAGTTTACTTAACAGTAAAACGGACGCGCGGGGACTGAAGTTAGTGGCGACCAAGCTCGACGCTTGGTCGGAGCTCAGACACGCGAAGTGCATGCATTTGCGTTATCTATGTAGATCTATGTCTGTGATCACCTAACAACACAATATTCGCTCACGACAGTAAATGTCATTCATCTGCTGACGCATGCTCCTGCCCTACTTTAGAAACTACACAATGTATCAAGTACCTTAGAATAACACTTGACAACAATCTTAATTTCCGCATTCACATAGACCTCTTATGTAAAAGGGTACGGAAATTAATATTTATTTTCAAAACAATGCGTAGCGCTGCAAATTTTAAATTAATAAAACAAATCTACCTGTCGTTGTGTCAGTCAATTATAGCCTACTGCATTACTTCATGGGGAGGGGCATCCAAAACCATCTTATTGCCACTAGAACGCACTTAGAGAGCTATTCTAAAAGTGGCGACGTTTCGACCTTATATATTTCCTACCTATGAATTGTATCAGTCCATTAATGTTCTAACTGTACGTCAATTGTTCATACTGCACACCATACTAAAACAACACGCACTAATTCCATTCAAACCACTGCCCCCAGACAAGAGACGGAAAGATCTAGTCTGTACTAAGTTTCATGGTAAACATGTTTTTATAAATAGATTTTTCTTATTCATAGGCCCTTTTTTATACAATAGATTAAATAAGTTACTAGATATCTATAATTTTAGTTATAAACAATGTAAAATAATCATAACTAGACACTTACAAACAATGACCTACTCCGATACTGAGAATTTGCTTACTGTCATAAAATAATCACCTACTATTCAATAGCCTCGATTTTAATTATTATTGCGTCAATGTTAATTTTAAGCGTATGCACATTTGTTTTATTTGCACAATTATATAACATAAGTATAAAATAGCCTGAAACACAGGTGAAAACCTAGTTCAGGCAATTAATTTTAAACCTAGATAGTAAAGTAAAAATAACCTATACCGGCTTTAAACTACCTATATGTTAAGTATTTATTGTTTATTAGATTATAAAGTATTATATTATTATAAGATTATCCAGACCTAATGTATCCATCCATTGTAAACATTATTTTTGAATAAAGATTATTATTATTATTATTATAATAAACGTCGAATTTACTAGCCTGAACACCTTACTGAAACAAAACTTATTCTCAACTTTCATACTCAAAAGATAAGGTTGAATTTTCCCCTGTAGGTGATAGGCAATGTAATGTGCCACCTACAGTAATAAAGACTGCGTAACGAGGTACCTAAAGAGTCCACTTCGATTAAATCGAAAGTAATAGATGACCTAGTAAGTTCCGATAAGGGTTTTAAAACGTCATGTTACGTTTGGAACGTTATTGGATACGAGAGACCGCGTTTATCGGTGATATTTTTACGTTTGAAGACGAGTTTGTGGGTGTAATATAACTTTGTTTGTAATTCAATGTACAAATGTCGTGGTGGCTACTGTAACTTATGTACTGTCATTTATCGTGCGATTTCGACCACAAATGACATCTAACGGATAGTGACGAAACTACGTGACGAGGCTACTACGAGAAGAGGCGTTTCAAGATTCTGAATCGCGCTTTTTAAAGTTTCACGCGAATATTATTTAGACAAATTTTCATCCAAATGACTGTTGAATGACTATTCTTACTACAGTAGGTTGCAGTCAAAAAACTATAAATTATTATGCTATGCTAAATCTTTCAGCTCTTAAAACAAGCTTCATAGTCATATGAAGCTTGTTTTAAGAGCATAACTCTGGAACGTCAATGATCACATTGACGTTCCAGAGTTTAACTCCAAGTTTTCCGCCTAGACTTGAAAATATAACTCATCAGAATAGAATATACGAAATGAATTGACCGATTGACACTGATACACCTTACACATATACGAGTATGTACCTATATAATTATACAGCACACAGCGCTAGAATCCGTCCATCCGAATGTTAACATACCTACCCCTGCATCTTTGGGTATCTGTTAATGACAGCCTCCACGATACGTGACAACAGATACTTCCCCAACACGTAGCGGTAAACATGCGCTTTTTCCCACCAAATTTATTAGCGACACACGGGAAAGAACAACAAACCTCCAACCCCATGTTTCTTGAGAACTCTACACAAACACTGCAACTTAGCCAACACATGACAAACTATATGTCCAATCACACTTTACAAACCTAGAACTACCCTCATTTTTATAACCGTTGATCGTTGCATTCAAACGTCGAATGACGTCAAGCAAACTGGTGGCAATTAAACAAAGTATTTTGATTCTTTTACTTTTATTTCATCTCGACTCAGCCATATTTCGTTGGAGTTGGACCATTGATTGGCTGTCAAGTCCAAAACACAATAAATCGAAGCCAATAACAAGAGGAAAGTTCTTTATTGTATCGAGACGTAAAGAGGCGTACATTGACTTTTTAGGATGAGAACAACCGATGAGAGAGAGCGTCTCTTTTTGAAGCTAAAGCATTATAGCCATGTTATATGAATGTTTGGGTTGCTGGGCTCATAATAACTACGTGATATTGAAATCCCATGAAAACAATACTTGTCAATCGTTTTTATGGGATCTCATTTCTTTTTGTAGATAGTCTTACTTTTGTCCTTTCCGGCACCTTCTTCTTCTTGTACACCAACAACGAATTTTCTTTATTAAAGCTCTAACTGCAAATGTAATTTTGTAATCCTTGATATTCCTATGCGATTACAAAATTATTTATGCAGTTGATGTATCTCGAAAACTGGACTGAAATTGAAATATATTTTAGTTTTTCCTTGGTTCATACACTAAACACTAAATGATTCCTAAATTTGAAGCTTCTATGTTTGCTAGAAATTGAATAGAATAGAATTTTGACTCGTTATAATTCTTAAACTACTGGTTCAAATTGAATGAAATTTGGAATACACTCTATACAATGCCTGCATGTGTTACTAAACAATCAGGCTTCTAGTTTATCCACAACGAAGTTATAGAGGGTCGAAAATGCCCTGAATTGCTTCGAGAAAAGGATGGTACGGCCGTGCCGCTTTTTTACTCGACTTGGTGGGGGCACTGCCGTGCCCCCAGATACTATTCTACCAACTACAAACATAACAAATCATTCACACACATCACAATCTAGTCAGAGCTAGTACTAGTATTTCATCGTCCAGAATTTCATAAATAATCAATTTTATTCGAACCACTTTTATTACAGCAAACACCGTCCCAAATCCCTTGGACCAAGATAACAAACTTATTTGTAAACTTTACCTACAAGGATAAAAAATAAAACAATTTGAAAGGTTTTCTATACATTTTCTAAAATTTAGATAAAATTGGTGACAGTGTTTTTGTCCAGATCTGGATCACAAAACAGACATCGCTATGAGGAACAATAATTCGTATGTACTCATATCATTCTCATTTTGTGACGTCAAGCCTCATGATTTCAAACCACTCCTGAGAAACCTGACCCACAAACCACCAACTGGAAAACAAGATACTTTCCAAGCTTAGTTTAAAAATACTTCTTCTTCTTCTTCCTGTTCCTCTTCAATCGTGAAGGTTGGCCGTCAGTTTCTTGAATTCGTCTGTATCATATTAAAAATACATTTAGTTCTAAATGTGTAAAGTTTCGAATGATTTACAGGAGTCCACAGTTCCGATAGTCAATGGTTTGAAAGTTTGAAACTTGAGTACTAGGACCGCAACACTATTAAGGAAGTTTGTTTTACTAAAATACACCATATTGTATGTAAATGCAATGTATGCATCAAGAATTGTTTTTCTGAAGTTTCTCTCTCTTCAATTCGTAGCATCAAACCCGAAATAACAACGATGTCCAAAACATAAATCTAGAACTAAATCTAGTGCTATATTTGATTCCTATCTAAATATACACCGCTATTTTTTAATTAGTACAAAAACTTTAAGGACAGATTAGCGAAGATATTATTATCATATATGTGACGTAGGAATTTCATAATATCAATAAAGAGCAAAGTTATTATCATTTGTTTATTGTAGAAAATCTCACTTAAATCATAGTCATATTTTACAATCCATTCATTATTCATTGATCTATCTATATTCCATCCTGCTCATTCGCATTCTCTCTGTCGCACTTATGATGTAGGTAGCCATCGAAAATAAAATGAAGAAAAATAATAAATATAGGTAGTTATTTTTTAATTTTGTAAACTCTACCCTCTCCTTCATACTTCATTCGGGCTTAGGACCGGTAAAATTTATCGTTTAACAAGTAATTAAATACGGAGGTATGTAATAAGAAAGCAAACAAATATCAAAATAAAAGATGGTGTTCTGGACTAAAAGAAAAGAGTAATTTTGGCGTATTTATGAAATTAGAATCATCTGCTATTTACAAATTATTTTATCATCATCATGTCAGCCTAGAGACGTCCACTGTTGGACATAGGCCTTCCTCAAGGTGTGTGGAGAACACAGACCGATTTCGAGCCGCCCGCATCAAATTATTATTTACTTAAGTACGTATTATTTACTAAACTTACAAGTATTTCCATTGTCCTTCGAAATGTCCACCACCGTTGTCAAAAGCATCCTATATGCACTGTTTTAATTGTTTGACACTGACCCGGTCACTTTTGTACACTCACAATACGATGTCCATGGGTACACAGCTGCACTCGCGATTTTTCCACTCAAAAAGTACGCACGAAGCATAGCTACATACTCCCGTGATATGAACTGATATGATAGGCCATCGCGTCGGGCAAACGTAGACAAACAATTAACTTTTGCAACGAAATTAGATACGCTCACTTTCGCTAGCAATTTAGTACTGTTTGTCGCATCGTCGGGGCGTGGCGCAGGCGCAGAGGGGCGGGGGGGGAGGGGTAATTTATCAATGGTTCATTTTACTATGATACTCGTAGTACTCGGGTCGGTCATAGTATTAGTATTGCATTTACCAGTTATCACGTATTTTGTGGACAGTTTTGAGACAGTTTTGGGACTTAGTGTTTTTATTTTTCAACTACATAAATATGATCAGTTAAAGATACTTAGTGCCCTGTTAAATTTTTTGTACTAATTAAAAAATAGCGGTGTATATAAAACTCAAAGGTGACTGACTGACATAGTGATCTATCAACGCACAGCCCAAACCACTGGAGGGATCGAGCTGAAATTTGGCATGCAGGTAGATGTTATGACGTAGGCATTCGCTAGGGAAGGATTTTGGTAAATTCTACCCCCAACAGGATAAAATAGGGGATGAAAATGTGTATGAAACTTTGTCAATTTTAAACCGATCGGGCTGAGACTTTGCATGCATATAGCTACTATGACGTAGGCATCCCCTAAGAAAGGATTTTGATAAATTCTACCCCCAAGGGGATAAAATATGGAATGAAAGTTTGTCAATTTTAAACCGAACGGGCTGAGACTGCATGCATATAGCTACTATGACGTAGGCATCTCCTAAGAAAGGATTTTGATAAATTTTACCCCTAAGGGGATAAAATAGAGGATGAAAATTTGTATAAAGAAAAGGTCTATAGTGCGATTGATACTGTGGTTAATACAAATGACGGTACTAATTACCCTGTAGAATTTTAAATTCATTGAAACCGGTTTGCCTTATCTTAAGCTTATTCTGCGTGTGGGCACTCCAATTATGTTGTTGCGTAATTTAAAACCCCCAAAACTTTGTAACGATACAAGACTGCAAGTGAAAGCGTTAGGTACATCGCAATAAAGTGGAAGCCACTATATTAACTGGGTGTGCGAAAGGGGAAACTGTATTTATACCACGAATCCCATTAATACCGAATGATATCCCGTTCGAATTTAAACGATTACAGTTTCCCCTAAAAGTCTGCTTTGCCATCACAATAAAAAAGGCTCAGGGACAAACTCTCAAATTTGCGGGTATTGACTTGAGAGAACATTGCTTCAGGTCTCATGGACAGTTTTATGTTGCTTGCTCGCGAGTTATTACCCAATAGCTTGATAGTTTTAGCGCCTAATGACAGATTAGTTAAGAATGTTGTGTACAAAGAAGTTTTGTAGGCCCGAATTTTTTACACACGCTAAACAAAAGTAAAGCCTCAAAAAATATACCTAATTAATAATGATACTTCTTAACGCGAGCGAAGCCGCGGGCAAAAGCTAGTTTTGTAATAAAGCTCTATCTTCAAACCTTTTAGCTTCTTGATATGTAAAATAACAAGTCCCTTACTCATAACAGTCTAATGATACATTTTATCCACGAATACTGAGTTCACCCATGTCTCTTAGTCCCCTGTTCGTCTAACCTTTGTGATATTTATTAAACGACGTTGCTAACTTTCTAGAATGCTTTATATAATTTGTAGGTATACACTAATATTATGAAAAACCTTTTAATGTATAGTGACTTGGTTTGTATGAATAGAACAGGTTTCAGTGGAAAGTGTTTAATCGTATATCTTATACTAATGTACAGGGTGATTTGTAATTGCTCGTATTCCCTTCGGGAGGTGATTCTAGGGCCAAAATGGAGTATTTTACCCCTATATATGGTGGTCCAAAATGCACCATTTTGGAATAAAACGGTTTTTAAGATTTTTTGAGAAAATTCCAAATTTTTGTTATAAACATCTTGTAAAAAATTATTTTGACTATTCTTGGAGGCAAATTGGGTCTTATTTAATGGACAATTAAATGATTCATCTTTTAAATTAAAATAAACCTACTAGTTCAACGTGGAATTTCAAAATAGAGCCAATAAACACGCAAAAAAAAGTTCGAATAAAATAAAATTACGCCACAAATATGCAATTATTTGAAAAAAATAATATGTGGCATGTTATGTAAAGTATTAGAATAACTTCCTGGAATACCTGCTATCCAAAAAGGTATAATAGTCTTAGACAATTGGTGGTGGTGGTGCAAATTTTGAGTAATAGCCACTTTTGTTAAAAAATGTGCTTCTGGATGACTCACTCGCCAGAACATTTTTTCCTGTATTTATTCTTAAGCTCTGCAATTAGCAGTGATTTACTAGTAGGGAGACCAACCTAGCAAAACTTAGGGTCTTGGGTTCGAATCCTCAGCGTAAATGACTGTCTTTTGTTAGTTAAATGCATATTAAGTTTTTTATTCTCACTCGTCCCATGACTCGAAGAGCATGTTCAGCCAGTTGGTACCGGACGTTATGTTTATCTTGGGAACTCTTTTAATGGAATCAAAACCAAGTCAATCAGTCAAATAAATTAATAATTGAAAAACAAAGACGTGACACTGAATTAAACCATAAAATATCCGGATTTCAGATGGGACAAAAAATGAATTACACGAAATCTTGTCGAATCAGCGTTGATACTCTAAAATATGTTACTTTTTGTGAAAAAGATACTTTTACGTATATATAAAGCTGAAGAGTTTGTTTGTTTTTTTGTTTGTTTGGTTGAACGCGGTAATCTCAGGAACTATTCGGCCGATTTCAAAAATTCTTTCAGTGTTAGATAGCCCATTTATCGAGTAAGGTTATAAGCTATACAACATCACGCTATGAGCGAGGGGAGTGGAACAGTAGCCTTAAATAACGCGGGCATCCTCTAGTTCTTTATATAATTACTAGAGGACGCCAGCAGCTACGCCTGCATTTTTTTAATTAACCTGTTTTGGGCGATCCCGTGGGAATTTCGGGAAATCTCTTCTTAGTGCACCCCTACGGTCCCCAAGAAACATACATGCCAAATTTCAGCTTCCTGCGCCCAATAGTTTCGGCTGTAGCGTGTCTGTCAGTCAGTCAGTGACGCAAGGAGTTTATATATTAAGGTCATACAGCATTCAGCCGCAGTCCACTGCTGTAAATTTTCCGATGGAATCACAATATTGAGATTAAGAATTTGGCATACTATATTTTGCTGCCCAGAAGGTTAGTCAATCCCTAAAACTCGACATCAAAACATACATTGCTGGCAAGTTTTCCTTCTATTCCCAAACGAACTATTTGCTTTTGTAATGTAGTTACTTGCATCTCACTACAAATAGGAATCAAAAGGGTAGTGGCATTTGTATTCTTATATGTCACCATACAGAGTTTAGAGAGTTGAGACTAAATACTTTATGCATTTTATTTTTATTTTGTCGAGGGATCCAGGCGCGAGGCCTGTATCCCCGAAGGGTTTGGCAGAGGTGTTACATTACACCCACATTTCGCCATGAATTTTTAGTTCCCACGTAATAGGGGGCGAGCCTATTGCTGTTACCGGGCACATCACTAGACTCCGTGCTGCTACTGAGAATTCAAAAAATTCAGTAACACTTTTGCCCTACCCGGGAATCGAACCCGAGACCTCCGATCAGCAGACGCATACGCTATCCACTGGACCACGGAGGCAGTCAAATGTCATTCAAACGGTAAAATTAATTTAGATTAGGATTTAATAATCTCCATTAAGAATTTTGAAATGATGTTTTGTTTATTATGTGTTTAAGGCACCTGGAATGCTGATTATTTGCACATTTGAACGCAGTCTTGGTGCTATTGTCCTCATACTAACTTGTGTTGTCATCATGCCTTCATATTCGCGCGTCACATGGGGGTTTCGCTGAAAATCAACTCTGATTCATATTACAACATAGTATTATGCTGACGAGAATTCTTGCTATCCCAGCTACTACGCGCCTAAAATATGTTTCACATAAACGATAGTATGATGAGCTTGCGTTGTGATTTAAGCTGCCGCCGCATTATTGTTTACATTGCAATGAGTGTTGTGGTTTCGATCCACACTCGGATTACACTTTGTGCAGTTCACAAATTTTTACCTATTTCGAGTCTAAAGATAGAATGTTTGCAATTTGTCAGTGACTCTGGCAGTATGCAGTTCTTAAGGTATGCACTTATGTATTAGCATGGAGAGTTGTAAGTCTAGCTGTCTCCAGCACCTTTTATGAATTCCGGGTCCTGTGTAACTTAATACATGTTCACAAACACAACATTTTCCGGGGAACTCGAACAGTTTTGCTAGTAACTAAGACGACATCATTATCTACAAGACATAATCTACGATATCAAGAGAACACCAACTCCTGAATAGCCTTACAACCTTGAATTTAAAACTAAAACCGACCGTATAAAATCGCTACAAACGCTCTTCTTTTCATTTATCGCTTATCCAGTCACAAAATCAACACCACCGGTCACGGTTAAAAGCACATTAATACAGCGACGCGAATTATCAAACAGTATCCATGATGTACGTTGGCTTATTAAAGTTAAGCGGGGGTTAATATTTAATCCGAGTTACGCACCAACGCTGCCAGGGCGCTAATGTATGCGCTGTCGCGGCTCGCTCTCATTACGGCTCGGGATAAACTCACTGTCTGTCAAACCGAGCCGTAATTTTGGTGAAAGTATCGATCGGTTCTGGTTAGATATGCTCGTTTTATAGGTGTATGTTTGCAGCAAATTAGGTTCATTTCTAAGTCTACGTAAAGGTTTTACTAATTTATGATATTTTTTTTAATTTTGAGTAACCTATGCAGTAATAATAAGACTGTGCGCGATAGAGAACAATTAACCTACTTCTATCCCGTCGCATTGTCTCTTTCCGCAATCTTAACCATCATGCTACCCCTGCTGCGTCGTCCGGTATGTGGTCACCACTCCAGAACCCTCCTGTCCAACGGCTATCAGTTCTTCGTGCTATGTGCCCTGCCCATTGCCACTGGCCTGGCTGATGCCTGGCTATTCGGAGAGCTACGTCAGTGACTTTGGTTTTCCTGCAGATCTCTTCATTTCTGATTTAATCTTGCAGGGCAACTCCGAGCATAGTTCTCTCCATCGCCCTCTGAGTATCCTTAAGCTTTCGGATAAGGCCCATAGTTAGCGACCACATCTCATACGACCAGCTAAATGAGCTCATACGTAATATACAGGCGTTAGTCATAGCATCCAACAGATTGCTATTGTTACGAGCTGGGGTTCGGTGATAAATTAAACTCCTATGCCACTAAAACTGCACTTTATTTGTGCAAACAAAAACACTTAATCACACGCTAATAAAATCTCTATTTCACACCACTAAACACTTCCGACTCTTCAGATCCTTCGCTGGTCTTGATCACTCCGGTTAATCAATTGAACTGTCTCGATTCGCTCGTCCACGCGGTATTTATACCGGCCGGATAACAAAATAGTCATTTCTAGTCTGCCCGAGAATGTTCTTGTAACAGTCGGGAACATAATCGATATTTCGAGCAAACCAATAGTAACGCCATCTTTTCATAGTAGAGAGTAGATGAAATACCTTTAAACTACCGATATATCCATTCTCCTCTAGTTCTCTCATTCACCGATAGATGGCGTTATTTTCAAATATCGCCATTCGTAACACTATTAATGAATTTTGCTAAATATTTTCGTAAACGGCTTGCTCAATAGGAAAATTATTAAAACAAAACCCTAATGATCTTGAAATACTCTAACGATATCCAACATAACTTCATGGACAGATAAAAACCATTCACCTTCCCATTTAGTTATATAGGAACATATTTGGTCATCATCGTGATCACAATGTTCAACTATGCCAAATTTCAGCTTAGATTATGTTACCGCGTAAAACAGCGGACGGACAGACCGACGAGCGGACATGGCAAAACTATAAAAGGTCCTTGTAGGTTACTACAGAGCCGTGTCCTTTTTATGTTAAACTAGCTGTGCCCGCGGCTACGCCCGCGTGGAAGTTGGTATCCTTTAAGTTTCCCTTTCTGTGGCCTTGATAATGTAAAATAACATAGCGATCAGTTGACGAAACTTACACTCATATTTAAGTTTCTTACTTACAAAACTTAAAAGAAAATTCTTACTTAAAAATCTTACCAGCGACTTGTTGACGACGTCGTTTAGTCAACGCCATCTAGAAGCAATCATTCAAAGGAGATTTTAAGTGGTTTTAATTATTAACGTTAGATGGACTGCCATCAAGAATGATGTCATGTGGTCACTGGACCACATGACGTCATTCTTTTAAAGTCGATGTTAAGATTTTCCACAAACAGTGTAAATATTGCGAACAATGAGATTTCGAATTCTTGTTGCTATGAATCAATCCCTATATTGATCTGTATGGAAATGGTAGATCAGTTTTATTACCTGTATTTTATTTATTTTATGACAAAGGTTTAACAGAGCTTACGTAGCTATTGTATGATATCACATAAAAATATGTTACTACTAACATGCGATTGAATGAAGGGATTTTGATGAAATAAAGACTACTGAATCGACATATTTAGGTATTATCTAATGCTATGGAAAAAAAATTAAAGTAGGTACGTACTGTAACGTATGTCCGGTACCTACCGCGTCTGCGTCATAATACCGTCCATACGCTCGGTCAATCAGAGAAGGCCATCGTCCGCGCTCACGAAGCCTGACCAAATATGGTCACAAAGCGACTCCAACTCTCATGGAAGGGCCGGTATATAAAGGGGCCGACAGAGAAGCCGGCACCGCTACTCTAACGTCGCTACTACTACATACCTACGATTACGTACTGACCCTACGTCGAACATGTATCCTGGTCCCAGCTGTGGGTGAGTTACTACATTTACTGCACTAGCGTACTGCCCATCTCTCTACCTGCTAGCTGAGGCCGGCTGACGCCGCCTGCCTGACTCTATTGGTCGTGGCTTTCCTAATGCTGCTTCCCTTCAGGTTCCAGGTCTACCTTGGAAGCTCCGGGCTACGCTACCTAGACCGCTACACTTCCCTGCATCGTCTTCGGCGTCATCTCTGCCGAAGAGTCTGGCCCTGCCCTGCTCATCGCACTCGCACCGCCGGCGCCTGCCAGCTGAACCAAAAGTCTGCGAGGGTCTGCCGCTATGCGCAGCCCTTCAAGCAGCCTTCCCTGCACACTACCGGAGTAAACAGCGTGGGAGACTGCAGCTCTTAGTGTTCAGGCCAGTGTCGTGTTGTTGGTCGGTCATATTCGTGCAAGGCAAGTGAGACAACACTCGCTAAATAAACGCATAGAACCTTTCCTGCGTTTCAATACCAGAACCCGTTACAGTACCTACGCACTATCAAATGAAAGTTATAAACCGTATTGTAAGGATGGACAGGTACATCATTACAAACTTTCGCTTTTATAATACGTAGGTACCTATGGATGGATGTGGATTATTAGTATCTCTTACACGCAAAAACTACTGAACAGTAAGCAATTCAGAATATGCAACACATAGGCACAACATAAAAATATCGTGTGTTTTAATCCAGCCAGTTCTTCTTGTGAGCAAGTCGGCAAAATTACCGCTAAAATAATAATTTTAAGTAATACCCCTAGATGGCACCACTGGCAAAATTAAAAGGCGGTGTTAAGATCCAGCGCTGACAATATAAATATTAGAAAAGAAGTTAAAGCAAACTTTTGCCCAAATTGAGTCCGAATCACTTGATAACCAATGCGGATATTTGTATATTTTAAATTGCGATAACTTTTGATAGAATAAACGGATTTTGATAAACTAAAGACTAAATGTTAACCAAAGCCACAAACTATGCTTTGTCACTATCTTGATATAAACAATTTAGTGTGTTGCTTGAATTCAAGTCTATTAAATTTATTGAATGACACTGCTAGGCTCCCATAGGTGATAGCGTGATGATTGTTGTCCAAGATTGAAATCTGGTCTTCAGACAATACATTGCTGAAAACCGCATCAAAATCCGTTCACTGGTTATTGCGTGGTGTATGTACAAACATACAGACAGACAGACAGACAATAATTCCAAAAAAGAATGTTTTATGTTCTATTTCGATATCATGACACAATCCAATTGAAATTTCGCAAAAATATTCAATGTACAGACAAAGTGCTCTTTGAGTTTTATTATAGTATATAGATTTAAAAAAATACGGAATTAATTAATTAACTATTAAATACTAGCTGACCCAGCGAACTCCGTTTCGCCTTTTTAAGAGTTTTTATTTAATTCCCTTTTTTCCCAGCCCCTTTTCCAAAGTTACCATTGACTTAGTGCTTAATCTCTTATCATTTCAGAGTCTATAAATGCTGAACAAACAAACATAGATTTTTATATAATATTGAATTCCCATTCCTTAAAATATCGGAGCCGATACCCATATCGACTTTAAAAAAATCCCGTCCGCCATCTTTGATTTCCTATCCGCCATCATTGATCACGAAATAGATGTTGTATTTGGATTCACCATCCCATAAATCATCAGAGACGATACCCATATTGATTTTTTAAATTTTCCATCCGCCATCTTTGATTTGTCATCCACCATCTTGAATCACGAAATAGATGTTGTATTTGGATTCCCCATCCCTTTAAACATCGGAGACGATACCCATATTGATGTTTTTTTAAACTTCTCATCCGCCATCTTTGATCACGAAATAGATGGTGTTGTTGAATTCCCCATTCCTTAAAATATCGGAGACGATACCCATATCGACTTTAAAAAAAATCCCGTCCGACATCTTCGATTTCCTATCCGCCATCTTTGATCACGAAATAGATGTTGTATTTGGATTCTCAATCCCTTAAATCATCGGAGACGATACCCATATTCATTTTTTTAATTTTTCCCATCCGCCATCTTTGATTTCCCATCCACCATCTTGAATCACGAAACAGATGTTGCATTTGGAGTCCCCATCCCTTTTAACATCGCAGACGATACCAATATTGACTTTTTTAAAAAATTCCCATCCGCCATCTTTGATTTCCCAGCCGCCATCTTTGATCACGAAATAGATGTTGTATTTCGATTCCCCCCCCCCTTAAAATATCGAAGGCGATTTCCATATTGATTTTTAAAATTTTCTCATCCGCCATCTTTGATTTCCCGTCCACCATCTTGGATCACTAAATAAATTTCAGATTATTAATCAGCGTCCCGAAAATCTCGAAAACGATACCCATATAGATTGTATCCTATTCGTTTAGCCTTTTTTTGCCTTTGAAACAACCCTCCCCCTTCTCATTTGACCATTTTATTATTTTTGTCTGGCCCCTAAAAGTTGTGGCGTAATTTTATATAGCCTATAATTGGCCTTTCGGAATAATTGGGCTACCATAGGCAATAACAATTTTTAAATCCGACTGCTAATTCCTGTGATTAGCCGACATTATCTTTTAGCCTTTTGCCCGGCCCCAAAGGGTCGAAGCGTTATGTTATATAGCCTATAGCCTTCCGGAATAACTGGGCTATCGTATACAAAAAGACTTTTTCAGATCCGACCGGTAGTTTCTGAGATTAGCGCGTTCAAACAAACAAACAAAAAAACAAACAGACAAACTCTTCCGCTTTATTATATTAGTAAAGATATTTTAATATTTTTTTAATATTTGATACAAATCTCTTTTATTTGGCGGATACTTCCATATTTGTCGTTTTAACTGTTTTAGAAATATAACTGCAAAAAGTATTTACACATACAAACTACTTAGTAAAGACTGTGTTATCCGGTATCTGTGACGTTTCGCTAGATCGGCCAATATGGCGACTGTGATTTGTCTGTCAGAACCATTAGAATCCAAATTTTGCGGATATATGTTGTCGACTCGATATCTTTATTTTTAATGTGTTATTATTCAGGTAAGGTTTCGATGTACTCCTTGACGAAATAATTATTATAAGATTTGACACTGCGATAGCAGCGCAGTCCGTCGGTTCCAATGTGAAACATTCCAAAATCCACAACTATTATAGACAAATAATTTGCAATTAAATAAAATTGCAACTATAATTAAAGATCTAAGCTATCCTATCTCTCAAGTTGGACCAGACTGCTCACGGTTTGCCAATTTAATTTAAAATCGGTTAAGTAGTTTAGGAATCCATCGCGGACAAACATCGTGACAGGAGATTTATATATATTAAGAAGAAGATATAGTGAAATTACCTATCTCACCTATATCCTACTATATAATGCGTGAGTGAGTGCCAATAATTTTCGCTAAGAATGTTTACGGCAGAAATGTTACAAATACTAAGAATTAGATCATTCTCACTACGCGATGGTGTTATTGGCGTCTACGCGACGTACAAGTCAATGAGTTACTTACTACTTAACGTGTATCATGCGTTCAAAGTTAAGGTAAGTGCTCGAGGAAAGTTTTTGAATGTGTTCAGCTTTTATTATACACGCCGACACTAAAACCTCTCGCACAAACTTGGACTTCGTACACTTCAACGGCTTTTAAAATATATGGGTTTGATACGCTTTAAATATAATGTCTATTCTAGTGAATAACTCGTACAATTTTGAACTAAACTACCAGCTAAGATTGGTATACGATAAGGTGTGCTGTGACTAAGATAATAGAGTAGAAAAATCCGAAGTATTTTTTTCCAAAGGTGATTCCTTTGTTCTTCCAAAGTCGATGTGAAAAATTGCTCAGTGTGCCTAGTGAAGGGCGTCCCTAAAATTAGCGCAAGATTCGAGCTGAACATAAATCGGTCTTGTCCTTCATTGTAAGGGCTGTTTATAAAAAAACATATGCGCCAAAAGAACTTATCGGCTTTGCACAAATATCATCAAAGGGCAAGTGGGCTGCATCGCTTAGAATGAGTTTGCCTGATATTATATAGCTTTGGATATTATCAATGTATTGGTGCGATAGCCTAGTGGAGAGACCAACACACTGTTACGCCGAGGCTCCGGGTTCGAATCCACGGCGCGCACCGATGACTTTTCGGAGTTATGAGCGTATTAAATTGTTAATTATTGCTTGCTAAACGGTGAAGGTAAACATCGTGAGGAAACCTGCATGGCTGAGACTTCTCCAAAATGTTCTCAAAAGACATGTGAAGTCTGCCAACCCGCACTTGGCTAGCGTGGTGGACTATGGCCTTACCCTTGTCAGAATGGAAAGAGGCCCGTGCCTAGCAGTGGGATGATGATGATATCGATGTACAATTAGTAACTCTAACTTAAGATCAAGCATGCCCCAGATCTTTTATCTTTTGTGTTATTGGTATGTAACCAATTTGGTTTCATTTGGTTTAAGTACAATGCAAATGTCATTTTTAATAAAGATATACGGGATTTGACCTAATAGTTTCCTGAATTTGATAAAGCATCAACTTCCTCTGATATCTTTTAAAATTTTCTAGATTACTGTGAGGTACAAGTCGTCCAAATATTAAGTCATAAAAGTACGATACGTTGGTGAAAAAGAGAAACGAGAGAGTAGCATGCAGAATACATGTAACATAGCCACAAAAGAATAGTAGCAACATATTCATTGCTGATATGCTGAGTACAATATACAATGTATAAAATAATCAGTTAGCATTACAATAAAAGTAACAGTAAATAACTTATACTTGCATAATTAAATGACAGTCGATGACTTTTCATCCAATACTACTTGATTTGTCTATCTAGTCTGTTCGATGCGGTATTCTCCGGGCTGTTGGATCTTTCACGTACCCGTCTCATTAAGGATACCGCCCTACGAGTATTTAGCTAAATTGCTTAAAAATCAGGCTCGCTTGCTTCAGCCAACAACGCACATGCACAACGAACTCTTAGGAAATTAGGCGTGAAACATAGTTGCATTTCAGTTACTCGCAAATTTAGTTTCTCTCAGTTTAAAGTAAGTTACATTTGATATATTAATATAAGCTACGACCACACCTTTCAGTGACACTAAATACAAAACTCAACACAAAACTATTTAAAATGAAAAAATACCAGGGCAGCATAGCAACAAAGTTGTAGAAGTGTGCTATTGTTAATATTTTCTAGTTGCCCCGCTCCCAGGGGGCACCTGTTGACTATTCTTTCAGAGAAACTTGTTAAATACTTGATGGTATGGACCCGACAAGTTGTAACTTGCTACGAGTGTCAACTACCAACGTACTAGCTATTTACTGGTGGACTGGACACCAAGTTTATTTAAAGTACGTGAGAAAATTGTATAGTGGAGTTCTTAAGTAGGACGAGGAATACATTATTTTGTTTTGATAGCTACTTGACCGGTGATGTTCGTGTTTGAATTAGAGATTGACTATTTTTATATAGAAACCGATTTCATATTTCATTATGTATTATAGTTTTAGTGTGCAAGTTAGGGTAGTAACAGCCTAGTAGAGATACCAACACACCATGCCATGCAGAGAGCATCGGATTCAAACGACACTATTAGAATTTATGAGGAATTAGAAGTTATGAGGCATTAGATTGTAAATAATCGTTTGTTTCGTACCCAGGAGAGGTCTTGTTCTGGCTTTTTTTAACGTTTTTACAGTCGTTTCGGGGAGTCAGTACGCCTAAATACGCTAATACTGGTGTAAACCATGGAATATCGCTATTTCTTTGGTTTGCGAAGGTCAGACGGCGGCAGTCGCTCTGTAAAAAGCAGTTTTTCTGTCATTTCTGATTAGACTAGTAAGTGGGGCCTGGGCTCTAAGTATCTGATATTTCCATTTCACGTAACGCTTGGACGATGATGACTCGTATTACGACGAAGTTATATACACCACAGTGCAGCACTCACGTTAATAGATATTTTACGAATCGACATTTAAAAGGGCGCCTTTATATTATTTTTACTATGTGATACTTTACTACTATCCGCCATAATTGTATAAGAAAAGTGTAAAGAAAAAGTGAATGCATATTATATAGATACATGGATAGTTGCCTGCAGGTGCTTTATCTCTGATTATGAATAACTTTGCGTTATGTTACATTACAACGTTTATTAATTACGAAAATATTTGGAACATGAACATGGAACATGAACATGGAACATGATTCACCACTCGAATGTCGAATGCAAAGCAAGCACGCTGGCGAAAATAGTATTTTTTCAGTGAACGATTTTGATAATCGAAATAAGAGTAACAAACCAAACTTCACGATTTAATTAGGCCATAATGATGGTTTCTTCCAATATTCTCAATATTTCATAGCTTTTGTGTATGTGTATACTTTGTAGCCTGTACTGAAAATGCACATTGCTGCAACTCATCGTTAAAATAATACCTAAAACCTTTCCGTACGATAATTAGCGTCTCCAACGATACACCTCAACCTACTTGTGCCCCTAAATTTACAGATGAAGATTGTCTGGTAATAAACTCTCAGTTCTTCCGTTCGCCCGGCACTGGCGTAGAAAAAAGTAATTACGAGCGACAATTAAAATTTTAATTGCTAATTGCCTTACCATAAAGCCATCGTATTTTTCTTTACATTAACCGTGGCCAACAATCACAGGTGACTAAGCTTTTAAGCGAAATGAATGATTTTCAGTTTCGCAACGACCATAATGACGGTTATCTTTGCTAAAGTGCGTAATAGACTTATTTAATCTATGGTAATACATTTCACGAACGGTCCGCTGATAAGGTGTTCTATTTTAAATATTTGTTTTTGCTCTTGACTCTGTATTGAACAATGTGTAGGCAAAAAAATACATTGTTTCCTTGGACTGAAGGCATAGGATAATGTACATAATAATATAGCTTTAAGTAAAAAGCGACTGGTGATCGTTTTTTGGGATCAGAACAAGGCGTGTGCTCTGTTTATCATGGATATGCCTCCGGACTTTGTATGTATAAATACTGTTTGTATTGACACAGCTCTACTCATCGATGCTCTTTATACTCTCCAGTGGATAGGCAACCTTACGGCCTTGTAGCGATCACTGGAGCCAGCTCTCGGACGAAGATGACAACCATCACAACGCCATCTTACCAATGACGACGGTACTACCTCGACACTACGCCACCTAACAACGCGGAAAATATTCAAATGATCCTGAACCGCGCAAGCAGCTTTCGCAAGCCAAGCGGCATATATACAACTTCCCAAGTATGTCCGTCGGCCTACAGGCCACCAAACACGACCACCCAGCTTGGTTAGAGGCTTCTGCCTCTAGTTGGAGGAACACCACACCATACCATCATAGATTGTTTTGCTGCTTGATTTAATATCTCGATATGCGCAAATCAGTATGGAAATGCGACTACTTGCTGAAAGTAAAAAATCTTAAGTCTTGTATGAATTTAAATATTAAACATTATTTACTAAGAACTGCACTTAATTGTTATAAATTAACGGCAATTTAAAACTTCTTAAGCCAGTCGTCATAAGTACATATTATACCATATTAACTCAAATGAATATTAAGTACTTAACTAGACGTCAAAGCCTTGAGGCAATAAACGCGAGTCTGTAACGTTTCTATCCGCCATTATTGCATTATTATGTGATTTACGACCGTGTGTCAGATTAAAGTAAACGTAAACGCGCGCGTAAAAACTCGTTCATGCGAGGGTTTTAACTTGTTGTTTGGATGAGATTGAAGTTACTTAAGAAGAGGAAACTTATTGATTGGGGTCTAAGTAGACCCTTATCAGGGAGTTTCTTTCAATCATCAACTTGCCTAGTAATAGAGATAATTATGGCTTGTAACTTTTATTTCAGGAACTTGAAAGTTTTATAAAGGCTTTTATTCGTAAATTTTAGTGGGTAGGTTATGTAAAAATTTAGGTATAAGTTTTACGATCTGTCCAAAGCATAGAGTAAGAGAATGTTGTTAAGCATAGCTCGCGGTATAACTCGGTCAGACTCTTTAACAGACTACCATTAGATATAAAAAGTTCTATTTACCAAAGAGACTTTGAAACCAAACTTAAGGCATTTCTTGTTAGAGAGTGTTTCTACTCAATTGATGAATTTGTGGAACATAGCGTAACTTACTGATTTTAACGTTTTTGGTATTTTTTATTATATATAATTTTTATTCAATTTTATTGACATTCCTTCTATTGTTTGTAAGCTATATATTGTTTTTAAATGATTATTGTTATTTTTAATTGTTTTATTAGAACTTAAGATACATCATTCAACACAATGCAAATTGTTTGTGAAATAAAGAAATAAAGAGAATTATATTCTAATATACGAAAAGTCACTATAACACGCCGTAGGGTCAAACCTGAAACCCTCTACGTGGCAGTCTATATTGGTCTTTACAACAGAGATATGTAACCCACCTGTCCTAAAGAGGTAGAGCTTCTTTACCTATCGCATATTTTGTTCACAGTTTACATAATACAAACAAAATAATCCTTTGGAAAAATACCATATATTTGTCAGGAAAATAAAGCTAGCCATAAAGGCAGTGGCACGTCGCAAGACGACCGCACTCTTCCATTTGGACGGCAAATTGCGACTTTACGTGACCTACGACAAACTGAACGCGTGACGGACGCGCGGTCGTGACGTGGATGGAAGGTTTTATAACCTCAGATGTGTACTGTGTTGCGACATAATAAGTTTGTATGTGAAACTTTGTTTATGCGATATATTGTTGGAGTGTAGTTAAGGGTGTGCTAGGGGATTGGGACTTTGAAAAATTTCAAAATCATAATATTGACTGTTTTTTTATTTCATTGCTTAGAATGGCTAAAAACAAAGATTTTTTGCTCTTGACAATTTTAATCTCCGATTAAGGGTTCACCGTCAAAATCGTCTTGAAAATGGGCGCGTTACAATAGCGATCGACACAGAAAAAAATTGATGAAAATTTTTGAAATCGATGGTTTTGAGATTTTTTTTATTTTATTGTATAGAAAAACTAAAAGTAAAAGCTTTTTTGTCTTGATGTTTTCTTCCACCGACCAAGGGTTCAGCCTCAAATCGTCTTTTTGTCGGCACGTTACTGGTTACTAAGTAGGTTGGATAGCTGTGTCTTTTTACTTGACGGAGCCCTGTTACAAGGAACCTAACACAACCTATTAAGTTCCTCGACTGGACGAGATTCATAAATCAGCCGATCGTAATATACGACATGAAGCAGGTCGGCATCAGTGTCGTCAACTTATTAGGTTATGTTAGGTTTCCTTGTCACCCTGTATCCAAAAATAGATGCCCTGCTTCGCAGGGCTCCGTCAACTTAACTTTAAAGATATCGCCGCTCTATCTACTTGGTACCTAGTCCTACTTAGTAGGTACCTACTTAGTAAGCGACGACAGATGACGACGATTTGAGGCTGAATCATTGGTCAGAGGAAAAAAACATCAGGATAAAAAATCTATTATTTTTAGTTGTTCTATAGGTACAATAATAGCAAAAAAATCACATATAAATCGATTTCGAAATTTTCTTCAAAAATTTCTTAGTGTCAAACGCTACCAATAGAATAGAATATGAACCCTTGATCGGAGAAAAAAAATGTCAAGAGCAAAAACCCTTTAGTATTAGTCGTTATATACAATTCAAACAAAAAATAATAAATATGTAGTACTTTTGATAGAAGAAATATTTTCATACAATATTATTTAGCGGGTCTTAGTCGCGATAATTTATTTATTTCAAGGCATAAATACCTCTGTTATTCTCCTACGTTTCTGCCGGCTTGCAACGGTTGTGGTCGCGGAGGGACTGATGTCAGCTCAGCGCCGTCCTTGTGAAGCGCGGGTTTCGGCAGCTACCCTCACTTGTTTTGTATTTTTGATATTTTTGGTTCTATCCGCACTGTCGGTACTTCGACACACTACACTTATGACGTCTACACACAGATGAGTTGTGTTACTGCGGCGTTGTTTGGATTTGTTGATAACTGGGTTCCAAGTGGTCGATAGTCTGTATCCGTTTTCCCGGTTGAAATTTCTATGTTTTTTAAGAAATATTTTATTCGAATCTTCATAACCCTTAAAACTAAACACGTAATAACTATATCATAAGTTCATAACAATGACAAACGGATTGGAGTACAAATTGGAACCTGCGTCAGCTATTGTTGCATGTAACTGCAATGCTGGTATTCTCGCAGGACCAGATGATATACCTATAATAATTATAGGGTCGTTTCGCCTGTTCGCGTCCATCGCCCTATTCGCGTCCATTTTACGGACCTCCCTTTAAAATTCTCGAAAATAAGTATAATAACACACTAATAAAATGAAAAGTTGGTACCGCCAATACCTCAACGTATAAGAGACACGCACTAATAGACAAAAGTTCCGTGCGCCCAGCTAATCCTGTTTAAAAAAAATAGTTAATCTCGGTTGTTCAACACAAGAGTGCAGATGCGCGGGATATAAATAAAAAAATTGTGTGCAGCGGCGTGTTTGACGGTAAGTATTTTATTGTTTTATGTGAATGTGAATTTTAGGATACATAGCTGTTTCTAGACATTGATAATGAAAAGACGAATAGTATGAATTATGAATTAGCTTGTTTTTTTATAGTTAACAATTAAAATAAGGTGGACGCGAATTACAACACCGAATTTATAAAACTTCCACTTTGCGTCCACAATGGATGCGAACTCGTCCATTTATGATTTCTTTAGTTGTTTATTTTTATGTGATTAAAATATGAGAGAGAAATTGGGATTTTGTTTATTTTAACATTAATAGTATGCAATTGTAAGGACCAATTTGCGTCCACATGTAATAAAATATACAATCGATATAATAATCAATCACAAGTGGACGCAAATTATACCTGCAAGGGATAATATTATAGCAAATTGCGCCCATTTTTTCATGAAATAGAAATGATCGCATAAATACATTCTATAAATATATTTTTTTTATAATTTAAAATGCATTTTGATTAAGACTGAGTTTAAAATTCAATTATTACATTTAATTTCTTTTATTAAATATTTTTCTATTCATGATGAGGTCTTAGGAGACAAGAAAGAAGAAGGAAAAGAAAAAGTACATAAGATGATTAAATAAAGAAAGCGTTTAGTGATATTAGTGAAAAATTATGCTATTCCGAAGACCACAATATTGGACAACATGTATCGTTATTTTTTATCTTTGATTTTAAGTTCCATAGATGTTGAGAACAATAAATAGTTCTTTATATTTTCTTTAGTGTGATTTAATAATGATAATAATGTTGATTTTTTTATAACTTTAATCTTAAATGTAGAAATTGTTAAAAGCCAATCTTTCTTTAGATTGTCTTAACAATATCACCCTTATATTCCTTCTCTAAGCTGGTGGACGCGAAATGGTCCACAGGTGGACGCAATTAGGATTTTCTGGACGCAAACTGGGTAAAGTGCCAAATCCTGAAGTTTGTCTATTTAAAAGAAAAACACAACAAGTTTCAAACATAACTGAAAGTTAATATTAAAATAGACTATATAATGAAAGCATTACATAAATTTTTCAGTGAATCAATTTGCTGGAACATTTTTATTTTCTCCTTCAAACTTGCCAAGTGCCCTAAATGGACGCGAACAGGCGAAATGACCCTACGTATACACTTAAATAATAAATATTTTAAATAAAATTCTATTTAAATGTTAATTAAAATATATACGACAATATATATAATATATACACATTTATATTATTTATGTAAATAAATAAATATAAATTATAATTATGTACTAAAAACTTTAGTTGACATATTGTTGTTTATCATTTCAGACAGGCAATCATAACACATTTATAGCGCGTTTCCGAACGCTTCCGGCCTATTGTCACTACTTTAATTATTGTTCTGTCATAAGTGTCAGCTGTCAAGCAAGATACCATTGCGTTGGCCGGCTGAAGCCGGTACTTAATAATCAATACATTCATAAAATAAAACAAGGCAACGTTGCGCTCGCGCTGTTGAGTGTACGTAATAAACAAGACAAGAGACTAAGTAACAGCGACAGCCATATGAAATTCCTTCCACCCAATGAGTGGCGTACAGGTAGGTGAAGGTGCCGCACACAATTGGCTTATCAAGTTATCATACATTAGATATGTCATGGTTAAACCACAGTATATAAAGACATACAGTAGTTTGACGCCTTTGATCTCGAAGAAAAAGCCGACAACGTCTAGATAAGGGTAAGGAGGCTAGGGCTGCCACATTTAAACAATACCTACTTAATCAAACACCGTCTATTTATTTTAGAAAAATATAACAATTGCTACGCTACATGAATATTATAGTGTAAATCACTTATTTATTATATAAAAATAATTAACGATGAATAATTATTATAAAACAGTTTGCATTTAGTTTGCACTTGCGGTGACAGCTTTGCATACAAAATGTCAGTCAGCACCTAGTTCATACCGCAAGTGTCGTAGGAGGTGGTTAAGGTAATGAAGCATTTTTTCAGATATACTAGGTGGTTATCGTACAAACCTAGTTAAAATAAAGCGATTGATATAGCGGTCGTTTAATGGATGGGCAACCATGGGATCAGCTTGCAGAGCCTATGTTATCGATATGAAGTATTTTGAAGATCTATTTTCGAGCAAACTACGTTAAGGTAAAGCAATAGACATCAAGGTCATTTTATGGATGGGTGACCGGGCTATAAGATTACTGAGAACATGTGTGGGGTTTGTAAAAGGGGGCCAAAAATATGGTTATTTTTTAGCTAGGACGCACCGTTACCAAGATACATATTAATATTTGATAGGTACACTTACCTAATACGAAGGTACTAGGTTAGGTACTTATTGCATGAAATGAAAATCACGCTTGAATCGAATAATTACCTTACAACGCTTATTTTCTTACGTCTGCCATGTTGTTTACGTACAGTAATTACTACTTTATTCTGTGACAAGAGGATGCCCGCGGTTACACCCGCATTATTTAAGGCTACTGCTCCGCTCCCGACGCTCATAGCGTGATGTTATGTAACCTATAGCCTTCCCCGATAAATGTGCTATCTAACACTGAAAGAATTTTTCAAGTCGGACCAGTAGTTACTGAGATTAGCGCTTTCTAACAAACAAACCATTCAGTTTTATATATTAGTATTAGATTTGGCCAGACATGAGATATTGTAAAAAGTTAGTAGATTAGTGGGTACGTGCACATTATTTTAAGTGGATACAGGTATATATGTACATACGTTTCAAAATAATATAAATAATTAATATTAATGAAATTTTTTTTTTTTTGTGTAAGTAAATTGATGAAATCGCAGATTTTTTAAATGCTTATTTTTAAAATCTTTAAATGAAGCATGAAGAATTGCAATGTCTCACAGCACAAGTCGTATGTACCATCTTAATTAATATTCATAAGCAAATAAATAAGTAACGAACAAAAAACAAGCACGCGCCAGCCCCCAAAAACATGTACCTAGTTAGGAACTAAAGTGATATACGTAAGTAGGTACCGCTCTTCCCGCGTCTCACCTCTTGTTCCCCGCACGATTGACCCGTCTAGATGCGTTCGTCGAACGACTGTATGGATTATTTGACTGTGGTTAAACTAAGGTCGATTTTTGTTCGTTTAATAAAATTTGCCTATACTTATTTTTGACTGTGACTCAGAATGATAATGTTATTAATGATTTTCTAACAATTCTGAATGCAATCATATCATAGCTTCAGTTTTTAGTAATATTTATGTAGGTTTCTAATTTATTTTCTTCAGGAAGGAGTAAATATGGCTCGAAAACCCTTTTTACTAATATCCAAACAAGGAAGATTATAAAGAATTAAGAGAGAGATGGAAAAATTGACAGAAGTGGTTACTTACAACAAACAGCACAGTTGAGATGGTTCCAAATAATGTAGTAAATCATACACCTTCATAACGATGAAATATATAACCACCCCCTAAGAGGATAACGGTGTTTTACAAATAACCCTGTATAGACTATATCTAGCTAACAACATTCAGGCTTTCTAGTCTACCTAGTTTTATTCTTTCTAGTCTATAGAAAATAACAAATGTTATATTTTTTAAAGAAAAACATCACACACAAAATTCACTATTTAAAATCACTGTCTAAAATTATTCATTACAGGCCAGATTATACCCGATAGCTTCAGATTCCCATGCTTAGTTTGTCAAGCAGCTCTGAAACAAATAAAAGAAATTGTTATAAACTCTTAAATTGTTATTAACTCTTATTGTACGAACAGGATTCAACTGCTATTAAAATGGGTAAAACATGTTAAACAACTAAAACAATGTAGTCATGTACACATGGTGCATGGACATGGAAAGTCATAGGACCCAATTTGATATGTGATTCAAATTAAAAAATCAATGCCCACCTAGAATAATATAAAATAATGTTTATTATATTTCAGAACCTTACCTCCTTCTTATTCTAACTTTTGCTTGATTCAGCCAGTCACTAATAATTTCCTTAAGATATTCATTGGTTACATCATCATAGATCGTTTTGCAGATTTCTGAATAAAGAAAAATAATAATTATAAATTAATCATAACCATTCAGTTTAACAGGTAAGTAGGTAATACAAAGAAAAGGGGTAACCCCTACAGGTGGGTTAGTTTTATTTTCATTGCGAGGTTGTAAGGCACTGGTTTAGTACTTGTATATATTCTGTGGCACTGGCCCAGTATGGGAACAGACAATGCTTTATATGCTTATTATCTCACAATATGGTTTTTTATAAAGACATACAATCATGATATTTGAATTTATAAATGATAAATACTTACGAAAGATTATTTTACATGTTTCTGTTGTCAGAAATGATTTTTGTTTGAATTTTTCATTTGTTTTCCTGCTAATGAATAGAATTCTGCTTCTTCATCAAGCAATATTCGTCTAAGAATGTTCGTAGTAAGGCTACGATATATATACATATATATATATATATATATATATATATATATATATATATATATATATATATATATATATATATATTAAATAAAGAAGAAAGTGTTAGTCAGCACTGTTTTTAATTGCTCACACTCTGTCAGCAGTTAATTGTTAATTCGAGAACATTATTTATAATTTTGTCAACTAAGTTTTGTGTTCTTACTAGAATGTTTGTGCAAGCCCAAAGAAAGTCATTAAATTGCCTTATAAATTTACAAGAGACTGTTTGTTGTGGCCATTCTTCAACTGCTCATTCAAATTACAAAAACTTGTGTCATCCTTTACTGGAAGATTAGAAAGTCAGGAACTGTAAAAGTATCTTCTCGATGATTTATTTGTGGTAAAGATGCCCATGCTAATAGTAAGTCCAATTTTCTATCAACTTCATTCATCTGTACAGATAAGTCTGTGACCACCTGGATAAGATGGCTTTGTTATATTGAAAACGGTTTGCTCAGAAGACTGCCTGTAATAAAAAGCAAGTTACATCAGAAAGGCCCATGTAAAAGAAAATATAAAAAAAAGTTAAAATCTTTACCAGAAGGACAATTTATTGTAGGATTTGGGCCAGTATTGGTGCTGTTTGTTACAACTAAAATTTTAATAGCATCTTCATCTTCACCAGTAAATAAGGTGTTTCTTGTAAAAGTTTATTCAAGAGAAGCTGCGTTTCTTAAATTTGGCTGATATTTGCTTTGAATACGACCTGTAATAGGAAAAAATATAAGACCGGTATTATAGAATGATACTCATGTGGAGATTTCTGCATAGTTGGAAAGGGATGAATATATCTGTTGAATTTATTTGCATCCCTTTTTAACTGTACTTCAGATGAAATTTTGACTTGAGTGTTGTCCTATAATACGGGCGTAAGTCTCTACAGCTCATATTAAGTACTAGAGGATGCCCGTGGTCAGTGGTGTTACCCACGTTATTTAAGGCTCCTGCTCTGCTCCTGTCGCTCATAGTGTGATGTTATATAGCCTATAGCCTCTCAATAAATAGGCTATCTAACACTGAAAACAATTGTCAAATCGGACCAGTAGTTCCTGAGATTAGCGCGTTCAACCAAACAAACAAACAAACTCTTCAGCTTTATATATTAGTATAAGATTATAATAAAAAATAAGCTAAGAACTTTACCAGGTGTATGATTTACTACATTATTTGGAACCATCTCGACTGTGCTGTTTGTTGTAAGTAACCACTTCTGTCAATTTTTCCATCTCTCTCTTAATTCTTTATAATCTTCCTTGTTTGGATATTAGTAAAAAGGGTTTTCGAGCCATGTTTACTCCTTCCTGAAGAAAATAAATTAAAAACCTACATAAATATTACTAAAAACTGAAGCTATGATATGATTGCATTCAGAATTGTTAGAAAATCATTAATAACATTATCATTCTGAGTCACAGTCAAAAATAAGTATAGGCAAATCTTATTAAACGAACAAAAATCGACCTTAGTTTAACCATGACATATCTAATGTATGATAACTTGATAAGCCAATTTTGTGTGGCACCTTCACCTACCTGTACGCCACTCATTGGGTGGAAGGAACTTCATATGGCTGTCACTGTTACTTAGTCTCTTGTCTTGTTTATTACGTACACTCAACAGCGCGAGCGCAACGTTGCCTTGTTTTATTTTATGAATGTATTGATTATTAAGTACCGGCTTCAGCCGGCTAACGCAATGGTATCTTGCTTGACAGCTGACACTTTTGACAGAACAATAATTAAAGTAGTGACAATAGGCCGGAAGCGTTCGGAAACGCGCTATAAATGTGTTATGATTGCCTGTCTGAAATGTTAAACAACAATATGTCAACTAAAGTTTTTAGTACATATAATTTATATTTATTTATTTACATAAATAATATAAATGTGTATATATTATATATATTGTCGTATATATTTTAATTAACATTTAAATAGAATTTTATTTAAAATATTTATTATTTAAGTGTATACGTAGGGTCATTTCGCCTGTTCGCGTCCATTTAGGGCACTTGGCAAGTTTGAAGGAGAAAATAAAAATGTTCCAGCAAATTGATTCACTGAAAAATTTATGTAATGCTTTCATTATATAGTCTATTTTAATATTAACTTTCAGTTATGTTTGAAACTTGTTGTGTTTTTCTTTTAAATAGACAAACTTCAGGATTTGGCACTTTACCCAGTTTGCGTCCAGAAAATCCTAATTGCGTCCACCTGTGGACCATTTCGCGTCCACCAGCTTAGAGAAGGAATATAAGGGTGATATTGTTAAGACAATCTAAAGAAAGATTGGCTTTTAACAATTTCTACATTTAAGATTAAAGTTATAAAAAAATCAACATTATTATCATTATTAAATCACACTAAAGAAAATATAAAGAACTATTTATTGTTCTCAACATCTATGGAACTTAAAATCAAAGATAAAAAATAACGATACATGTTGTCCAATATTGTGGTCTTCGGAATAGCATAATTTTTCACTAATATCACTAAACGCTTTCTTTATTTAATCATCTTATGTACTTTTTTCTTTTCCTTCTGCTTTCTTGTCTCCTAAGACCTCATCATGAATAGAAAAATATTGAATAAAAGAAATTAAATGTAATAATTGAATTTTAAACTCAGTCTTAATCAAAATGCATTTTAAATTATAAAAAAAAAATATTTATAGAATGTATTTATGCGATCATTTCTATTTCATGAAAAAATGGGCGCAATTTGCTATAATATTATCCCTTGCAGGTATAATTTGCGTCCACTTGTGATTGATTATTATATCGATTGTATATTTTATTACATGTGGACGCAAATTGGTCCTTACAATTGCATACTATTAATGTTAAAATAAACAAAATCCCAATTTCTCTCTCATATTTTAATCACATAAAAATAAACAACTAAAGAAATCATAAATGGACGAGTTCGCATCCATTGTGGACGCAAAGTGGAAGTTTTATAAATTCGGTGTTGTAATTCGCGTCCACCTTATTTTAATTGTTAACTATAAAAAAACAAGCTAATTCATAATTCATACTATTCGTCTTTTCATTATCAATGTCTAGAAACAGCTATGTATCCTAAAATTCACATTCACATAAAACAATAAAATACTTACCGTCAAACACGCCGCTGCACACAATTTTTTTATTTATATCCCGCGCATCTGCACTCTTGTGTTGAACAACCGAGATTTACTATTTTTTTTAAACAGGATTAGCTGGGCGCACGGAACTTTTGTCTATTAGTGCGTGTCTCTTATACGTTGAGGTATTGGCGGTACCGACTTTTCATTTTATTAGTGTGTTATTATACTTATTTTCGAGAATTTTAAAGGGAGGTCCGTAAAATGGACGCGAATAGGGCGATGGACGCGAACAGGCGAAACGACCCTATAATTATTATAGGTATATCATCTGGTCCTGCGAGAATACCAGCATTGCAGTTACATGCAACAATAGCTGACGCAGGTTCCAATTTGTACTCCAATCCGTTTGTCATTGTTATGAACTTATGATATAGTTATTACGTGTTTAGTTTTAAGGGTTATGAAGATTCGAATAAAATATTTCTTAAAAAACATAGAAATTTCAACCGGGAAAACGGATACAGACTATCGACCACTTGGAACCCAGTTATCAACAAATCCAAACAACGCCGCAGTAACACAACTCATCTGTGTGTAGACGTCATAAGTGTAGTGTGTCGAAGTACCGACAGTGCGGATAGAACCAAAAATATCAAAAATACAAAACAAGTGAGGGTAGCTGCCGAAACCCGCACTTCACAAGGACGGCGCTGAGCTGACATCAGTCCCTCCGCGACCACAACCGTTGCAAGCCGGCAGAAACGTAGGAGAATAACAGAGGTATTTATGCCTTGAAATAAATAAATTATCGCGACTAAGACCCGCTAAATAATATTGTATGAAAATATTTCTTCTATCAAAAGTACTACATATTTATTATTTTTTGTTTGAATTGTATATAACGACTAATACTAAAGGGTTTTTGCTCTTGACATTTTTTTTCTCCGATCAAGGGTTCATATTCTATTCTATTGGTAGCGTTTGACACTAAGAAATTTTTGAAGAAAAATTTCGAAATCGATTTATATGTGATTTTTTTGCTATTATTGTACCTATAGAACAACTAAAAATAATAGATTTTTTATCCTGATGTTTTTTTCCTCTGACCAATGATTCAGCCTCAAATCGTCGTCATCTGTCGTCGCTTACTAAGTAGGTACCTACTAAGTAGGACTAGGTACCAAGTAGATAGAGCGGCGATATCTTTAAAGTTAAGTTGACGGAGCCCTGCGAAGCAGGGCATCTATTTTTGGATACAGGGTGACAAGGAAACCTAACATAACCTAATAAGTTGACGACACTGATGCCGACCTGCTTCATGTCGTATATTACGATCGGCTGATTTATGAATCTCGTCCAGTCGAGGAACTTAATAGGTTGTGTTAGGTTCCTTGTAACAGGGCTCCGTCAAGTAAAAAGACACAGCTATCCAACCTACTTAGTAACCAGTAACGTGCCGACAAAAAGACGATTTGAGGCTGAACCCTTGGTCGGTGGAAGAAAACATCAAGACAAAAAAGCTTTTACTTTTAGTTTTTCTATACAATAAAATAAAAAAAATCTCAAAACCATCGATTTCAAAAATTTTCATCAATTTTTTTCTGTGTCGATCGCTATTGTAACGCGCCCATTTTCAAGACGATTTTGACGGTGAACCCTTAATCGGAGATTAAAATTGTCAAGAGCAAAAAATCTTTGTTTTTAGCCATTCTAAGCAATGAAATAAAAAAACAGTCAATATTATGATTTTGAAATTGTTGAGTCCCAATCCCCTAGCACACCCTTAACTACACTCCAACCTTCTTTGTTTTGGCTTACTTAGCGTTATGTAGATAAAATATGAAGTAAATCTTAATCGTGTTAATAAAATATGAAGAAAAGACAGAGTGGCAATAATTGAATTGAATTTTAGACTAAAATAATAGGTAGGTAATACGTGTGCAATATCACTAAGACAGTCAATTTTTGAGGTTAACCAACTAGATAGGTACATCATCTAAAACCCTGTGAGGCTATAAATAACATTAAACATGGACTTTTTATTTCAGATTGTATGAGAATACTGTTAGGTTTAATGCTTACCTGTCCTCGTCTAAAGGAAATTTAGCCATGAAATTTCGCTTTTGTCCATCTGACCGGCCACATCTCGTACCACATATTTCACAGCTTTTGTAATGCATTGCAATTCTCACGTATTCACATAAACACTTTATTTCGCTGAATTCATAGAATCAATCCAAAAATCTTATAATAGTTTTTACCTTTTTATCAAAACCGCCTCTACAACCAAATTCACAACAAAACAAGAATCAAGATGGCTGGCGCTCCGTGCGAAAAGTCGAACAGATGTTAGAGCGAGACAGCGAAATAGGTGGCGCGAGTATCGCGCGCGCATCATAGTAGCGGTGAAGTTTGCCTCAGACTTGAAATATCATATTTGTCATAACAATATTTGAGCAATATTATCGCAAACTTGAAACTTCATATTTGACTAAACAACATTGCAGCTATACTGTCACAAACTTGCCTCGTCATATTTGACGCGGCAAGTTAGAATCAAAGAAAAAACAAACTTGCCGCAAGTTTGTCTGCTATCTGGGATTATAAGACATTCTTTGGAAGTCATCAATATCAATAAACCTCTTCGCTTGCTGAGCGACTGACAATGCATAGTCAAAATTACTGGCCGCAAAAAACTGCAATTTGGCAAGTATTTTCCTTGGAGAACGTAGAGATAGGAACCAGATTTGACAGAATATTAGCTTTTCTAATGAGCGTCTGCCGCATCACCTCCACAACAACAACAACAAACCATTTAGGTAGCGATATTTCATTATTTTTGTTTGAGTACTGATATTACACCCATTAAAACTTAATCTTGGATTAGGAACAATAGAACAGGACGTTAAACCGCTGCTCCCATGTAGGTACTATAAACAGCCCTGTTTCTTGGCTTAATTCTATTTTCCTCCACAAATATTTCGTTCCAAACACAACTCTTCATTTTTATTCTCTCCTATTTACACAATTGACACACCAGCCGACAAGACACAATCATGTTTGATCAGCTAATTCCGAGCACACACGTACGATTCACCTACGTAATCCGAACGCATGCGTAGTGTGCACGCGCCTTCATTTATTTACCTGTCAATATTAACTTTGAAATTATTTGATTTTCAGTGCTCCTTTATTATTAAAACTTGACTAGATTGATCTTACAGTATGTCTTTTATCCTGGTAAAATATACAAAAATATTATGCAAACAAGATCCAAACTATTTCATATTCTACTTTCAGGTCCTTTCTCTCCCTTTACTGCATCTACTTTCTGCAATAATATCTAATAATTGATTTTTGGAAACAAGTCGAGAAAATAATATACGAACATTCATAAGCAGATAGAGACGACATACGCAAAGTCGCTGGCAGCGGCTGGACACGATAAGCCGGCAATGGAGCTCAGTGGCGTGCCGTTGGAGAAGCCTATATCCAGCAGTGCACTTTCGCAGGCTTATGATGACGATTCATAAGCAGAAGAAAACGGTGCACTATCAAATATCTTTATTACGCAAAAGTAGAACCATAAATACAACGATCAATATTGCAACGCAACCAACATAAAACAACGTTTATAACTGGTGGATTTATCCAATTATACATTCAGCCTATTTACGAACAAGCGCCGCCTAAAGGGTTAATATCCAGACACAAACACAGAGTTTCATATTGCCACGCTCTGGACTGTTCGTTATTTACTCGCAGGCAATCTCTGCTTTAACGCACAATCTGTCCCTAACTGTGAACAATCAAAAGCCGTAGTTGTCACAGTGCTTTGTACTCACAAAGTGCTCACTCGTCACTTTACGCCATCGGTAATTTTATACCCCGCTGTTTTACAGGGCTTCAACGATGTACTACTTGCTAATTTAAGAAATATAAATGAATTAATTCTCTTGAAATGTTTAGTCAGAGAAAAACGGTATGAAGACTCTTTAGATGTTTTCCTTGTGAATATATAGTAATATGATTTACATACACAGCACTTTCTTAGAGAAGTTATCTTCTGAAGACTTCCAATAACCTGGCAAGAAACAAAAGAAATGGTTAAAAGTAAAGAACTGGAGTGGCGGCCACGAACTAGACGTCGTAGCAGAGGTATGCCTCCCGCAAGGTTGACTGGCGATCTTGTTGAGATCGCGGCCGGCGGATGGATATGGTTGACTCAGGTTCAGTCCATGAGGAGAGCCTTGGGGGAGATCTTTATCCAGCAGTGGACGTCATTCAGCTGATATGATGATGATGAGGAAACTAATTTTATACTACACCTAATCGGAACAGTAGTCAATATTCCCTGAAAATGAAAAGAGAACGTTAGTCTTTTCCTTGACCTGAATAAGCGGGAGGAAAAAATTATGAAAATCCATTTCTAACGTGTTTTAGCGGGAGAGAAAGTTGTATGAATTTTCATTTCTCATGTATTATCTTATCTATGGCGCGCGCCTGCCCAAGGAGTTTTCATATAATTAAAATATGGAATCTCCGTGCCACTGACATCCTTTGGTGAAGAAAAAAAAAAACAAAAGAAGCGCGAAATATCGGTCAAATTCTAAGCTAAATTGTGTCTTACATGGTGTCTTACGTTTTGATTTTATTTTAAAAATAAAGTAAAATGTCGACTTCTAGCAGTGAAAGTGATGTTGAAATGACGCCGCCTTACTTAAAAGCATCTGCGGAAACAGCTGTTTTAAACCTACTACCGGATAAATCGAAGAAAAAATAGAACCAAACCTAACAACAAACCAATTATTTCATATTATTAAATACTTTCTACAATACAAGTCTTTAAATGTTCCTCACAGGTGTAGTAAAAAGCACTGTGTAGCACTCGGGTGAAAGTCCCATTCCTACCTCGGGAATATTATGGCCCGAGGGCGCACTGCTCCCTCGCTAGTACCTAATCGGTTCCTTTCCTCCCTCGGTGAACAATGTACTATTATTTCTTGATATTAAAGTCCATTGAAATGGCTTTCATTTATATATTCTCATATGGTTCGCTATTAAACAAGTTATAAGCCAACCTCAATATATTTATTGTGATAATTAAATCTAGTGGTCGGCAGTCAGTGGGTCAACAAATAAATTGGAGTTGAGAGACTCTAAAATTGATGCCGTGTCATAGAGAAATGACTTGTGCTTGCAGAAAGTTCGACACAAAGTAGCAAATTCTGATGACTGCAACTTAAGAAACTAGTATATAAATAAACGCGGTTGTATTCTGTAACAATGTCGACAGAATCCTACGAAGCTCTTATTTATAGCTTTACAAGAAATCTAACTAACAGTAAAAGCAACTAATCTTTGTAAATAATCTTAGTAATTATGTAAATAAAATGTCGAAATACACTACTTACTACTACTTCTTAGTGGACCTTCGGTGTACTAAGATACTTGTTAATTAAACCCACATTTTTCTCGCCAAACGAATACTTATTTTTTTTTTTTCACACAGCTGTATTCAATAAATCATCATCCTCCTAACCTTATTCCAGTTGCAGCCTGAGGTCCGCTTACTAGTGTAACCGGATTTGACTGAATATATTACTATTAGCTTTTCAGAGCGTTTGCCATCTAGCCTATGCAACCCAAAAGGTATTGCAATATTCCACGGATCGGACGTGTGACGTTTTATTCAGAGTTACTAACTACCTATAACGACCGTCAAAGATCTTGGTGATTAAGGTACTCGCCGAGGTACGGGGCAAGCGATGATAAAATTAACAGTTTAATACTATACAATTAAACACATAACAGCGAAAAATCAGAAGTGCGCCGTGGATTCGAAACCGATACTCCCTGCATAGCAGTATGTGGGTATCTACACAGAGCTACAGCTGCTTACTAAATGGAATGTATCAATACCTATTTAAAATTTATTTAACTGTTAAAAGATACCAACCTACTTACACCAGAAATCTCGTTCTCAATTTGACCATTTACATTCGAGCATTCCCTGCAAAGTTATCACAAAGTTAACGAGGTTCTAAACCCAAACACCGCTGCTATGAAATAGCTGAAATAAACATAGTACGGTTACATACCAGGACAACAGAGACTATGAGGTGGTTAGCGAAACACTCATAAAAGATGTGCAATTGCGCGACCCAAACTTTGCTCTCTGCACTTATCAAGACATATTGCCCTGTTTTCGGACACACGGCTTTCTTGTATTTCTAGCATAAATGTGGACATTAATTATAATAATTTGTGGTAAAATAGCACTATAACTTATGTGATCGTAACGCTGTGCAAAAAATTAATATCAGATGTCGTGGGTTCGACCTATACCCGATAAAACTTGCATGTCTATCAAGAAAATTAATTATAAGGGAAGCTTGAGTTACATATTATAAAGCAAATTAAAATGCAGGCATTTTACGACGCCTAAACCGTGTAAATATTTTCAATTTTTAATCTCTTTTTACGTTTTTTTTGTACATTTACTACCAAATGCAGTGATTTCGATACAAAATTGTTGAAAATACAAACACAAGCATAAACGACTCTAATAGAAGAATGATGTGAAGTAGTTAGTAGATCCTTGCTAATTTGAGTATGAATGGGTCGGCTTGATCGGGATTCGAGATTAACAATATTTATGCTGTTCCAAGCCCAATCCCTTTTTTGTTCTTACTCATCCCGCTCCTCCTATTCCTTTCCCACCTCAAAGTCTGACAACGCACTTATAGCTTCCCCGGTGCTGCAGGTGTGCGTGGGCGGCGTTAATCCGCTTACTATCAGGCAATGAACGATTTTTAAACTTTCGCGATTAGTATACATTATACAAGGTTATATAGCGGGTCTTACTCGCGATTATTAATATATTTAAGGCATACATATATTATTATTATATATTTATGCCTTATTATTAATATATTTATGCCTTAAATATATTAATAATCGCTAGTAAGACCCGCTATATAACCTTGTATAATATCAGGCAATGGTGACCAAGATGCTCATGCTATGCTTTCTGCTGTTGCATTTCAATCAGAGAGTTAGAGTTCATCGGAGGGCCAGGTCTGTCTTCCCTTACTATTTTATTTACATACCATTATTTAAATACTTTATTTAATGATCTTCTCAACTGAATATAAACCCAGATGTCTGAATACCAAACGAAATCAATGTCGATTGATTTTAAGTAAAATTATCTGAAAGTTGATAAGCTCTACGACTAAAAGCTCCTAACAATGTTTAGTTTCATCAACAGCGGGCACATTAGCAAAAACGTGTATACAACTTCCTCGTCCGTATGTGACACTGCTGATAAAGGTAGAACCTCATATATTTCGTACACATTATACAACATCGGCTAAAAGCCTTTGCATACGAAAGTTGTGCGGCCCCTGTGCGGCTCCTGTGCGCCTGGTACCTAGTACGTACGTAATGGGATTCTTAGCAAGCTCCACTTTGTTTAGCAGATGAACACCTTGAGCAATTATGACTCGCATGAGTTTATTATCTCCTGGTAAGATTGTCGTGAGACGTTGTGTGTCTAGGCAGATAACTTAGATTTTCATTGCTTCAAGGTAGAAATGATGTCATAAGGCAATGTCAGTTACATAAATTAACAGAAGATTTGTATTTTCATGGGTAAGTAAGAAACTAAGACAAGCAAGCGCAAAATGTATGTATGTCTACTACATACACCGGAATGCGCGTTTAGCGCGGTTTAAACGATCGTCTCACCATGTATTAAAATATGGTCACTATCGACAGTGTTATAAGTGGCTGCAGTGTTTCTATGAAAGTACAAAATGTTATGTAAGGTTCAAATAGCTGTCCGTTATTAGTCACATGTCACATGGTTTTCAATAACCTCGTAATAAGGGCAAGAAAAAAACACAAAGTTCATCAGACAGCAATAAGTCCTCGATTTTGTGAATAATCAATCAAATTCTTCGCTAGCATTAGTTCAAATCGTTTCAATAGAATTATTTAACAAGAAATTCAATCTTCTATTCAACTCCGAAGGATCGGGAGCTAAAATAATTACATCTGTATCAAATAAGACTTTTGCAGGACATACATACATGTCCCAAGAAATTTGCTACCCAAGAACTGTCATGAAGTTTAATCTTTCCTTCCACACCATTGGGAACTAATGGAGAAAACTACGGATCGTCCAACCATTCAACCCATAGCTCTTTAATTATGCCATCATAGTCGGCGTGTTCGAAAATTGCTAAGATTAAGAATGCGATGAGGGGTCTTGTGGGATTGGCCTCGTAGTTATATAGGCTTTGCGGTTATATGTGCGTAGGTAATCTGTATGATTCATGTGTATTTATAAGCGGGGAATAAAATTTCTACGGTTTGCTTCCTTTGTGTAAATGTGATCTTAAGTAATTTTTTTTCAAGCTGGTAAAAAATATCTTCAATATAACACAGACAGCCACTACTTTCGCATTCCACTGCTGGACCAGAGCCTTCTTCAAATTCTCCATACAACAGCATTATGTGCCGAATCATTAGAGACATAGTAGACATATACTTACTAACCATTGGCTCACAATAGCATTGTGACGTTTGGTCTACTATACCACGCTGACCATCCAGGTTGGTATAGTTGGTGAAAAAACTTTTCCTTCGTGTGTTTTCCTTAGTCACCTCTTACGACTGCCATGGAATGAATGCGCTAGTTCGCTAGTGATACACCACATACCATATATAAAAGCTTTTGGTTATAGTTAGAGCATCTAATGTGTCAGAAGTACCCTAAACAGAAGAGCATGCATTAGGAACTTGATGGCAGTAAATGAAGCAAGAGAGGTATGTCAGGATCGTTGCAAATGGCGTTACGTAGTCCCTGACTACCCCTTCGAGAAACAGGTGTATGATGTATCTAAGGTGTAGTTTGGAGATCACGATTGCGCCTTCTTAGCTAATAATCGCTACTTTGATTGATCATTCATTGCCCGCACTTTGTGAGCTCTACGCAACAGTATTTATGCAACGGTGATTAACTCCATTCAAAATTATATTTAAGGCAATCATTTGTAATCGCCCAATGCCAGCACAATATCCTGGTAAATGTAAACATCCGATAATAATAGTCTAGTTTCTTATAAATTATCTAGAACGGTCACGAAGGAACATACATGCCAATTTTCAGTCGTTATATTTTTGGCTATGCCTGTCAGTCAGTCTGTACCAGATATTTTATATATACAGCAAAAACTAAAGCTGTTAATTAAAATATTTGTGATAAATACGATATTCGTCTGTTATTCCAAAAATATAAGGCGCGCGATAATTTATAAGCTCGTTAAGTCGCTAAGAAAGGATTACCTTTATATCAATCCATTAACCTGTCGAGTAAGCTGAGCTTCTTTTAGGGACTTTCATTTATTACACGGAGGTCTTTTTATACTGGTAATTATTTTCAGAAGGCTTTTGAGCGCCATAACCGAGTAGAAAGATCCCCCAATGTCGCGCAGAGTCTCGGGTTCCTCAATAACCTTCCTCAGGAATCATACTATATATCACTATCATCAGCCCTGTATATAATATACTGTCCCACTCCAGTAGTGGGACAGTATATTATACACGGCACGGGTCTCTTCTCACTGTGAGAGGGGTAAAGCCATAGACCACACGCTGGGAGTCCACCACCAAGTGAGTGTTGGCAGACTTCACACGTCGAGATGTCTCAGACATGCAGGTCTATTCACAATGTTTTCCTTCACCGTCAAGCAGGCGATAATTAACCATTTAATTCGCACTTAATTTCGAAAAATCATTGGTGCGCGCTCTGCGTATGTATCCGTCTATACCGTACGAAAATCAATTCGGTCGTTTTTGATTTTAAAGCCTCCATACAAACAGACAGACGATACCGTGGGACTTCATTTTACGATATGTATAGATACAAAACGCACAATACTAAATACAGGTACACAATATCAAGTTGCCCGCCGCCGGTTGTTGATCGACGTCGAGCGATATTGCGTCCGTATTTATTTATACCGTACTTTTTGTTCGTTTGTCGACTCTGTGAGCTACAAACACTCTCATTCAAAAATATTTGCGGCCCGAGCTATACGTGTGATCCGAATGATCTGTTTGTTTCTACTGCGTCTTGGTCCTGTTTGAAATGTGTGTTCAATCGTATAGTGTAGGTATGGTATTTTGCTGATGTATCATGATCAATATGTCTTTATGTATCTGTAGAGTATTTATTTCTGTATGAAGGGATTTTCTGCCCTCCATATTACAAAGGGATAGCTGTATTCCATGGTATATTCATTTTCGTTTCATTTCGGTCTGTTTAAGGTACCTTAACTGTTTAAGAAACGACATATATAACAATTTAAAACGTCCTTAACTTCAAAAAGTGGGTAATGCGCGCTGTAGGTTGAACCCGAGGCAAGCAACAGTCTGTTGGTATTCCCGCGACGGTTTAAAACGTGCTGTTCGAGGCTTAGAGCAGGCTATAATCAACATTTTATGTCCATATACCTTCTGAAAAGTCATTGGTGCGCACCGTGGATTCGAACCTGATAACCATTGCATGACAGTCTGATGGACTGTCTACTAGACTACCGCTGCCTGCTATAGTAAATATGCGAGAGATATAAATAAATAGGTGAAACAATATTGTTTGGATTGTGCACACACTGACAAGGTTCGGTACCCGTGTCCGGTTGTTGTTAATTTCACTTGTCAACTGTACTGCAGCTTTATGCGAACGGCTTAAGCGATAAGCGGTGATTATGAGCTACAGTTCAGAAGAATGTTTTTTTGTAAAGCCAGGTCAGTGACAGCTTGAACTTGGTTATGTAATCAGAGTTGTTTATTGCCAAAGGTATTTATTTCTATTTTTATTTTTATTTATCAGTTGGATATATTTCTGTTGGCAAATAAATAGTTGTTCCGAATCTGGCCGTTTTTTATGTTTTATGATTCAGTGTTCCTCAACTATACAGGCTGTATGCTACAAGGCGAAAAATATCTCCCACAGGACAGGATTTATTCCTAATACGGGAGATGACTTTCCAAAAAAGTCGGCATAAAAACTGTCCACTATTTCCTGTTGTTTTTAAACCGTGCAGAAACTCCAATGTTTACTATATCGGTTAGGTGCCATTCTTCTTTCATTCTATAAATTGAATCTCGCCCCTCGCTCCCACTAAATTGAAATAATAAAAAGGCCGGCCGGTCCGTGCGTGGACATAGTTTTAGAATATATCAGTGATATATTCTAAAACTATCCATGAACTGTGTGATGCTGATGTTTTAAATACGTTGATTGTTTAAAACTGTTGCTGAATTTTCATAAGCTAGCTTCAAAATGGTGGATTAAAAAATCCTTTCAACCCAATTGTTATTGTTAAGGGGTGGAATATAAAAAAAAGTCCTTTGTGAGTGCTTACTTCAAAAAAGCACTCACTGTTTAAATTCCATGTTACTTGCTTCCGTAGTTTAGGCTATCCTATAATATATAAATCAAGACACGTCTTAATATATACATAGATTACATCTCACGAGTTTTTTTTTAAAGACAACTCCCGCCCTAGGAATATATCCTGTGTCGCGGGGGACTTTACAAACATACAACCAACGGACACAATGGACATCCAGACTCGTAACAACAATTTATGTATCACACAAACTGTTGTCTCGAGTGGGAATCGAACCCACAACACTCGGCGCCGTGTCAAGCGGCGAGACAACCACTTAAACCACTACGCTAACCGTACAGTCAAAGTTATTGTTCGATTACTCCACATACACTGGAAACGTTACAATCAATTACTCCAAATCAGAACAAAAATATGCAGGTACGGCCATAGCTGACCAAATGCGACTTGACGGGCTACACATGTTTTTCGACAACATTATGCAGAATTCTCAAACATGCAGGTTTCCTCATGATGATTTCCTTAACTGTTCAGCTTTTCGCAGTAGTAGCTACTACTTCGAAAAGTCATTGGTTTGCACCATGGATTTGAACCCAGGGTATTGGAGCTCTATTGTTACTTTAAAATGAATTACTCCAGAACACAAAAGAAATATTGACGCAAAAGAACGCATAATCAGTGTCCTCCTTCATCACCATCTCATCAAACTCACAAAGTCTTCACTCACTCAAACAATTAGGATAACATAATAAGGAGAGGTTTCGGTACATTGCTCCTGAATAAAACCTTACCATCATTATACTCCGCAATGGATATTATCAATATCTGTAGTGGCACCAAGTTTTTCTCTTTATTGCCACTTCGAATATAAAAGCCGCAGGTGCTGTGTTAACTAAGAAATTGGGCCAAATTAAATTATCAATTAGACTCGATGGGTGTTCGTCACGTTTTCGGGCATTAGAAGTTTTGGTGACCAATTTAGTAAGGTGATATACTCTTCGAGTTTTCAGTATACAAAACCAGTCAGTAGAAGGAAAAACCCAGTGAACCGTCAGTACTTATAAACAAAAGATGCTTATAATCAATAAGCTGGCGATGAGTGGGCTAAAGTAATTATCCGTTTAAATTTCAAGTACATATTTTGCCTAGAGTATCTTGAGTCAGAAAAATGGGTCGATCCGAATATACTCGCAAGTCATATTCAAGATCCCACAATTTCCAACCTCTGAGCAACAAACTTGCAAGCATTACAAGCCTCTTGTAAACATTCTAACATATTAGGGTAAAGTAAACACACTTTATAAACAAATCACAACAATGTCTCAAAACATAAATAAGTTTGTCAGATTCAATGGCTAATAAACAACCAAAACGCCATGTTTTTCCGTCTAAGCACCGTAAACAAAACACTGTATTGTGAAAGTTACCCAGTTTAATTTCAATATAATTATCTTGGACCACTTTGAAGCATATGAAACAATTTACAGGGTGCAACACAATTTATAAAGTGCGTACCAAAATGTAGAGCGAAACTTGGAACATTATCACCCGAGTTCACAGCATAAAGTTTCTACAACGAATTAAGCAGAAATGGGCGGGCCTTGAAAAATATACGTCCCACTTGAGTTTTGGGACCTCCGCAGAATGGTTTAGTTATCTCAGTTTTTATTAAATATGGCTGTAAGGCCGGTAAAGTTTATTAAACTAGAATATGGAACGGTTGGAATAATGTTACGTTTGGAAGGTTCGCTCATATCTTTGCTAACATGAGAGCCTGGTTCCTTCATGAAGGTGAGGTGATCCGGTTTGTGTTAATATCTTCCTTATTCAACCAACTAAGCACCTCATTGTAAAAAAATATTTTCCTAAACGTGTCAAACAAAGCTTTTTATTGGTTTCCTTATTTATGATGTTATTAATTTTCAATCAATCAAATGACAGGCATAACAACGATTGTCAGAACCAATAAAAGTATTAACCCGTATGGCATTCGAGTTCACGTCGAGATTCCAGTTGATTGCCGTGATTCGTGTTATAATTGCATAGTTTTGTGATTTTCCTTGTAATTTATTCTGTCTCATACATCTCGTACAAAATAGTCACTGAAATTTCGATATAATTGTAAATATCATATCACACGGTCTGTTTATAATTTTCTCTAGATTGGAAGCAATATACAATTTAAATGACTACAGCAAAATGCTTGCTGCAACATCATGTATGCATATTAGCTTTTTAATCAACAGTAATTTATAAAATCGTATCCAAACAACACTGGCATCATACACAGCTGTATTTCCACAAGTCAATACAACCGACGCCGCACCCGAAAATTTTAATATTGTACACATTTAACGCTATGTAATTATTCGACACAATTTACGGCTCGCTCAAATTGCGCTAATCTAACAAAAAGGCTAATCTTAAAAATATTGCCTAGGCCGGGGGAATATTTCACCAAGAAAAATGTAATAACAAAAACAATATCTGAGGAATCCTTCAAACTGTGTGATAAAGTACAGAGCTGATTATAGCTAAGCGTCAAGTGACGTCATATTTCATTTTTTTCTCAGCAGCCGCTCGTTAATTCGCTCTCGCAACAAAATGAGGCTATTTGAGCCTCTGTGAGGAACATAACAAGCTAATTCTATAGAAGTAACTGACTTGCAAGAAACATAGAGGTTTTTTATTAACCGTCGAGTTAATAAATAAAGAGAGACTCGCGACGGAGGCTTTGTGTGAACGTAATTCCGCTCAATATCGGCGATATGATGCCTCAATTATCGTTTGATGTTGTAATTAATGGAAGTAAATACAGATATTAATAAGCTGATTACGCGTAGAAAGATAGCTACTATTGTTATATTTTATATCCAGAGTATGTTTGTAGGTATATTATTGCTAAACACACATCATCTGCGTCCCAGCGCTATCCCGGTAGCATGTAAAGCTTGCATCTTGGAGACCAGGAAACACTTTCTAGTCAAACAATATTTGGCAAAATATTAGCTTTACCACAGAATGACTGCCGTCTGACTTTCGCAAGCAGAAGGCATAATGATATTTCATGATTTAGACCAGTCTCAGTAAATTCAAGGGTGCTGTTTCGTCATGCCAACTTACAAAGATCTTCATTAACGTGCTCTCCGAGTTATGAGCTACCGATACTTGGCTATTTAGAAAATTCGACTGCACGGTTGGCGTAGTGATTTAAGCGGTCGCCTCTCCGCTTGACACTACGCAGACTGTTGTGGGTTCGATTCCCACACGAGACAACGCTTTGTGTAATTCATAAATTGTTGTTTCGAGACTGGGTGTTCATTGTGACCGTAAGTTGTATGTTTGTAAAGTCCCCCGCGACACATAATTTAGTCCTAGTTCAGGAGTCGTCTTTAAAAAAAAATAATGCGCAAGTTACGACAAAATTGTAGTGTGCGAGCCATGGATTTGAACCCGATGCCATCAGCATGACAGTCTGTTAGTATTTACACTAGCCGTTTACTGCCTGTATCTGCATCACTAGGTTGCTCGAATTGCTCCTAATTACTATGTTTAACATGGTTACGTATAATCTAAGATTACATTTGTTTATGTAAAATAATACCCTATTTATGTATAACCTACTATTAACTTGTGTCGGTATTCTTCCTTCTTTTATTCATAAGGCTACAATGGCGCTAAGAAACCTTTGTGTTTAGAGAGACATTATGATATGGAAATACTTTACATTTGGCCGTTATAGACCGAACTCACAGCATTTATCCAAGCAGTAAGTAGCAAGGCATAATCTTAACCACTTCAGCGGTCAAACAAAAAATAACTAATCTATTGAACATTCTCTCATTTTTAACTTCCATTCAAATAATCTCATCTTTCGCACAACCCACTTCAAAAATCTGAAGACCATCTATCTGTCTCACTCAGACCAACAGAAAGTCATCAAAAAGTCGAAGTTCAATAACAACGTCACTATCTCCCAAATTAACGACTTCTGACGTCATTGTGACTTCACCTGACGCAGCTGTCCAATCAGAGACCGGTATGAATAATGACTTAGAACCATACGTACATGGCTCTTGATAAATGAATGTGATAAAAATGAAATTAGATTCGGATTGGAGAAAAATGATAAGTGAATTGATTGAGTTTGCGGAGTATTTGATAGCGAAGAGTTTTAATCTGCAGTGAAAATATGTATTGATTTCTAAACTATCAAGATCTAAATGACAAATTGTTTTGTTCATTGTCTCAATTGTTCATTTGCTCATTTGCAATATCCACTGTGTTGCAGCTCATTTATAAGAAATCATCCAAGCATAGCCGCTTTTTAAAATTTTTACTGGTCACCGCAGAATTACGTAAGGTTTAGGTAAGGGTAAGGGTTTTAAGGACATCTGCAAACATCATGTTTCTTCAGTCGGTACGAAACGGTATTCCAAAATTCCAAACAATGCTAACATTCTACTGAGTCCTAATAATCAAATCATTCATTTCACGAATTAAAATTTGAATAAAGTGCAAATAAATGTGTCTATTATTTTTGTGCAAGAAATAAAAACCAAAGCTTCATCAAATTCCTTTTGTCTGTTATTGAAAGTAACAAACTATGGCAAGTCTAACAAAATTCTTGTAACATAAGGACGTCTTTCACTTACTCGTCTCACCAAAGAACTGTCCTATCGAACACATAGCACGTATCAACTAAAATAATCTTGTTTCTTTGTACAAAGGCCCTTTTGAACAAAACAGACACTACTCTAAGTGCATTTTATTTCGTCAGACCCTTTGAGAATGCCCTGGGAAGGCTGTGACGAACGTCCAAACTCATAGAGACAGCTTTCGGAGACGCTCCACAAAGCCTGCGTCGTTATATTTTCCTAATGCGTAGAGAGGGTTGAGGGTTCTTAATATACTGGATTGTCTTCAGTAGACAGTCGTCCGTGAGAATTGGTTAAAATTCAATTATTCGTTCCCATTATTCGTGTACTCAAAGTTTGGAGTAGGGCCGAACCACTTAGGGCGTTTTGCTCATGTCGAGTGCATTGCTCTGATTCTCTTTAATCTAACTTTAATACAAGCTTTTATGCTACAAGTTGTATAACGGAATTGGTGAACGGAAATTTAGGTTTGGACTAGGGGACAGTGAAAAATAGCTTAAGTTTATACCTAATATGAGACAATATTCAAAATATAGTGTGTATCTAATTCTGTAAGTCATCAACATTATCGTCCAACAGTTACTTTGATTGCATTCGATCCGATCTGAGTCAGTTGAGGGCCTAGTTGAAAATCCTTTTTTGACACTCAACCGATCCTAAAACAACTTCTTTCTTCTCCTGTCTGTGTATTATTATATTATTATTTTTTATTACTTTTAGCTCTGTTCTAATTTTTATTATGTTAATTGTCTTTTTTCTACTTATGATTGTTCTTGTATGTTTTTTTTAATATATGTGACTTGGGTTGTGTGGATTCAGAATCATTTTTAGGGTTCCGTACTTCGAAATGATAAAACGGAACCCTTATAGGATCACTTTGTTGTCCGTCCGTCTGTCAAGACCCTTTTTCTCAGAAACGCTTGAAGGTATCAAACTGAAATTTAAATCAAATAGTCAAATCTGCTGTCCCTTGAAGCTGTGAAAAAATCAAACTTCAAAGGCAACGCTATCAAAAGATACAGCCGTTTATGCTGCAAATTGCCGCAAATATTCGAAACTCAAAACCTACAGGGTACTTCCCGTGAACTCAGAATCTTGAAATTTGGTACGAAGCAATGTCTTATAGCAGGCATAAAGGAAAAATTGCGAATACAGTAAATTTTTAGTTACATCATATCATAAAAATAATTTTAAAGTTATTACCATTTTCTCATGAACGCGTAAAGTTATTAAATTGAAATTCATATCAAATGTCAAAACTAAAGAGTATTTCGAGTCGATCTAGAATCTTGAAATTTGGCATAAAGCAACGTTTTATAGCACATAAGAAACATTTTGAAAATGTTAATTTTTTGTGACTTACTTCACAATTTTTTTAAAAATAATTATGTATACCTACAGGTTTGTACGGAACCCTCGGTGCGTGAATCCGACTCGCACTTGACCGGTTTATTCTTTCATTTCATTTCATCACGGAGTCCGCTTACTAGTCTACCTAGATTTGACAGAAAATTATTTTTTGAACAGACTGATCGCTGCCAGACCTTTGCGACCCAAAAGATACAAAGTGACTCTCCAAAAGAACTATCATAGATCTTTATGTCAGCCAGGACCCACTGCTTCGCGTGCTCTTCGAAGCACGGGGTAATTGATAAGTAAGAATTTATTACGCACATTGCTTTGAAAAGTCGGTGGTGCGCGCCGTGCCATTGAACCCGATGGCTTCTGCATCGTTTTCTGTTGGAATCACACCTAGGTTATCGCTCCTTCAATTCTATACCAAAGATCACGGAAATTTTTACCCTGCTCAGACTATCCTCTCTTTTTTTAAACCGCTTATAGCAAACTGCATCTTTCATGCAAAAATGTTCACTGAACGATGGATAGACCAATGGATGTTAAAGGTGGATTAATACATTTTAAGCCTTTTGGACATTTTATCCTACATGATTCTACATAAGAGTACATAATACTGATTGACCTATACTACTGACCAACACAACTGAAGTGCTGAAACATTTCTTTATATATTCACTATATTTACAAGTAACGCGATTGTCTTATGTATCCTTGTTATTGTTAGTAAATACTGGATATCCCCAATTCTTATTATATCAATTCATCTCCTCTCTCTTATATTTTTCACGCTGGTTTTTCCTTAAGGGTTTGTGACACGTTTTCACGCATGGCTTGACCGCACTATTTCCCCTTACTAAAACTATAACGTGGCGTTATTTTGTTGTCGAAATACGCTTGTTGCACGAAAATATTGGTGGGATACTATTGTTTTTCGTCAGCTTTCGTTAGCTATATAAATTGTAAGAAAGTTAGATCCAATAATGTAACCATATTATCCAATATCATCATCAAAAATATTAAATAGAGTGCTGTCATTATTTTTATATGACAATATTTCGATGCAGAACTGAAAATAAAACCTTTTGTGATTTATTTAGCTTTCTACCACTCGTAGTCCGTGTGGTGACGGATTAACAATAGGTACGGAATGTCACCACCCCATATCATTCCATGGGTGTCGTAAGAGCCGAAAGAGGGAGCATATTATGCAGAGAACAGCACTGTAAGAGAAGGAAAATCTGATACAAATCCTATACTAACCCGTTTGGCCAGCGTGGTATAGTAGGCCATTTCCTCCTTTAAAAAGAGCGGCCTAGTCCAGCAGTGGACTGTTATAGGCTGATGATGATGACTACCACTCGTATTATAAAAGCGAAATGTTTTGAGGGTCGATGTTTCTACTGGTGTCTGCTACCCTAACTAGTCACCTAGCTTTGTCAGAGGACTTTTACTTTAGTTAGAATTACACCTCGTCTTGTTTCTTGACAGGGATTTCGATATCTAAGCCAGATAAAGATTTATATTCTATTTAAAAACATTACCATTCCTTTTTGCTTCGCCGTAATCGGATAAAAAGAAAACTAATGGACTAGAAGAAAGCCGCGTGTCGTGGGGGACTTAATAAAATATTTACTCAAGCGACGAACACAACATCCAAATTCTAAACGACAATTTGTAAATCTAACAAAGTGTTATCCTTTGCAAGGATCAAACCCACTATACTCGGTGTAGTTTACTACCTCATACGTTACGTGCATAATTTTGAGCCGGAATGTTCTAATAATATTCATTGTTTAATATCTGTATCTTATTCGTAACCCTGTTTAATACAAAAACAGGCACAGGCCTCAAATATTTTAATGCTTTTTACGCTTGTTTTCAATTAACAACGCCTTAAACAAAATCTCGTCGCTTACTTCGTGAATGCCGCATTGTAAACATCGAGTAAGGAGACGTCTTAAGACGCGAACTAACACAAAAGACTTCAAGTTTTGACTCAGATCCAAAGTTGGAAGTCTTAACGTCGGACGCAGCTTGAAATCCGTAGTTTTGTCGCGATAAACCCTCACCCTGGAGCAGGGATTGCGAACCTGCGGCACGCAGTAGATTACTGTCAGCTGTAGCGTTTCTTATTTTTTATACGGTTTATTGTCTGTCTTTATCATAGCTAGAAAGATTACCTACGGTAAGTCTATTTTAGCGTATTAAATACACAATTTATTATGAGCACTAATACAATGTCAAGGACAAAAATCCTAAAAGCCAAAGTCAGAAATTTAGGCAGACATAAATGTACATGTACAATAATAACATTATGTTTAAACCTGTTATCTAAAGTCATCCTGTACTTCTGTGGAAAAGTCTTGGATGCACCCAGGACAACGCCTGAACGATGATGTCAAAAGTCAAATATGTCAACCCGTTAAGTAGGAAATTCATTGCAAAGCTTGATTTGTGGACTTTGATTATAATCTGACGACATACCACGTTTAGAAAAGATACACTGTTGTTGCCATAACGACTTTGCCACAAAATGTTTTAAAAAGAACACGAGAACACAAAATGTTGGGCGCCACTGTCCCAGTTACTCTTGTCATATTAATATTTGATGTATAGGTCGGTTCACGAAAGATGACCACTGCGCAGAAATCATTTTTAGGTCCCCGTGGAGGTGCAGGGTGAGGCGCGGGTGGAATGCCAATGGTGTGGCTCCGTTCTTGACGCATTCCCTAAATGCGTCAAGAATAGAGCCACGCCATTGGTGCACGAATGTACATATGCGCGACAGCCGCCTTTTGTGGTCAACTTTCGTGAACCGACCTATACTAATATAGATCCTCGTTTAAGGGAATGTGGTTCTCAATGACGATGCAAAAACCGTAGGACGTGCGTCTTCGATGAATAATTAAATAACACTTGAACTGCGTGTCTGTATTTCATTTTGTATGTCACAAGTTTAAGAGTGTGATACTTTAGAATTTGTATCATAATATTTTTCGTGTGGTGACGGATTGGGAATACAAAGTGTCACTACCCCATTACATTCCGTGGGTAGAGGCAATGAATACAGATTTACATAGAAGCGCAATTCTTAAGGATTTTGTGTGCCGATTCCAAGTGGGGACTATATCCAGTTTAGTTTGTAGTTGGCGCCGTTGGCGGCGCTGATATCGTTCTCCGTCTCTCTCGCTCTCGTAGTTAAGATACACTGGAGGAACGTTCGTCTCTCTTGACAGCTGTCACAGCGCGACTACCACGCCGCCCAGTGGCAATTTGGGTCACAGAAAGGTTGTCTTCAGAGCGCCCATAGGAAATGCGCCTCTATGTTAATATTTGAGCTCTTTGGTCAAGGCAACGAAGCAAATAATATCTAGGGAAAGAGACGGAAAACTACCAATCAACCCGACCGGCCAGCGTGGTGTGCCCGGCCGATCCTCCTATTGACTCACACTGATTTTATTGCGCAATGAAGCAGAAGTGAACCTATGCCCAGTGGTGGACTGCGAAAGACTCTGATGATGTATGTTATTATCATGATAGTTTATACCTTGGTGACGGACGAATGATGCATTGGATACAAGGATTGAAATACAAATACCCAATAGCTTAACTATACCCAGTTGCTTAGAAAATCTACCACGTATTTTAAGGGTATTTAATGGAGGGTAATGTTTATAGAAAAATACCTTAAACATTAAAACAATTTTCATAAAAATATTTTCTTATCGTATCTGTATTAACTCAGAGTTTATCAAACAACCTCGAGAAATAAATTACAAGGCTGAAAACATTTATTACACAATAAATTACGAAGAGCCTTATGCCTTTGAGAGCAGAAATTCTATTACTGTTTAAATTGTTAGACGTCAAGACACAATCGCTCGTCCTATCTCCCCCGTGTCTGACCTCTGCATACACATTATTATATACATACATCTTGTGCCCCAAATTTCCGGGACCCAGTAACCCGTCAAGTGACAGACTAATCGAATTTCTAAAATACCGTTTTTTTTCTTTCCTGAATTAACCATTCATCTTTTAAAGTTTAAAGAAGGGACCGGGATCTCGGATTAGATTAGTTTCGTTTGTATTACAGATGACATAAATATTTAGTTTGGTACGCCTTACATTTTATGCTAGCCTGGTCTCTTTGTGAAAATTAGGGATAAAGAAGGTTTTAGTGTTTACACTAAAACCTTCTTTATCCCTCGGTATTTATACCGATGCCACTTTCTAGACTAATTAGACTTTATAGCTATATATATATTAGGTACTAGTTTTTACAGCTTTTCCACAACGTTATTTTCTAGGTGGTAGAGCCTTGCTGATTTCAGCATGAATGGGCCGGCTCGACTGGGGAAGTACTACCATCTCACAGAAAATCGACGTAAAGTAACAGTAGGTACCTAAACTGTTGCGTTTCGTTCGGTGAGTGAGAGTGCCGGAGGCCCTATCCCCTATTCCTTCTCCCTGATCCCACTCCTCATCCTATCCTCTTTCCCATCCCCAAGGAGTGGCAACGCACTTGTGACTCCTGTGGTGTTGCTTGTGTCCATGGGCGGCGGTAATTGCTTACCATCAGGCAATCCGTCTGCTCGTTTGCCGCTTATTGCCATAAAAAAAACGTTGCTGTCGTTTGACCCAAAGTTATAGTAATATTCGATGACTTAGAGACCAGCGCCAGTATACTAAGCGGTACTGACTTCCCTCATCGACTTCATGACAACTGTGATTGAGGCACGAGGCAAGCAACTGAGTATTTAATACGCACATGACTTCAAAAAATTTGTGGTGCGCACCTGTTAGTATCTCCACTGCCATAGTCAGAACATTTATCTGCTTGAAATTTGTCTCGTATGCTATTTAATAGAATACATACATACATACATAGACTCACGCCCGTTTCCCCGAAGGGGTAGGCAGAGGCATATAATTAAACGCCCACTTTTCGCCAGTGTTTTGATCCCACGTAATAGGTGGCGAGCCTATTGCCGCTTATCGGGATATTTGTTTGCCAGAGCCTCGTTCGTTGATCGGTAGGTGCACCACTTGCAGGTGAGGTTCGCTTGGGACCCTAAGTTCTTGGTGGGAACCCTATGCACCCATTTAATAGAATATTGTCGACTATTTGTCGGTCGGGTATATTGTAAAGTTTTTAGAGGTTTCCAAAAAGTTGTGTGCTGATTAGCAGACCGTCCAGTGGATTACAATCATGCTAGCAGCGTTCAGCTTCTCATTTGTATGAAAACACGTTCGATCTTTATGATACGCTATCCGTATCTCTCAAAGTATTTGATGATGTAAATCAGAAGTAAATAGAGAAGGAAAGAAAAGTTGCATTGTAATTCGGTTTAATTCGGGCACGCTTCCAGTTTACGGCGATGTGGATGAATTTCATGATGCCCTCTAAATTATTTACTTTTCTTTCTGTATATATTTATTTGTATGTTCTGTAGGTATATATTCCTTTGTATATTATTTTAAGAACTAGTTACTTTTTCTTTATTCTTATTTTAATTTTAAGACATACTTAAGTTGCTTGAAATATTTTAATTATTATAAAATGAATAATCGAGAGTTACATTCGGTTTAATAGGTTAAACCGACTCGGCAAAGCGAAATAGTTGTTAATAAAAATATTACCAACTCCACAATACAATCAACTAACTACTTACAATACTAATTCATATTGCACCACGCAACCTAAACTTTAAACTCGAACGAACTCGAAATAAAATCATTTATTTAAAAGAGAAGTGACGTCATCAAAATTCATGAGGCTGCGTTAGGTTCAGCAGATTAACAAGTTAAAATAAAAGTTATTTAAAAGAGGCTTGGAGACTGAATGATTAAGAACAGGAGAACAATAAAACATTGTTTTAAGGGTTAGGACGATGTTGAACAAAATAGACGACTGACACAAACTGGAGTATTTTTTTTAATTCTACGGTTTTCTTATTTAACGGTAGACATTGGGCTATATTATTCGCAGTAGTATAGTGTTTTATGACAATGTACAATGGCTCTAGGATAAACTATACATCAGTTACTGATACTCGAAACAGGCAGCTCATATTCTGTCAAATCTGGTTAGGTTATGTTACGATGCGACTTGAGAAAGCGTTTTTAAAAAACAGTTTTTAGATTTGAAGATGATTTATTTTGTCCTTGACAATTTAATACAATAATTACAATGGTGAGAATGATTTGGGACTACCGCGCACCGTGGAGGATAGGAACGGACTGATGGGGATTATGGTAGCGTCTATTACGATAACTAACAGGCATGCTGAGTAAGGGATTTAATTGTTAGGGATAGCAGGTTCAGTGGTTAGAGTGGCCTGTAACAGCCCCCCGTTTAAGACTAAACTTACACCCTTAGGTGAAGTTTATGTTAAGATGCGGAGCCGAGGGAGTTCTTCAGGAGTGGTAAGTTCAATTCCGGTAGGAGAATTAGGATTGGTGATATTGAGTGATTGAGAGGGAGGAATGCAACGGTTTACATAGTAGCATTTATACAATTTATAGCATAAAATAGAAATACAAGCTAAAACAAAATAGGATATGAATGGGACATAGTAATGTCCATAAGTTTGGACGCTTGGTTGTTCAATGATCTTCTCAAATTTTTGTTTTAGTAAATCAAAATTTCCTTTATAATTAATTAAAGGTTGGAAACTTGTGTGTTTAATGTTTACTTCAGGATATTTAAGGTCTAGCAAATTTGGTATACTTATATTATTTAGTTTAATCGTATTGTAATCTAAATCTATATGTGTTAAATTTATTTTAATATTTTGTTTCGATGGTAACTGTGTGTTTTTACAGTAGCCAATACAGCCATCTGGAATATTAATTATACCTGTGCCATTTATATTTGTTTTGTAAACATGATCATTTGAACAATCAAGTGTAAATTTTGTAATTTTTGACATAACAAATATATTATTACTATCGTACAGTTCTTGCCAGATTTCGATGTTACCTTTCACATATTTCGTTTCACATTCTTTGGGATACATAAACAGAGTTTTAGATACTATTTCGCTCTCACAAATAGGCTGAGCTACACTGGATAGAATATTTATCTTATCACAAATATAGTATTGGTTCATAGATTGACATTTTTTAGGGTTATTTACAAGACAATATTGATTCTTATCTCTAGAGAACCCTATGTGTGACGTAGTGGGAATAATAGTTATATAAGTATCATTATACTGTGGTATAGGTAAAGGTAATGTATTATCAAGTTAAATTCTAAAGGGTTAACTAATGGGATCTTAATTACAAAAATGATCTTATTCTCGGAATAGTATGAGCTTATTCTAGACATTTGCATAAGTACATGGATGTTACTTATACTTAGGACAGTAGGCAATTCCTTAGAGCTAGGCAATAAACGAAAGTTAGCAACTAAATCATTATACAGTTCTTCAGGAGAACATATAGCGGGATATAGTACATTATTTTCACTAAACATTAACCCATTACATATATCTTCTAACTTAAAAGATAAAGTAAGTATACTATTCTCTAACATGGTTATAATCTCCATTATTTTAACCTTAATAGTTAACTTTTCAGATATATTAGTCAAATTTAAGATTATCAGATAAGAAGTTGATAGCGCTATTCAAGGACTTTTCATTTTCAACGAGTTGATTAATTGTTTTATTAAATGCAGTAAGCGTTGAAGTTGTAAATAATATATTTTCTTTCATATAAGTAGCTAATTCTTCTTTCATATATTTTTTGATTATTGTTAAGTTCTTGAATGGCGTTATTATATTGAATAGCGTCGTCCTCGTCCATTGTGCCAAAGAGATGTTTCATAACGGTACCGACGCCGCCAAACCATGAGGATCGTTTTACTCTCTGAGTGAGCAGGTGAGAAATGGCATTAAAGTCTAAAAGTAGTACGTCACAGTACCGCCCATACGCTCGGCCAATCAGAGAAAGCCATCGTCCGCACTCGCAAAGCCTGACCAAATATGGTCATAAACGGATGTAACGGGTTCTGGTAGTAAAAACGCAGTAGAGGTTTTAGATGCGTTTATTGCAGAGTATCGTCTCACTTCCCTTGCCACGAGTATGACCGACCAACAACACGACACTGGCCTGAACACTAAGGGCTGTAGTCTCCCACGCTGTTCCCTCCGGTAGTGTGTAGGCAGGCTGCTCGAAGGCTGTGCGTAGCGGTACAGGACCTCGCTGACGTTGGCTCAGCTGGCAGACGCCGGCGGTGTGAGTACGATGAGCAGGGCAGGCCGGACTCTTCGCCAGAGGTGAAGCCGAAGGCTATGCAGGAAAGTGTAGCGGTCTAGGAGCGTAGCCGGAGTCTGAACGTGAACCTGGAACCTGAAGGAAAGCAGCATTAGGAGAGCCACAACCAATAGAGTCAGGCAGGCGGCGTCAGCCGGCCTCAGCTAGCAGGTAGAGAGATGGGCAGTACGCTAACGCAGTAAATGTAGTGCTTACCCGTAGCTGGGACCAGGATACACGTAAATACGACGTAGGGTCAGTAGGTACGCTTAGTTATAGTAGAAGCGACGTTAGAGTAGCGGTGCCGGCCTCTCTGTCGGCCCCTTTATATACCGGGCCCTCCATCAGGCTGAGAGTCCGTTTATGACCATATTTGGTCAGGCTTTGCGAGTGCGGACGATGGCTTTCTCTGATTGGCCGAGCGTATGGGCGGTACTGTGACGCAACGCGGTAAGTACCGGACATACGTTACAATACCGCCCGCCTTAGGAGAGGATTTAACGTGGCTAACAAGGAAAATCCGACTAGCTGCGTTAGGTCTATGAGTCCGCTACTGTCCAAGCTAAGACGGCATATAGAGAGAAGGAAGGGAAAGTCTTCTACGGTTTGTAACAAATAGTTAGGCACCATGGTGTATAAGTTTTAGGTCCTTAATGTGCCAAAACCCAATAGAATTTCCAGACGCGTCCGACAACTCGTAAACGAGAGGCGACTTTTTATTAATCACTGTGCACTTCACGAATTTAGGGGCTAGTTTCTTACAGAAGGACTTATCCTTGTCGCTCTGATAAAAAGTCCGTTTCCACACAGTGTCTCCCACATTAAACTCAGCTGGTTTACGGCGTAAATTATACGTTTGGGAATTCCTAGCATGAGCTTGAATGAGGAGTGCCTGAACTTTGTCAAATATGCCTGATAAGTGACCTATGTTTTCTGCGTAATCGTCCCTAGGTATGTATACTATATCATCAGCATCTGTGTCGACATAGTGTGAGCCGCATGGAACTAGTTCACGTCCATAGACTAAAAAACTAGGTGTATAGCCCGTGACTTCATTAACTGCAGTATTTAATGCAAACTGCACCTTAGGTACGAGAGTGTCCCATGATCTCTGAACAAAATGAAAATTTCCTACAAACGCCGCTAAGGTAGAACCAATGGTTTTATTATAGCGTTCGACCGTATTGACATGTGGGGAATATTTAGGAGTATAATGAAGATTAGGGATTTTGTACTTGCGCAACATAGCTTTTAAAGTAGCACTGACAAACTGTTTACCATTGTCCAATATAATTGTAGATGGTATACCATGAACTAAAAATATTTTTTCTTCCAAAATATTTGTTATTATTTCAGCAGTTGCGCGCCTGATAGGAAAAAGTAGACAGTATTTACTAAAACAACAAGTTACTACGAAGATGTAGGCGTTTTGTTTTCTTGTGACGGGTAGTGGCCCCACCAAATCTACACTAATGGTTTGGAAGGGTCGTGAACACACTTTGGGTCGTCCCATGGTTCCCAATGGTGCGTGGTTCTGATGTTTGTGCGCGATACAAGTGTCGCAAGAATTTATGAACTTAACTACGTCATCGCGCATTTTGGGCCAATAGTAACGCAGTGCTAAGCGCTTGTAAGTTTTAAATATACCGAAATGCCCCGAAGTGGGTTCGGCATGGTTCTCTAATATGGCATTATTTCGATCAGAAGAAGGTAGTACTTCTTTCCATTCGAACTCCTTACGTAGCATACACCTAGATTTAATCAAACGATATAATTTATTATTTTTAATAGAATAGTCTGGATAGTCATTAGGCGAAGATAAACAACCATTGTAGGTGGCTGAATACCATTGATCAGTGTTAACATTAGGTACTTTTACTTTTTTACTAAAGTAGTCATATCAGTATATCTGACTCGGAGTGGTTGAATAATTTGATTACATACTGAAGTATCGAATACATTACTTTGAATACATATATTGTCAATTGAATGTAAAATATCATTTATATTATTGAGGTGAGGGCTAATAAAAGATACATCTATGGGTACCACTACACTTAAATGTCCATTAATTATTTTCACGGAACCAATCGGGTCGAAATAGATTCCGGGACCATTCTCTACTGGACGTATTATATCCGGAAAGCTCTTAGCAATGGTACTGTAAAAGATTACAACTATTATATTATACAATACTTAAGTTTCTATAATTAAGACTAAACTGATCTAGGACCTATATGAGCTAATTTTAGCTCGTCAAAGTGGTGTTTTACATGTTTCTTATTTATTAATAGGGATGCATTATTGTTGCCATGCAATTTAACTATCTTGAACGGGCCTTTCCAAACGGGAGATAATGCTTTGCCCATTCTCAAGTGGTTTTTTAAATAAACATAGTCACCTATTCTGTAGTTGACGGGACGTGTCTGACTATCATAGTAGTTCTTAGATCTTTCTTTTGATCTCTGGATGTTCTCAATAGCCTTTTGCTGCGAATACTGTAATCGCTGTTGAAGTATTCTCACATCCTCAGGGTAAGTTGCGTCAACATTATTCTCATAAATTGAATTAGGTATATATGGCTTTTTTCCAAAAACAAGCTCGTGGGGTGTAAAGTTTGTTGTGCAATGAATATTGGTATTGTAGGCTAACATAGCGGTATATACATATTTTGACCAGGATTCTGGGCTTTGATCAATGTATGACTTAAGATACTCCTTCAAAGTGGAGTGGCTTCTCTCTAAGGCACCTTGTGTCTGAGGGTGGTAAGGAGTCGACCAAATTTGTTTTATTCTGAGGAAAGAGCATGTTTGTTTAAAGAGTTCGGCAGTAAAGTTGGTTCCTTGGTCTGATACTATATATTTAGGGATACCGAATACGGATATGAAATGTATAAGACATTCGCTGGTTTCTTCTGCTGTCGTGCTCCTAATGGGATACGCTGCTGAGTATTTCGTAAGGTCATCTTGTAATGTAAGGATGTATTTTAGCTTAGCACTACCAGACTCTGGTAATGGACCTACCATGTCTAGAAATACCTTTTCGAATGCTGTGTTTGCGGTACTAGTGATCTGCATGGGAGCTCTATTCGTTTGACGAAGCGCTTTATTAGTTTGGCATAGTTGACACGATTTTACATAGTCCTGTATGTCTGATCGCATGCCCTTCCAGTAGTAGCGTTCGGCTATTCTACTATACATTCTAGTCGATCCTACATGACCAGCAACAGGTAAGTCGTGATTGTCTCTAAGAATTTGTTTGATTTCGCTTAGTGACGGGTATTGAATATTATTATGGTAAATATGTATTTCTATGCCAGTGTTATTAAATAAATACAGAAAAATATTATAGATTTTGGTGAAATAGTGCTTATCGAATGGATTTTTGAAATCAGTAATTGCTATAGATTTGACTTCGTCGCTATGGCAAACTATTAGTTCATTTCTAAGGTTTTTAAGGCTTTCAAATATATCTGAATAAGAGGTTGTGTCGAAATGATTAATTTTTGTAAATAGGAAGTAATATTTTTTATTATGATCTTGGTGAATTAAGGACGAATAAAGGTTTCTATCGCTTGCAAGAAAGGTATCCTTGTCGGCAAGATTGGATATTATGTTTTCTACATAGACTCATCCATATCGACTGAGATAGGTACAATGATATTCTGGCATGTAGTTTTGAGTAAGCTTTCGTTATGTTCTATGATCGCTACATTAGATTGAAAATTTTTGCTACTAATGACTTTAAGAAATTCAGTGTATGTTTCAGATCTAGCGTTTGGGCTGTCTATTGGATCGGCGAGAGGAAGAGGTTGCGGCTGAGGCTGATTCACTAAAGGTAAGTCATCATTTGAATTATTATTACTATTTGGACGTTCTGAGATTTCTAGGTCGTCGAGATTTATGTCTCTAAGGTCATCGGGTAATTCCACTAAGTCTTGAGGAGTAGGGGATAATGCTGGAATAGCATTTGGATCTAGGAGGTCGTCAAGGTCACGCACATCATCATCCGAATCAGGAAATATAGGATTGTTATCATCAGCCCATGAAGGGCCTGGAACTGGTTGTGGAGCAATTGGATTTATAAGCTTAGTGTCTTCATAAGGGTATCTAGAGAGTGCGTCAGCAGCATTGAATTTGCCCTTTCGGTACACTATCTCATACTCGTACGCTTCGAGTTTCAACCGCCATCTTTGTAGATTGCTACCAGGGTCTTTATGATTGAAGAGCCATTTTAGGGGTCGATGGTCAGTGACAATTTGGAAGGTCCTGCCGTACAGGTACGGACGGAATGTTTTGCATCCAAACAATATAGCAAGCAATTATTTTTCGGTGGTGTTATAGTTACACTCACTTTTATTTAAAGTGCGGGATGCATAGGCGATAGGTCTATCTTTACCCAATTCTCCCTGGGATAGTATCGCGCCTATGGCGTAATTGGAGGCATCAGTAGTTAATATGAATGGTTTAGAGAAATCGGGGTAAATCAATAATGGTGCTGACGTCAGTCTGTGTTTTAGGGTATCGAATGCAAGTTGATGTTCGTGTTCCCATTTAAATGGAATATCTTTCTTGAGGAGATTAGTCAAAGGTTGGCTATTTTAGAAAAATCATGGATGAATCTACGATAATACGAAACGAAGCCCAAAAATGATTTAATATCTTTCGGGGATTTTGGAGTAGGGAATTGGTGGACTGCCTTTATTTTATCTGGGTTTGGTTTGACTCCTTCGTCTGTGATGATATGTCCTAGGTAGGAGACTTCTTTGCGCAAGAATTCGCATTTGTCTGGTTGCAACTTCAAATTAAAACTACGGAGACGTTTAAAAACGTTAGAAAGGTTTTCGATGTTAGAGTCAAGGTCAAATCCATGGATCACAATGTCATCTAAATAAACAAAGCATTGCATGCCTTGTAAGCCGGAGAGAGCCGAATTCATTAAATGTTGAAACGTAGAAGGGGCATTTTTAAACCAAATGGCATACGAGTGAATTCATAATGGCCTTGAGGTACGGAGAATGCTGTTTTAGCGGCGTCTTCCGGTTTCATTTTAATTTGGTGAAAACCGGAAGCAAGATCTAAAGTACTAAAGTTTTTGCTTCTGCCAAGTTGATCTAGGATTTCGGATATGTTCGGGATGGGACATGAGTCGCCGATAGTTACATCATTTAGCTTTCGGTAATCTATCACTAGTCGCCACTTTCTTTCACCGGAAGCGTCTAATTTTTTAGGCACCACCCAGATGGGTGATGACCAGGGCGATACGGATGGTTTAATAATACCTTGGTTAAGCATTTTTTCAGTTTGAGAGTTAACCTCTTTTTTATGACATTCTGGGAAACGGTATGATTTAACATGGATTGGGACTGAAGTAGAAGTTTTAATTTCATGTTGGATGGCATTCGTGTAAGTCAATTGGTCACCTGGGTGGTGGAAAATGTCTGAGAATTCGCTACAAAGATTTAGGAGTGCAGAACTCTCTTCGGTATTTAAATGAGATACGCGAATTTGATCAAGCACCTTTTTCGTGCGGGAATAGGAATCATCGCGGCCACACTGCATATTGTCAGTCTGAAAATTGCAGATTCGTTGAACTTCTTTGGGGTCGTAAGGTGTTATTTCTAATTTTAGGTCAGGGTTGAAAGATAAGGGATGTTCTGAAACATTTACTACGGAAATATTAATACGAGAATTGTTTTTTACTTTCACTACACAATTAGCTATAAGCAGGTTTTTTATAGGATTCTGGTCTAATATGAAGCCTTCATTGACTTCCGGATTCGAGACACTGCATTCTATTACAGTTTCGCATCTAGCAGGTATTACACAAACAGGTTCGTTGAAATGAAGTTTGAATGCTGAGTTATTCAGTAATAAGCATTGTTTGGGATAGTCAATATTACGGTTCATGGAATCAAAAATATCGCTGCCGATTACACCGTCATAGGGTAGATCAACGCCTTCAACGACGTGAAAATTATGTTTTAATGAACCGAATACTATAGGGATGTGACCTAGCGTAGACTTAGTACCCGAGGAGTCAATGCCTTTAATAATTTAGTAATTTCAGGCATCTTTTCAATACAGGACTTTGATATAAGATTGAATGATGCACCTGTGTCAACTTGTAAAGATAACGGCTTCGAGGATACGGAGGTAAGTATTTTTATATAAGGTAAGAACTTACGGGAAATATTTGTTGTGTAGTTATAGATTTTAGGGTCTTGAATTGATTCCGAATTAATTTTATTTTCTACAATACTATTATTTGAATTATTAATTCTAATTTTTTCAGGAAGGGGGCTCGAACGCGTAACTGATTGTTGACCCGTAAGGTTATTCTTCATGGTTAACGAAGATTTATTTCTATTCAAAGGATATAGTAAGGATTTAGCATTAAAATTGTCATGGCGTGTCCTTGTTGCGGATGCCGTTGACCTTGGATTTGGTAAGTATTTATTAGAGTAATTATTTATTTTATCAACATTTCTAGGATATAGCAAGGATTTAGTACTAGAATAGTCATGGCGTAGCCTTGTTACGGTTGCCATTTATTATTTAAGGAATTAGAATTATTATTTTGGATATAGCAAGCAATGTCGGATTTTGGGATGCGGTGGCCCGACCGACACCAAAGCGGGCCTCGATTTAGTTTAAAGAATCAGTATGAGTGTCAACAACGTCTTCTCCTTGATCCACGAAATTGGTTCGATTTTGAGTTTGATTGCTCTGTAAATTACCGAACCTTTTATTATTGTATTCCCGTTTACGGCAGTTTTCAATGACGTGACCAGGAAACTTGCAGTATCGGCAATAAAGGGGGTAAGCTCGCGGCTTGTTTTGGAAAGCGTTATTAGGTCTAAACTCCTGTGACTTACTTTCAGGTTTTGGAAATGACCTTGGTCGTGAAGGTCCTGAGTCGGCGTTAGGTTGTGATTTCCTGTTGACAAATTGCAGAATTTTTTCCTCTGAAACGGCTGCGTTAATCGCCTCATTCAGTGTTTTCGGGGATCGAACCCGAACATTGTTTGATATTCTTGGGTGTAGACCAAGGACAAAGGTGTGAAGGGCTACTTCCTCCTTTGCACTAGTTTTGCCAGGAAGCTCTGATTTCTTGGAATTGCTTAGATTAATTTCAGTTAACAACTGGGATAAACATGTCTCTAAACGCAGGGAATATTGTGTAACCGTTTCTGTGTTCATTTGCCGACACTCTTGAAGGTCGGTTAGTAAATGTGAATAGCATTTTCACTCGCCAAATTGAGTATTTAAAAAGTCTTTAAGTTGATCCCAATTATTAAAATCTTTAATGGAACATGCAGTTTCCGCTCGTCCTTGGAGTTGGCTTAAAATATACCTGAACAATATGGGTTTTTGGTTCGTAGAAGCAAGGTTGTATGCATTTGAACAGTTAGTTACAAAAGGTGTGAGTTTGTCCCTGGAACCGTCATAAGGTTTTATGAACTTAATTAAAACATTTAAATCAACAGAGTCAGATTGCACTGCAATAGGCTTCTTGAGTTCTTCCTGTGACATTGTAGTTTAATAAAAACAAGGTTATAAGTATTGGCAGTATTCGTTACAATAGAATGGTAAGTAACAAAGAATAGTCAGACACGAATTCTACGAACTTAAGCGAGCCTTATCGCTTTGTTATGACTGCGAGTGGACGGCGCTATTCTTATCTCGAATAAGTCGTCTAAATTACATCCGACGAATGAGTCGAAATTATAGTATCGGATATTAAGTTAGTTAGTCTAGTTTATTATAAAACGTATGTTTTGGATCACTGTAACACTGGAAATTGCACTGCACTGAATATGGTTTGCACTGGTAAGTATAAATGGTGAACAGTTACTCACATTGAAGTCAGGAACACACCCAGCAGGAACATATTATACAGCATCTTCTAGCAGTACTTCTCTCGTCTAGCAGGACGAGATATATGGGATAGCACTCTGGATACGAAGTTGGTTTGTATGTAAGAAGAACGCGAGTCACGTTCCGCGGTATGGTACTATTGTTTCCTTACTCGACTTTAACTCTCACAATCAACTCGAATACACTTTACGAGTATGTCGCGGTTTTGATTTGGAAATGGTAAGTATGGATTTAGAATTATTATCACTTTTCTCACTGCACTGGAATGTAGCTTGTTTAACGGGACGGTTTTATGCACTCGGAGGATACCTGGGATTTTGTTATCCCTTTACGCTGCCACCAATGTTACGATGCGACTTGAGAAAGCGTTTTTAAAAAACAGTTTTTAGATTTGAAGATGATTTATTTTGTCCTTGACAATTTAATACAATAATTACAATGGTGAGAATGATTTGGGACTACCGCGCACCGTGGAGGATAGGAACGGACTGATGGGGATTATGGTAGCGTCTATTACGATAACTAACAGGCATGCTGAGTAAGGGATTTAACTGTTAGGGATAGCAGGTTCAGTGGTTAGAGTGGCCTATAACAGTTAGTAAGCAGACTCCGACCTCCAAGGACGAGTCTTTGGATGTAGTTGCGATAGGTGATGATGACTGTTACTTACACTCAATTTAGCAGTTTTTGTAATGATTTCGGCAATGTTCTCGAGAAGAAATCTTCATAATAATGAATTCAGTCATCTAAAAGGATTACATAATACTAAGAATTTTCTGTTAACCCAGTAAACATTCAAAACTTTCACCGTATAATCCGGGGTCCACTCACTAGTCTAATCAAAGGGACTAGACAAGTGACATTCACTCTTCATCTTATCTTATATTAATATATAAAACTGAAGAGTTTGTTTGTTTGTTTGGTTGAACACGCTTATCTCAGGAACTACTGGTCTGATTTGAAAACTATATCAGTTTTAGATAGCCCATTTATCGAGGAAGGCTATAGGATATATAACATCACGCTATGAGCGACGGGGGCGGAGCAGTAAGCCTTAAATAACGCGGGTGTAAACGCGGGCATGCTCTAGTTACTAATATCGCTGTATGATGTCGTTTGGTCGCCAAAGTAATACGCTATTCGTTCTTCCTCGACGGTGGCATATTTAAGTTCAGTTCCATACATTTTTGCACTTAGCGAATGGTGATATTGCTTATCAAATGCCACTTGTCTAGATCGTCAAATCTGTTATATATATTTGTTTCTCTAAAAAAGACAACTCCCTTATTAGGACTAAATCCTGTGTCGCGGGGGACTTTACAGACATACAACTAACGGACACAATGAACACCCAGACTCGAAACAACAATTTATGAATCACACAAAGTGTTGTCTCGTGTGGGGATCGAACCCACAACACTCGGCGCAGAGTCCGCTTAAACCACTACGCCAACCATGCAGTCTAAATTAGCTTGATACATATTAAGAACTAGAGGTTGACCGCAACTACGCTCGCACATGTTTTTATATTTATCTGATCCTGCCCCATCCCGTGGGAGTTTCGGGAAATCCCTTCTTATTTCACCCCTCCGGTGTCCAAGGAACACACATGCCAAATGTCAGCTTCTTGCGCTCCGAAGTTTCGGCTGTGAGCCGTCTGTCAGTCAGTCAGTAACGCAAGATTTACTATATACAAATAATACTGTATACAGAAACTATTACAATTCCGAAGCATAATTTCAGATTTGTTGAACACAAAACTCAATTACTCTTCCACTCAACCTGAGGACTTAAAAGAGTTAACGGGACTAACCGTCCATCAATATTTTGTCTGATTCTCACCTTTCACGTGCAAATTCATCAGTACAATAATTGTTTGAGAGACTGAACTTGTAATTGTTCTTATTTTATTTATTTTATCTTCTTAATCTTTGTTTACAGGTTGTGTATGTCAAAGTCAAAGTCAATGTGTATCCGAAATCGGCCAGACGTATTTTCTATCCACGCATGTCTCGAATAAACTAACTACTATAAACAAAAAAAATAATCTACAAAGCTATTCTTTACTTGAGTAAATATTTATTGTCACCTATACATGTCATATCATGTCCGAATAGCCAGGCTGAAGTGGCAATAGGTAGGGCAGATAGCTCGAAGAACCGATGGCCGTTGGAGCAGGCGGGTTCTGGAGTGGCGACCACGTACTGGATGACGCAGCAGGGGTAGGCTTCCCGCAAGGTGGACCGACGATCTGGTAAAGATCGGGGGAGGCGATTTGATGCAGGCGGCTCAAAATCAGTCTATGTGGAGAACCTTGGGGGAGGCCTATGTCCAGCAGTGGACGTCTCTAGGCTGACATGATGATACATGTCAATGAATAATGATGATTACAACTTTGTCCGTCATGAGATATTGATTTCTTTGCTTTACTATGTACCTTTAAACGATAATACGAAACGACCAACTGCAAACGTCTTCTCGTCAATGGAACATTGTCATATAAACGTGTATGCATCGTAAAATATGCTTCAATAATAACATGTTGTAGCTGAGACTGCGTGACGCTCGCTACTACGCAATTGGAACGTCCGTTTTGTCGCTTGGTTACATCTTGTTCATAAACAGACGTAGCTCTGCCAGGACTGTTTATATGCAAGCTGCAAGCGTACAAGAAGAGACTAATGCTGAATTCATAAATTGATACAAAATTATGCTAAATGGACGGTTACCCTTAGCATGTGTGTACCAGCGTAGGGTCGGAGTTTGTTGAGAAAGAGTAAAGCTGGATCGACTCCACATACCCAAGCCTGGCCAAACTTGGAGCACAGAGATAGTTTAGCCTTTCTGTCTGCCCTCTGCCTCTGGCTAATACATGAACATAGCCATTAAAAAAATAAAGTACACAGCTCAACTGTAATAACTACAGCCAAAAGTCATAACTATCACTTGGGACAAATCCAGTCAGATTTCTTTACAAATATGCTGTACAAATCAAAACATGAAAACACTGCACGCTGTCGGTTTAACACAACGTACTATAAACCAAGCAACTGACATTTTATTAAACCTGCAGCGGAAAACTAATGTTAGTCAATTGCAGCCGCGACTGGGTTAATAATTTAAGCTTTAATTATTTTAGATCCATTCTTGACGCGGAAATGCAATGAAAAGTACTTGTAGTATTTGATTCGAGTTGGATTAAAAGAAATAGATTTTTAATTTCTGTGCATTTTACTGCATCAATACAAAATAAGCAGAATTAAATCAATGATAGGCTATTGGAGATACCAACGGTCTGTATTAAATATCTAATTATCGCTTGCACTGAGCCATCGGTACCGGCTATCATTAGAGTTGCTATGGGGAGTCAGTGCCCATGAAAATACTGACACTGGAATAAGCCATGGAGTATCGCTTTCCCTTCAGATAACCAACATTAAATGGCAGTCGCACTACAAAAAGGTCAAAATTCTGTCAAATCTGGTTGGACTAGAAAGTTTTGGATGCAACCAGGACAAAGTTAGGACGATGATGAAGTAACGGTTCCTCATTATCACTGCGGTTAACACAATGGCCGATGGAAAGGACAGCATAGTGGTTTCAGCGGCCTCCTAGTCACTTAACAAGTATTTTAATAATATGAGATCTTTATCAAAAATAAACCCTTCAGTTGAGCTTCATACACTTGGCAATAAAAACCCAACTAGCGTTGAAGTCTAAGTGCTTGGCCATAGTAGCGCGGGCAGCACGCGCGCGGGGAGCTCGCGTCGCCGCGCGCGTCTTCATGTGTCCGTAGTAGCGCGTTTGCGGGTGCGGTGTACAGTGTTTGTCAAATTTAGGATCGCGGCTAGATTATTATGAATTTTCAGTTAGATGACGTTAACACTCACCATAGCAACACTATGTCAATTGTTCACCAAATTCGCAAGTAACTGATAACAAGGCTGTAGCCGTGCGGATAATACAACCGCCTCACGGTCTGAGGGCGTGGGTTCAAATAACATTCATAACTGTTATAATAATTTTGGTTTTTATGATATTTGGAAAATCTTTATATATATTTGGCAAATATTAAAAATAAAAATAATATTTTGAATAAAAATTGGAAAAATCGAGTAACTTCAGGAACGACTAGAAGGGTTAAAAAGAGATATGTGGTAATGTAAATAAATAAAACAAATTACAATTTATATAGATACTTTCCTTTTTTAAGTTCTACATTATATAATACTAGCTTTTGCCCGCAGCTTCGCGCGTGTTGAAGTCGGGGTAACATTAATTTACTTTCAGTCTCAAGTTGTGTGAGACTCCTGATAAGTCTAAAGAGTTCAGAAACTCTATAGAGTACAAAGTAATTCGGTGAGTATCCATGACATTATCTACCATTATACATACCGAATATATAACTATAAACACTTTCGCATTTACAATGTTAGTAGAGTATTTCTGAAGATTGACTGATATGTAAGTAACCTATCTTTAGGGTTCCCTAGCCAAAGGCTAGGAGGCTTCAAACTGAACCCCTGATAGATTCGCCATGTCTATCTATGTATCCGTTTCTATGTCACAGCCACTTTATGCCGAAACTATTAAGACTATACAAATTTCTAAATTGGTAAGTAGATGTATTCTGTGAACCGCTTTATGATTTATATACAAAAAAAATATCTGTCCTATACTAGCGGGGTGCCTATGGAGATTTTTAAATTTAAATTTTGCTTCCCAAAACCCTCTAATTTATTATGTAATTGATTAACATTATAAAGTTTAATTCAAAGCAATTTACATTTCAATTGGTATCTTTAATAAGTGTATTTTAACAAAAATAGTTTGACTGTTCGCATTATGTAATTTTAAGTGTAATTTTTGCATGCTGATTTCTCAATCAGCATGCAAAAATTACACTAAAAACATGCTGTACTAAATGACTGAACTATAACTGTACCATCTGTATCTACCATGTTTCTAGCAAATAAATAATTATTCTATTCTATTCTATTGGTGCTCAGTATCAATAAACAATATAGATACACAAACACTACAGAAACCAAAGTTATTTTTGCTGGCCAAAAATTGATAGTGATAATAGGCTGGGGGCTACGTTATGCTTATGTTAAGTGAATCCCTCTACTACGTTAACCTGATGAGCGAGTTCAACTCGCATTTGATTTCATAATTACTCATAATATTATTGCTCATAAAAGTTTGAGATCCGCACGCTCCGCATTGTTTCCCGCTTGCCGCCCGCACATTCACTACGGACACTTGTATGAGTGCTTGGCCATAGTAGCGCGGGCAGCCCGCGCGCGTCTCGCGCGCGGCGCCGCGCGCGTCTTCATGTGTCCGTAGTGGCGCGTTTGCGGGTGCGGTGTACAGTGTTTGTCAAATTTAGGATCGCGGCTAGATTAATATGAGTTTTCAGTTAGATGACGTTATGACTCACCATAGTAACACTATGTCAATTGTTCATCAAATTCGCAACTAACTTATAACAAGGCTGTAGCCGTGCGGATAATACAACCGCCTCACGGTCTGAGGGCGTGGGTTCAAATCACATTTATAACTGTTATAATAATTTTGGTTTTTATGATATTTGGAAAATCTTTATAAATATTTGGCAAATATTAAAAATAAAAATAATATTTTGAATAAAAATTGGCAAATTCTAGTAACTTCAGGAACGACTGGAAGGGTTAAAAAGAGATATGTGTTAATGTAAATAAATAAAACCAATTAGAATTTATATAGATGCTTTGCATTTTAAGTTCATCATTATATATATAATACTAGCTTTTGCCCGCGGCTCCGCGCGCGTTAAAGTCGGGGTAACATTAATTTACTTTCAGTCTCATGTTGTGTGAGACTCCTGATTAGTCTAAAGAGTTCAGAAACTCTATAGAGTAGGTACAAAGTAATTTGGTCAGTGTCCATGACATTATCTAGAATAGAATAGAATAGAATAGAATAGAATAGAATAGAATAGAATAGAATAGAATATCATTTATTTTCTAGAATATGGTATCATACATGTGTTATAAATTTAACATCCAGCATATTCTGCCACATAAGGCGTGCAAATATTAAAAAGACATTAAAACATTGAGAATATTTTGAATTATTAACATTACATTTGGAATAGTAATTATCATTGCATAAATTAATTAATAATCATTTATACTTAAAACTAAAAAAATAAAAATGTCAGTTACTGACATTTTTATTTTCTTAGTTTTAAGTATAAATGATTATTAATTAATAGGTATCATTAAATGTCAGTGTTCTATCGCAATAATAAGGAATGTCATAGTGTAATTAATTTATCATTCAGGTATTCATTGATGTCATAATAAACTTTTTCTAACAATAACTTACAAAGCATAGTACGGAAATGTCTTAGTGGTAATTTGCTGATATTATCTGGAAGATTGTTATATATTTTTATGGACATGCAATATGAGTTTCTCCTATACAGTTCTAACCTAATCTGGGGAATTTTAAGCCTTGTTTTATGTCGCGTATGACTATTTTCTGCGTCTCCTAGTCTTGTAAATACTGTAGGATTCTTTTTGACGAATAGACAGGTTTCTAATATATACAAACACGGCAATGTCAAAATTTTGTGTTTTTTAAATAGTGGTTTACAGCTATCTCGGTAGTCACAATCGAACATTGCTCTTATACATTTCTTTTGTGCTATAAATAATTTGTCTGTATCTACTGAGTTGCCCCAAACAATTATTCCATAACGGAGAACAGAGGCTACATATGCATGGTATGTCATAATTGCTGTCCTTACATTGACTATTTCCCGTATTCGCTTTATTACAAATATAAAGCGATCAACCTTAATTAGAATATTTTGGATGTGTTGCTTCCAGTTACAGTACTTATCAAGCGTGATACCCAAAAATACACATTGATTTGTAACATTCAGTAGCTGCTTATTAAAGCTGACTTCTATGTCAGGAATGTTTGCCTTATATGTTTGGAATTGAATTATGTTTGTTTTTACTATGTTAATTTTAAGATTATTTTGCTTTAGCCAAGTCACTGTTTTGTTAATGCAATCATTTACTTCCGTTTCTAGCTCTTTTATACTATTGCTTTTTACTATAAGGGTTGTGTCATCAGCAAAAAGAATACATTTTTGAGTAATCGCATCTGGAAGGTCATTAATATAGAGTAGAAACAGAAGCGGAGAGAGCAGACGATCATTATATTTACCGAATATATATCTATAAACACTTTAGCATTTACAATATTAGTAGAGTATTTCTGAAGATTGACTGACAATATGTAAGTAACCTATCTTTAGGGTTCACTATCCAAAGGCTAGGAGGCTTAAAACTGAACCCCTTATAGATTCGCCATGTCTGTCTATGCATCCGTTTCTATGTCACAGCCACTTTATGCCGAAACTATTAAGACTACAAATTTTAAAATTGGTAAGGAGATGTATGCTGTGCATCGCTTTATGATTTATATACAAAAAAAAATATCTGTCCTATACTAGCGGGGTGCCTATGGAGATTTTTAAATTTAAATTTTGCTTCCCAAAACCCTTGGTGCTCAATATCAATAAACAATATCGATACACAAACACTACGGAAACCAAAGTTATTATTGCTGGCCAAAAATTGATAGTGATATTTGGCTAGGGGGCTACGTTATGCTTATGTTAAATAAATCCCTCTACTACCGTTAACCTTGATGAGCGAGTTCGACTCGCACTTGATTTCATAATTACTCATAATATTATTGCTCATAAAAGTTTGAGATCCGCACGCTCCGCATTGTTTCCCGCTTGCCGCCCGCGCTTTCACTACGGACACTTGTATGAAAGTTCTATGGTTTGAGTTGCCCGCGTGCTCCCCGCGCTGCACCGCTTGCCGCGCCGCTCGCCCACTACGGACACTTCTATAGAGCTCCATATGTTTGAGTTTCCCGCGTCGCGCCCGCACCCGCGCCCGCCTTCCACTGTGGCCGAGCACTAAGCAATAGGCACTCGTACGTTCCAAATGAGACTGCCTGATAACAATCAGCTTACAGTTAATAGAAGAACAAAGAAGGCGGACGTTATTGAAGCCACTACGAACCTTCTTGATGAAATCCGATTATATTATTTGATGAATTGTAACTGTACAAAGACTCATACTTCTGTTTTATGAAAATTGAGTTTTATTCCAAATGCGGAAGTTTGATGAAAGTGAGTAAGATGTTTGTTACTCTTACATGCACACGTGTTACTTTTTCAAAACTTGATAAAACTGTGCAGTTATATAGGGTTATTGGTATAACACCGTTAGCCTCTCAAGACTACGTTACTAAAATCATAATCATCAAGACGACCGGTTGGCGCAGCGGTAGTGTAAGCGACTGCCACGCCGACGGGGGTTCGATTCCCGCTCAAGTCAAACATTTTGTGTGCATGAACATGGATGTTTGTCTTGGTCTGGGTGTTTCTATGTATAATATGTATGTATTTACAAAAAAAAAAAAGTATATATGTATGTTTATCCATTGTCTAGTACCCATAGTACAAGCTCTGCTTAGTTTGGGACTAGATGGTGTTGTGTGAATGTGGTAGAATATTACATTATATTATATTATATTATTATTACAACTTTTGTTCTATGACTTTGTACAAAACATAATACATTTACCAAAAACAAACCTTCAAGATTTCGTTGTCCTATCTAACACATTTCAACTCGTGTATTTTGCTGTACCTACCTACGCCTGCGCGCCTCCGTCATCGCCCGCCGCACGCACCCCTCGCTATTGTTCTATCGCATAGACTTCGCAACATTTAGAGCGTTCAATTTAAATATTTTCATTTTTGTATGATAATCTGTTAACTAGAACTAAAGTTGTTGATTATGATGTTAGTAATATAGTTCTGAGAGGTTAACGTTGTTTTACAAATAACCCTGTATAGCTTATACATCAGAATAACTAGGCTACCATTTAATCTGATAACCGATCGCTGCGTAACCGCGGGCAGAGGCTAAAAATAAAAGCCTGCAAAGATGTTCAAATTGTATATTTTCTTTTTCATCATAATCCTGGCCAGACATTTTCTTCAATCCAGTCAACGAAACTGTAGACCTTGGTATATATCCCTGGCTTTCCAGGAAGACCACAGCCAACGCCAAATGATGTCACACCGAGGATAAAGTGCAAATTGCCTTGTGTTGCGATTGCCAGTGGGATCTTTACTGATAGTGGACCACCGGAGTCACCCTGGAAAGAAAACACGAAACGTTTAAATAATGCATGTATTAGAGCGTAAGGAAACGGCTCTCAAACGAATCCACAAATCTTAGAACAATATCAAAATGTAGCTTCATTCGGTCAATTAAAGACGATAGTTCTATAGTGAATCTTTATAAGAGTACAGACATGAAGATACCGTGGCTTATGTATGCTAGAACCACTACTGCAAAGAGTCGTCTTTATATTCAGGTTTCTCACCCAAAGTCCCTACAATTATTGGTTGCAACTTATGAATGTTAACTCCGGTGACGCAAAAAATTGTCATAATACAGTAGGTGCGTTGTCCCGAACACATCACATCCCTAAAAAGACAATGAAACTATTAAGCTAATTAGATCATCTATGAAGTTATCCCAACCCACTCGTACTCTTTCATTCCCACGCACAGTGTGACTTAAATAGCCGAACGACAAAGGTGATGGCTATTGAAGGCTCTTAACCTTAACACTTGTCAAGTCCTGGAAAAACTGCCTGAGCAGTAGTAAAGTAATAGTGTTCGCTGTGAAAGAAAAACCTGCCTGAGATCCTACAACTTAAACGAATTTGAACTCTTTACTTATTGAAATAAGATTCATAATTACCTTACAAGTATCCGCGCCGCCATCAATTTTGCCCGCACGAAGCTGGTGATCTTCCAGTCTACACCAGTTCCTATTGCATGAGTGCTGCAGTAAGCTGTTACAATTCGTAGAATCTATGATGTCCACTTCTGCAGACAGCAGCTCGTTTGACATTGTGTTCTGGTTTTCTTAAAAGGAGATGAAAATGTCAGTGCATGGTGTTACATAATTTTGGAAATCTCGTGAAGAACAAAAAGTGTTTTTTTAAATAAACATCTATCCGAAGGCAGTAGAACGTCCTAGTCTTAAATATCTCCAAGTTAAAGCACATACAAATACACTATTTCAAATCTTGAAAATAAAATGGAAGTCGTATTCTACTTTGCTGGTCGCCTGAATTGAAAGTCAAAGTATCGCCACAGTCTAATAATCCATACAGTCGTTTGACGAACGCGTCTAGACAGGTCAATCGTGCGGGGGACAAGAGGTGAGACGCGGGAAGAGCGGTACCTAGTTATGTATGTCGCCTTAGTTCGTAACTCGGTACATGTTTTTGGAGGCTGGCACGCGTGCTTGTTCTTTGTTCGTAACTTATTTATTTGCTTATGAACATTAATTAAAATGGTGCATACGACTTGTATTGTGAGACATTGCAATTATTTCATCAATTTACTTATACCAAAAAATAAAATTTCATTAATTATAATTATTTATATTATTTTGAAATGTATGTACCTATAACCATTTAAAATAATGTGCAAGTACCTACTAATCTACTAACTTTTTACAATATCTTATGTCTGGTCAAATCACAGAATAAAATAGTAATTACTGTACGTAAACAACATGGCAGACGTAAGAAAATATTCTTTGTAAGGTAATATTCGATTCAAGTGTGATTATAATTTCATGCAATAAGTACCTAGTACCTTCGTATTAGGTACCTATCAAATATTATTATGTATCTTGGTTAGGCGCGTTCTAGCACTAAAATAAGCATATTTTTGGCCCCCCTTTAAAATTCCACATATGTTCTGCGCAATCTCATAGCCTGATCACCCATCCATAAAATGACCGTGATGTCTACTGCTTTACCTTATCGTATTTTGCACGAAAAATAACTGCAATATACTTCATATTGATAACGTAGGCTCTGCAAGCTGATTCCAATGGTTAGCCATCCATTAAACGACCGCTATGTTGTAACGTATGTCCGGTACTTACCGCGTTGCGTCACAGTACCGCCCATACGCTCGGCCAATCAGAGAAAGCCATCGTCCGTACTCGCAAAGCCTGACCAAATATGGTCATAAACGGACTCTCACCCTGATGGAGGGCCCGGTATATAAAGGGGCCGACAGAGAGGCCGGCACCGCTACTCTACACTAACCTACTACCGCTACTAAATTCTATACCGCTATATCTATAATTATACTACTTCATACGTGTATCCTGGTCCCAGCTGTGGGTAAGTTACTACATTTACTGCGTTAGCGTACGGCCCATCTCTCTACCTGCTAGCTGAGGCCGGCTGACGCCGCCTGCCTGACTCTATTGGTTGTGGCTTTCCCAATGCTGTTTCCCTTCAGGTTCCAGGTTCACCTTAAGACTCCGGGCTACGCTCCCTAGACCGCTACACTTCCCTGCATCGTCCTCGGTGTCACCTCTGCCGAAGAGTCTGGCCTGCCCTGCTCATCGCACACACACCGCTGGCACCTGCCAGCTGAGCCAACGGCCTGCGAGGATCTGCCGCTACGCGCAGCCCTTCGAGCAACCTGCCCTGCACACTACCGGAGGGAACAGCGTGGGAGACTGCAGCCCTTAGTGTTCAGGCCAGTGTCGTGTTGTTGGTCGGTCATACTCGTGCAAGGGAAGAGAGACAATACTCGGCAAATAAACGCATAGAACCTTTTCTGCGTTTTACTACCAGAACCCGTTACAGTGGCGCCTACGTGGGTTATTGTCTCACTTTCCGTGCTCGAGTTCTCTTCTAGCAGGTCTCCATCATTGTAAGCGAGGAGGTGCGGCTACAGCGAACCGGTACGTATTGTTGTACTAATTGTCTACCTTTTAGTGCCTACTACGTACTAGTTCGCAAATTCGAATTCTAACGTTTTTCTAATTAGTCCTAACGGTCGACCTTTTACGCCTAATCGTAAAGTAGGCCATTTGTAAGGGCAGAACGCTTGCGCACTAAGTGTAGTGTGTAGTTTATACTTACGCGGTTATTCATACACCATGGGCTCACACCCCATAAAATACTTCCTGCTAAACAACGAGTTAGCTTACGAGGTCGCGATTAGAGGTGAGGAGCCGGCTACCTCTGTCCTAGGTCTGCGGAAGCAGCTCCCTAAATTACTGGAAGCCATTCCAAATGATGACATCTTGGAGTCGGGTCTAGCCATAGCGGTGGACTTCGAGGGCGCTAGCGAGGCTGTCTCTGAGCTGGCCAAGCGACTAAATTCGTTATCTCTTTCTTACGACGCGAACCTAGCTAGGAGGTCTACCGCACTGCACAACCACATTTTCCATAGACTCCGTAGGATGAAACGTCCTACGGCGTATTCAAAACGAATAACCGAATTGTGCAGCCGGTTCGACAAGCTCTCGGCGGAGCTGTCCGCCATTGAGCAATCAGCTGTTCGCTCAGCTGATGCTGTGGCAGAGGTCCAACCTGCGCCGTCTACCTCGACGCAGGCAGGGTTAGCCCCAGTATTGCATTACGAGCATTTGAGAGTTTACGAACTGTCTAAGCTAAAATACGACGGTACGGGATGCGTCCGAGCGTTCCTACAACGCGTAACCGAATTCCAAACCGCGCGTAATCTACCTTCCACTAAAATTTTATCATATGCCTCCGAAATTTTCACCGGTAACGCACTTCACTGGTATCGCGGCCTAAAAGAATATTTCAATACATGGGAAGAACTCACCACTAAATTAATAGACGATCTCACACCGTACGATTATGACTACCGGTTATTAAATGAAATCCGCCGACGTACTCAAGGTGCTACCGAAACTATAATAATTTATCTCTCGATAATGAATCAGCTGTTCGCTAGGCTGTCACCGTCAAAGCGATTGTCCGAACGCGAAAAGTTAGACATCCTATTGCATAACATACGTCCATGCTACTCACTAGTGCTAGCTCCGTCAATATCTTCAATAGACAGTATAGCAACACTGCAGACGTTATGTTTAAACTACGAACGGATGAAATGTTTGAACTCTCAATCGTATTATAATAACGACACGTTGGCACCAGACCTAGCTTACAGTCACAAACCTAATAACCGAGCGCGTAATAATTCCTACAATAATTATCCCGTTGCTACTATAGAGGGTACGTCCGAATACACTGAAAACAACGAACCTAGCAAACCTAAGTCTAAACCTAGCTCTGTCGCTCTAGTCACGTCCAATTACTGCCCGCGCTGCCGTATCAATGATCACAGTTTGAATGAATGCAAACGCGATCGGTTCGCAATTTGCTTCAAGTGCGGCCGTAGGGATGTGACATTCCCTAACTGCCCGAACTGTAAATCGTCGAAACCAAAAAACTAGTTGGTCAGGGTCGGGGCGTGTCAAAATCTAAATTAGGTTCTACAACCTATTCAACCAATTTTGATAAAGATGATTGGAGAAATTGGCTAAACACTCTAAAAGTGTATTTCACTAGTTATTCCGTCGCCTCGTTCCTGGATAATAAACCTAAAAATGACCTACGTTAACGTAACGATTAACAATTTACCTATTTGTGGACTGCTCGATTCCGGTTCAGCCATTACAATTTTAGGTAACAACTCCCATCTGGAGGTAATTACTAAAACCGGGTTAGAAATACAGCAGTGTCACAACACTAATTCCATTCGGACCGCGAATGGAATTAGTTCCGTACCTAAAATCTAAAAAACGGGGCCCTATTACTAAGCCTACGCTGTCTGTCTGTCCGTCTGTCAGTCACCAGGCTATATCTCATAAGCCGTGATAGCTAGAAAGCTGAAATTTTCACAAATTATGTACTTCGGTTGCCGCTATTATAACAAATACTAATAATAAAAAAATTAAAAAAGGGGGTCCCATACAATAAACGTATTTATTTTTTCGTATTTTTTGCTCAAAATTACTAACGGTAATAGGTAGACGCTTAAATTTTTCACAGAATATGTAGTTGTACATTACCTTTCAAAATAAATAATTAAATAAAAAAAGTAAATGATAAAGCTTAAGCAATTTGCCACTCGATCTTAATAAACAGGTAGAAACTTAAAAAATATTTAAGTATACATACAACAGACGTGATTTTCTATTATAGATGATGGTACGGAACCCTTCGTGCGCGAGTCCGACTCGCACTTGCCCAATTTTTTTAATTTATTCTAAGTGATGTTATGGAAATAATTTCGTATTATCATACTAGCATTAGTTCTGAATCTTGCCAACAAGCAAACCGGGTAAGGAAATTACTGGCTCAGCAACCAACGGTTGCACCAGGTACTCTCCGTTAACCGGATAACACATACACCACATCGGAGGAGGAGACAAGACGCGTCCTACTCGAAACACACTTCCCAGGCTGCGTCCTCACCCCGGCAATAACATGGCACGATACACAAACAGTGGCGACCGAACATGAGTGGAGACATGCAAATACCGTGGTCACAGAGGAAAACTTCGATGGGCCATCGACAGCTTCCATCCCTTCAAAGCAGCCGGACTGGACGGCATCTTCCCAGGGTTATTACAATGGGGGGGTGAACCTGTCCGCAAAAGACTTCTGGCAATCATGAGGGCTAGCCTGGCCCTCAGATATGTACCGAAGAGATGGAGGGAAGTCAAACTAATTTTCATACCAAAACCAGGCAAAACAGACTATATCAATGCAAAGTCCTTCAGAACAATAAGCCTGACCTCCTTCATGCTTAAAGCCTTGGAAAGGCTCTGCGAGAGGGAACTAAGAAGTGGGGCACTTAAACACTTACCCCTACATGTCAATCAACATGCATACAGCTCAGGGAAATCGACGGAATCGGCCTTACATCAGGTCGTGAACCAGATAGAAGCTGCTATACAACAAAAATGCATCTGTCTGGGCACCTTCATTGACGTAGAAGGAGCCTTCGACAAGACAAACTTTTCCAGCATAAGCAACGCCCTAGCCAGGCATGGTGTGGATCAGATGCTCATACAGTGGATCCAAAACATGCTCAGCAAAAGGGTAGTGCGCCTGCACGGCGAAACTCAGACAGCCTTGATAACTAAAGGGTGCCCGCAGGGAGGTGTACTCTCCCCGCTATTGTGGAACTTAGTCATCAATGAACTCATAGACAAACTCAACGCGAGAGACTTCTACACAATAGGTTATGCAGATGATCTAACTATACTCAACTCAGGTAAGGTAACCAGTACAGTGTACAACCTAACCCAACAAGCCCTACGCATAGTAGAGTGGTGGTGTAATGAGTACGAATTATCTGTAAACCCGATCAAGACCGAACTAGTTATGTTCACACACAAACGCGCGCTGGGCACTTACCGACTGCCCAGGTTATTTAATACAGAGCTTAAGCTGTCTACCGAGGTCAAGTACCTAGGTGTCACTCTCGACAGCAAATTGACATGGAACAGCCACATGGAAAATAAGCTCAACAAAGCCAGCATTGTCTTCTGGCAGTGTAAGAAGATGATAGGCAAACGCTGGGGCATATCCCCCAAAATTGTCTTATGGCTTTATAAGACAATAATACGTCCGATGATAAGCTACGGCGCAGTAGTGTGGTGGCCTCGGACCAACCTAACAACGGCCGCCAACAAACTTCAAAAAATTCAAAGACTTGCATGCCTAGCGGCAACGGGCTGCATGAAAACTACACCTACAGCGGCACTCGAAGTGTTGCTGGACCTGCCTCCATTGCACCTGTTTATACAACAGGAAGCAACGATGACGGCGGTCCGGCTAAGAGCTCTGAAGCTCTGGAAAGACACCAACACACCGCACAATAGCAATTTAAATACACTCTTTAAAGAAGTTCCTCTCACACAAGCCATTGGCGACCAAATACCGAAACAATTTGTGTTCGACAAGAAGTACAAAATCCAACTGTACGAGGATCTACACGAAGGAGCGGTTAATCACAACGAGCTCACGATCTTCACAGATGGGTCTAAGACGGATACAGGTACGGGTTCAGGAGTATTCTCCGAGGACCTAAACATCAACATCGCAGCACCACTGGGAGCCTACAACACGGTCTACCAGGCCGAATGTTTTGGCATAATCCTAGCTGCCACAGCAATCATGGCACGTGAGGTAAGGGAACGATCCATTAGGATCCTCTCAGATAGTAAGGCGGTCCTCTCAGCCCTCAAAAGCCATACTATCACCTCGGCACTCACGCTTGAATGCCACCAGAAACTAACAGAGGTAGGTAAACAAAACAAATTAACACTGCAATGGATCAAGGGCCACAGTGGCTCAAGAGGGAATGACGCAGCCGACGTACTTGCCAGAAGAGGGGCCACTTTAGAGGTGGTGGGACCCGAGCCCATTATTCCCCTCCCTTCTGGTTTTTATCGCAACCTGGTAAGAAATAGGACCAGGACCCAACACAACCAGTCCTGGTTTGGTATTGAAACATGTAGGCAGGCCAAGGAGGCTCTTCCCGCAGTAGACGGTAAGATAGCCAAACAAATCCTCCGGCTGTCCAAACAACAACTACGGACAGTCACGGCCGCCTACACAGGACACGGATTCTTTAATAAACACCTATTTACTATAGGTATCACGGACAGCCCGCTGTGCAGGGCCTGTATGGCAGCAGACGAGACGGCAGCCCACGTGCTCCTCGACTGCCCTGAGGTCGCACAGTACAGGCAGCAGTAACTGACGAGATACAGCACCCTGAGGGAGGCAGTGGGCCACATCAAGAGTCTGCTGGCCTTCCTCGAAGAGCTGGGGTAGCTCGAATGAAGACACCAATCCCACCCGCACGCAAAATACGCGCCAAGACGTGGAGTTGCGGAAACAGCCCGTGCAATCAAGTAAGTATCATACTAGCATTAATACATAATCGTGGCTTCAATCTTGAAACCGGTGTCTTCCTTCTGTCTATCCAGACTTCACAGACTCGTCCTTTTTACAGAAAGGTGGCGACATTCCATAGTCTAGTACATTTCAATAAACTATTACTCTACATTAGTGTAGAAGTTTTCTAGCATATATGACTGCTCAATTAATGAACTCAGTTCCTGGTTTAATCGAAGATATTGCTAGTGTAATTAATGGGATGCCTACCTTTAGCCATTAGAGACATAACAAAACTGAAGATTGAACTTACATCGCTTGAGATATTCTTATCTCCTAGTCTGACAATCTTCGGCACAACATCAGCGATAGTGGTGTCTCTTTCCGACACACTGGAGCAGTGAGCCGCAATCAACAAAAACTTGGCACTGATTAACGAACCTCCACATAAGAACTTCCATTTACCTACAACTGCTTTCCAACCAATAGCACCCTGCAATAAAAAGGTTGGTTTAGTTTATGCATTTTTAGTCATATATTCTTGGATGTGTAAGAGAAAATCCACGATCAGATTAAGTTCAGTTCAATAAGCTTTCATTCGTAATCAGAAAATAAAATAAACTCACACACAAACGCAGAACAGAATGTATAAATTAAAAATTAGTACTCGAAATCATTATGTAATTAGCATGAAATATTATTTGGATTTTGCTAGTAAAAAATATTAAAATAATTGAGCATTGAAAGTGAAAAGACTGCTATTATTTTCAATGCAATTGAGAAGAATTTAGTAGTGCTCAAAGGTTGACTTAGCTATCAGTTCATAATAGTTCAAGCAACGCTAGCACAGGTTGCCACTTGGCATGGAGACCGCGTGTGGCATTAATATGAGAGCTCTACCATGTCACGGTAATATAATCTAACAGTATTGTAACTCGGCCGTCTTCGTGAGTTATATACCTACCAGACGCGCCGCATGCGAGCTGCGGCACGATAGCGGCTGCGGGTACTGTAGGCACAGTCCGCCCAGTCTAATGGGTACTCTGCTCGAGGCGCGTAGGTATAACTCGAGTTTCGTGCGTTTGTATGGAGTTACAATACTGTTAGATATTATTACCGTGACCATGTTTTGGATGGCCAATAAAGGTGTTGGTCCCGGTTCTTGCCCCAAGAAAAGAAACGGTAGATCATGTCGGCGAGCGGTCTGAAAACTTCGGCACAAAAGATGGTCACACACTCACGCCAAAAATAAAATGTCACTGTGCACTAAAAAATGTGGAACGTAGGAATACGAACAGTGCAAGCTAACTACTTGAAACCACTGTCTTCTCTCATTTTATTATAAAAGTATAGCTCATACCATATTAGGGTACTCTCCTCTGGAAGTAGAACGGCCTTCAATAATATTCGACACTGGATGATCTATTCTTGACCTTTCACCTGTAAATTTACTGTTATTTTAAATTATATCTCTAGTGGCCGGTTTCACCACAGTATGGTCATTTAACATAACATAACTTCACGCCTTTATTCCCGAAGGGGTAGGCAAAGGTATATTACACAACCAGACTTCATCAGTTATGTTTCGGTCCCAATACGGAGCGAGCCTATTACCATGATAATTTACTGTTAAATAAATTAATTTGTCAGATTACTCCTACAAAGTTTGTTCCAGTCTTGAAATAATCTGGTAGATAAGGACTATCCAGAAGTGGTGACACCGAGCCCAAGTCTTATTAATTTCCCGTCTCAAATTAAGTTTGTTGAATTAAAATTTTTTGTATATATTTTAAACTGCTTCTTACAGTTTTGTCTCCGCTGGGCTTTATCTTCTCTGACTTTTAGTTGCCAAATATATTCAAAGCATTCTGAAACAATAAATAAATAAATTATTAAATTAAAATTAATATGAGGAAAATCATATTGTCGCCTTTTATCACGATTGGAAGTTTATAGGTACTAAAAAAATATTGTCATCCTATTTAGAAAGTCCTTTTTGAAGTCGCTTGAAAAGGGAGTTATATTAACTGTCTAAATCACTGCTGGGCACGGCAGTGGGTCAAAATTCAATTCAAATATAAAAAAATACTTACTCACATCACTGATCCTTCTACCAGGCGCTCTGAAGTCTGGCAGAGGTGGATCGTAGGGAGCACAGGGATTATTCTTATTTTCATTTCTTACTGGAGATCGACTCATAGGAACTGTATGTGTCGGCGGTGGATTCGTTCTTCTTCTAATATAATAGTGGTTGTGAGGTAGCTGGAACAATAAAAAAATAACTCATCAGTTCTATAGTGTATTTTTCTCCAACAGTGAACATCTTAAGTGCTATTCGATTCGTGTAAAGTATTTTGGGTTAACAATATTCAGTAGTAGATAGAAGTTTTGATGTTTGCAGGTTACGTTTCTACACACCAATTTACTATGATTAAAACATTATGTGTCCATTAATACCAACTTATGGCAATACTATGTACTTACTCGACTGTGAGTGTAGTCCCTCCAACCCAAATCGTAGTGTTCCTAAAGAAATAATACAATTGATTATGTGTTCGCATAATCTCTTTTTCTTTTCGCAAGACACGTCATAGCCTAGTCAAAATGTATATGGCTTACCTTTACTGGCTGTGGGTACCGCCATTCTTCGCTTGCCAACTGTATCAGGGATACTGGAAGAGCAATAATTTCACATTTAATACATAATTTTCAACTGACGTCTATGCGCCATGATATAAACCTGCACCATGTCTACACAATATCATAATATTAAGAGTTCTATCCCTGAGTCGTTGAGTCTTACTTTTTCTTTGAAAATTTTATTGATATAAAATTTCGCCTGATCTAGTATGAGATAGAGGAAATTACTGATAGTAATCTAATTTGACTAGTTTTCCTTAGTTTTATTCAAATTAGTAATTCAAATATAAGGAGGCTACATGTTATTACATAATTTTAATATTTTTTCTTCTTAAATTCGCGTGCATACCCTTTAACAAATAGAATGAGAAATATTGCCATATTATAAACAATCAGCATCACCCTTGAAGCGTTAATTGTTACCGATTCCTTCGCTTTTAAACCCGAAGGCCAATTTTGGACTAACTTCAGTGACAATTAAGAAATTGACATTATCCTATTCCAAATCGCCAACTACATTTTAAAGAATATTAGTTTTTCTACAGAGCAACTGCTGTTGATCTCCGAAACTCAAAAGAGTAGCAATTTATCTTTGGTTTAATAAGTCAGTATCAGAATATTTGAGTCTACCGACTCCTTGCAACGAAGTCTCCAAGAAGTACAATATTATTTAGCTGGCTTATATTGTATGTTGTATTGCGGTGTGTGTCACGTCCATCACATATCATTAGATATATGATAGATAAGTAGAGTGGTAGTAGATAAGTATATGATAAGTTATGTAGCATATAAGCACGTGTTAGTTATGTATATAAACTAAGGCAACTATTGTAAGAGCAGATTAAAAGAACATTATAGTGTATGTGTCTCGATAGCGAGTGCGTTCGTTAAATCGCGAAAGTTTAAAATATATTGTCGCTAAGAAGGTCCTCCAATGTAGGTCCACGAAAAATAGACCTGCAATGGAACTAGGACCGATGCCTTGAGGTGTGCCATTTTTGTTATCAACCACTCATCTATTTACCAGATAAATACCATATCACTTAACCTTACCGGTCACAATATCTCTTAACCTTACCAATAGATTAATTTTGGCAGTCATCACTTATCCAAGGCCCTTCGTTTTTTAAACTTTTGAAATAATATTATTATACATATTGCAATTTCGCTGTCAGACATCGTATTGTTTCTTATATTCACGGGAAACCAATGTTTATTTTAATACGACAGAAGAAATATACCTACTATTCTAATCTATTGGAAAATTCATAAATGAAATCGTAGTGATTTCATTTATAATCAATAGTAACCCGGAATATTACATATTTATTTCACAAATGTTTAAATTAATCATAATAGAAACTGTACCTACCTCTTCGGGGAAACTGAGTCTATGTATGTATGTATGTATACTAATAACTAGAGGATGCCCTTGGGTACACCCGAGTTATTTAAGGCTACTGCTCCACTCCCGTTGCTCATAGCGTGATGACATTATATAGCCTTACTCGATAAATTACCTATCTCACACTGAAAGAATTTTTCAAATCGAACCGGTAGTTCCTGAGATTAGCGCGTTCAACCAAACAAACAAACAAACTCTTCAGCTTTATATATTAGTATAAGATTAAATAAAATATTATAAAAAGTTATTGAAATTTACATATAGATATTATTTTTAAATATTTTCGTAATATGTGTTATTATTATTAATAAATACACCACTATAATGTCCACAACTTTAAGAAATACTTCATCCAATTTGATCACCAAAACCACCAGGTTATCCATAAAATAATCTTATACGTACTCTGAAATTTCCTTAAACAAATCTTGTAATATGGCTCACCTAATAAATATAAAATAAATATCACAAATTTATACATTGTACTAATAAAATAATTCACAACACTTTAACCACTGAACTCCTGAAACTCATGCGATCCTGGTAACGTCCGTAACAATTATGCCTATGATTTTATTTTTACAATTAATTAATTACAAACAGGAAACAAAATACAAATGGGTAGATTACTCATTCATTCGTTTATTGGCCTAATATTCCAGTTTTAATTAATTGGTACGGCAATTAGTCAATTCTTGTTCAAGTAATAATGTATTTGTGAATCATGGATAGCGCAAAGGAGGTCAGTATCAACACAATGCCGAAAGTGTATGTGGCAAATACATCCACTCATTTTGTTCCCAATCATGGCAAAACAATTAACTAATTATTTTAATCTTAAGTGTTTTAAGAAAATTATTGAATGATTTTATTTACCGATCTTTTCAAAAGTGGTTGTGTTTACTAGCTAAATGTGTATGTTTCTTACTGCATTCCTAAGCTACTTATAAAACTAAAGGATATAATAAATAAATAAATAAATATACGAATACTCTACACATACATACATAACGTCACGCCTTTTATCCCCGAAGGGGTAGGCAGAGGTGTATTTCTACACCCACTTTTCGCCAGATATACTTTAGTCCCACATAATAAGGGGCGAGCCTATTGCCGTAACGGGCACATCTCCAGACTCCGTGCTGCTACTGAGAATTTCGTGACAGAAAAACCCAATAACACTGCCCGACCCAGGAATCGAACCCGGGACCGATCCCACGCGCACTTTTATGCCGCGAGACCAACGAGGCAGTCGTATAGGGTTTGATGTCGAGTTTTCCGTCTCTACGCAAAGATGGTACCTGCATCGTGTTATCCCTTAGTTGCCTCTTACGACACCCACGGGAAGATAGGAGCTGGTGACACTTGTATTCTATGCCGTCAACCACACGGAAATATGCGAATACTCTATATCTTTTTGAATATGTAATCTAAAGGAAAGCGCGCACGTAACGCCTCGAAATCGGAATGATAACGATACATATATGATACCGCCTGGACTTGCGTCACGCTGCAAGCGCTGCCTACTTGAGGCGGGGCCCTGCCATACCAAGAAAATATATTTTTTACAAAGGAAACTGAAAGGCACAACACGACCCCAGTCTGCTTCCAATATGAGTGCGTCAACCATAAAATACGAAACACAATAAATAGAAAATTCTATTCTAAATAATTTGGAAAATTCCTACATCTTAGTAGTTACAAACAGTTCTTCAAACTCTGTCTCTCAATTCATTGAAAATGTTTGTATATGAATTATTTAATGAAACATGTGTCAGTTTGAGGAAATATCTCTATGTTCCGGGTCATTGGCCTATCTGGTCTGACAGACTCGCGCTTCAAATCCTAGCCACCAGGAAACTGACGGTAAGTTATGTTACAGACTTAATCAACCGATTTAACGCTAGGATCATAGATAATTTTGGTTTTGACGATGATGATTAACTGTCCTCCTAATGAACAGTAGGCCTCTTCTCACTATGAGAAAGGGTTAGGCCGTATTCCACTACGCTTGCCAAGCACTGTTTGGTAAACTGCGTATGTGTTTCCAGAACATTAAGAAGACCTCTCAGATATGCATGTTTCCTCGTGACGTTTTTTTTTGCCGTTTAACAAGCGATAAATAACAATTCAATACGCACTACACTTTGAAAGAGTCATCGGTGCGTGCCATACAAAATAACCAATACGATGATAAACTATTCGGTGAATTACAGTCACCTTTTATTAGAAGCGGCTTTTTTTACATGAAATATGTGTGATTCCCGGGTTGTTTTAAAACTTATAGTGACATTCAGTTTTAAATGACCACATTTTCACATGATGTCACCATAAACAACTTTTATTACTAAAAGATTCTGGGTCAACTTATAGAACACGGATGCCGTAGTGGGTTAAGCGAACGCTTATGACAGGGCGTAACGCTGTGGCTAATAAAATACTTTGCATACATACATATACTCACGCCTTTTTCCCGTCGGGGTAGGCAGAGACAACAGAACGCCACTTGCTTCTATCCTTACAAACCTCACGCGCTGCCTCTACACTCATTACTCTTTTCATACATGCTCACCGGTTTCGGGTACTTCGTACCTTGCCATTTTTTAGGACGACCCCATATACTTTGCGTGATCTACAAACTGTTTTTAGTGTGTTTTCTTTGTCTGTTTATTTTAATGTCCACCGAGATATATAACAGGAATTAAAACCAGCGGAATTATGGATAGCGTATGCGTCTGCAGATCAGGTTGTCCCGGGTTTGATGTGTGTGTGGCTACATAACACATATCATAGCGCCATCTACCCAATGACGACGGAACTACTAAGAAAGACTACTATGCGTTATGTAGCTAGCGTGTACTCACACGCATTCATGCGTATGAATGCGTATGAATAATGGCCGCACGCTCGCACTCACAGGGTAAGTTCCATGGTGTCTGGCTAGACGAATGGCCGTTCGGATTGGTCTGGCTGCTTAGGAAGGGTCTTAAAATAGTATCTAAAGTAACATATATCAAATTTAGCTTTGCTAAAGTGACGTAGTTTACATAATTTTTTTGGAACTTTCAAGGCGTCTGGTAGAAGTAATGGCCCACGGAAAGTGTCTGGCAATAATGAATTTCAATTTTAGACAGTATTTTTAAACACATATTTGAATACCAGCTTTGATACTTTAACGTAAGTAAGTATGTTTTTTGGTACCTTTACTTCGCGCTACCTGTGAAATGGCCCAGCATTCAAGTTAGTGGGTCGGCATACCTCTTAACAAGATTGTATACTAATAATCCTCAAAATTTCAGCTTTGATAAAATGGCGTAGGTCTGGCGGCTCTGGGATCTTGGACTACTACTGATCGATGAAAACCACACCATAAACTCTTTAATAAATATCTTTCTAGAAGCCGTTTCTTTCTGCATACTTCGTTCTATAAAACGCAAACATATGTTCATAATAAAATAACCCAAAACTGCATCCAGTATCCAGTGACACGCAGTAAAAACCAGTAAAAGGTCGAAGAGAATTATTTGTCAATCAGGACCCCACTATGAATTACTTAAGGTTTTGCTCATCAAAAATAAATTCGCGTTTTTCTATCGAACACGATGCCTTTTTGACTGCGGTCAAGTTGGGCTAACCTCCTTGCGAGCCATCTTTTACTGGTATTATGGTAATGTTATTGAATGTATATGAGGTGTTGGGGTCAAACAAGGCATACCTTTCTAATTCTTCATTACCATCTCTGCAGGTTTTGATATAAATTAGATTAAGTAAAATGACCTGCATGAAAATGATGATCTACCTACAATAGATTAAAATGATCCTTACTCCTGACTGAGTGCCATCAAGACTGCATTTTGCTTTGCCTCCATCCAATACACAAAAACATTTCTGGAGTCAGAACTGATGATGAGACTGAACTGAAAAATGTCAGCCTATTGATATATAACTATAATAGCCAGTTGGTTTCATTTTTCTCATGGGATTGGACCTCAAGCACCGAAAGGCATCGTTAGAATATATGTCAATGCCGAAAGTATTATATGGTAACCCGGGTAGTGAATCTTCGAAGGACACCGTTGGTGGGTCTGGGTTCTCACCATTACATCCTTGAGCAAGTCCTACGTGCTCTATTAGATATGCCAACATATAAAAAATATTGACTTAAATAACATTTACCAAACCCTAAAAGAGAAATAGGTGAGCTTACCAATAGAAAATTGCGTCATAGTTTTGTGTTTCGGTTGCGACAGGGGCCAGGGATTATCTGGCGGGGCACGTGGCATGCCGAGGATGTGACCGATAATTCGGACGCAGTGGAAAGTGGGGGCTCGCGAGGATGAAAACAAACGGTCTCTACGTGCCCTCTTTCATATTTGGGGTGGTATAAAATTTTGGATACGGCATTTTAGGATTCTAAGGTCCAATTTCACTATTTTGGATAGGCCTTGTTTATGAGATAAAATCAAATTGTGTTATCTGACAAATTAATTTTACAGGAAGTTTTCAGACAGCGAGATATCTGAAGGGTGCCAATGAAGGCCGATTGAGTGTTACAAGTGAGTCATTGTCAGTATATAATAATATATTTGGCATGGTAGGACGGTTTGGATTCAGTATGTCGATGCCTTGTAAGACTCCAAATAATAAACTAAAGGATGCCAACTGAGCCTTATTACTAATCTGATGTCAATTTCAGTGGATTGTGTCTCATGCTAGACGGAGAAGTCATTTTAAGTATATCCACTGCCGATATAAAAAGAAAAATGAGTACATAGAATAATATCTAGTATGATAGTAGGTACTGAAACCTTCGTATGTGAATTGAAGGATGTTTATCTGGAATAAACAAGAACGGCTGGGGTTAAAAGTAATATGTGCACAGAAGAAATTAAAATATAATATATTGTAGACGTGGACACTAACGGTGCGACTGGTCCACCAATTTAAGGTCGGTCAGCGAGCTATGGAAAGGGCTATGCTCGGAGTTTCTCTGAAGGATCGAAATCGTAATGAAGTGATCCGACAGAGAACCAAAGTAGACGACATAGCTCAAAGAATTAGCAAGCTGAAGTGGCAGTGGGCCGGCCACATATGTCAAAGAACCGATAACCGTTGGAGTAGTCGTGTTCTAGAGCGGAGACCGCGCCTTCGCAAACTTAGTGTAGGACGTCCTCCGGCTAGGTGGAGTGACGATACACGCAAAGTGGCTGGCAGTGGCTGGATACGAAAAGCAGAAAATCGGGGTCAGTGGCGTGCCATTGGAGAGGCCTATATCCAGCAGTGGACTCTTGCAGGCTGATGATGATGATGATGATATTGTAGTGCACTTTAAGTTGTTAATTATCGCTTGCCCCGTGCCTCGGAGAGCACGTTAAACCTTCGGTCCCGGCTGTCATGAAGATCTTTGACAGTCGTTACGGGGAGTCAGTACCCTCAAATAAACTGACACTGGTCTAAACCATAGAATATCGCTATCCCTTTGGGTTACGGAGGTCAGACGGCAGTCGCTCTGAGGAAAAGTTGATATTCTGTCATATCTGCTTAGACCAGTAAGCGGACCCCGAGCTCCAAGGCTGTAAGTCTTGGATGCTACTGGGATAGCGCTAGGACGATGATGATGATGATATTGAAGTGCACTTTAAAATAACCCATGGATTTCTCAATGATCATTAGTATTATCCAATTTTGCAATAACTCAATACCCTATCCCTTTCCCACGATTATTAATAAAAAGAGACGGCCAATATCGGCACCGATGTAAATGCGATGATATACTTAAACAGGTTATTACGTGATTACAGAGGGTTGCTCGCTCATTAAGTTGTAATAAATACCCCTCATAAACAATTATTATGGGGCACAATTGCATGAGCACCCATAAGCCTAATTACTACGGCTGTGGGTTCATTAACAATGCGATGATGTTTAACCCACTTGGGTAATGACCTTTTTCTGCGTAACACTGAGACGTGTTATAAAGATTATGTTGCATCTTTAAGGTTTCATGAGTTTTGTTTGAAAGTAAATGATTTATTTGGCTAGACTGCGCGAGAAGGCACGTTGTTTAAAACTTCGTCGAGTGTTGTGAGTTCGATTTCCACGAGTTGGTGTTACGTGTCCCGGTGTTGTTTGTTCCGTTGTATACTAATGGATAAAAGAGGGACCAACCACGCACCCTCGGATTAACCAACCCAATTATTGCAATAGAAAAAGGTTGAATATACCGACCCTTTCTGACGTGAGAGGATGAGGGATATATATAGACATGGTATGGATGCCTGGAAAATACCTGATTTGCATTATACCGGTGTTTGTAACTTCCATCGTGACACAGGCTTTACTCCTAACTTGGTTAAAAACGCGTTTTCAAAACCAATCACACATTCATTGTCTCGTGTGGGCAGTAAAACCACTCGTAAGTGTCACGTAAGTCACTAGTCGACACTATCTAGCGTTTAGCTTTATCTCTGCATTGGTTCTTAAATAATATTTTCTTTTAGATCTGAAACAGCAAGCATAGGTAAATACCAAAGTGCGTTCATGATAATCAAAATAGTAAGCGTCAGATACCATATCCAAAGCTTTACAACTCCATGGTACTCCAAGTATGTAAGCTCGCAGTTGATCTCACGAAAACCGCCTTGTTTAGACGATTGCATGTGTAACGGGCTATTTTATAACGCCCACTCATTGCGTATTCAACATGGTGGACACGCGCACAAAAATACATGCATACTAACAATAGGAAGATTTTTGTTTATGTTATTTACCCCTGTCTTGGTAACTAGGATATTCTTATTATCTATACTAGCTGACCCGGCGAACTTCATTCATCATTCGTGTGGTTGACGGCATAGAATACAAGTGTCACCACCCCCTATCTTCCCGTGGGTATCGTAAGAGGCGACTAAGGGATAACACGATGCAAATACCATCTTTGCGTAGAGACGGAAAACTCGACACCAAACCCTATACGACTGCCTCGTTGGTCTCGCGGCATAAATGTGCGCGTGGGATCGGGAGGTCCCGCGTTCGATTCCTGGGTCGGGCAGTGTTATTGGGTTTTTCTGTCACGAAATTCTCAGTAGCAGCACGGAGTCCGGAAATATGCCCGGTACGGTAATAGGCTCGCCCCTTATTACGTGGGACTAAAGTATATCTGGCGAAAAGTGGGTGTAGAAATACACCTCTGCCTACCTCTTCGGGGTTATAGGCGTGAGACTATGTATGTTTGCTTGAATCATTCTATCTATTAAAAAAAACCGCATTAAAATCCGTTGCGTAGTTTTTAAGATTTAAGCATACATAGGGACAGACAGACAGAAGACAGACTTTGTTTTATGCTATATAGTGACATATAAAATTCTTCCGTTGCTGACTGACTGAAAGACAACGCACAATCAGTTAAGCACCGCTTACTCAGGTCACAACTTGGATGTGTGACTCCAACGCTCGTTGGGTAATTCGACGAGAGTGCTACCGTGCTTCGGAGGGCACGTAAAGCCGTCGGTCCCTGTTCTTGTCTTAGGGCATGGTCGTTAGGCCATGTCGTATACCTTCGGGTGGTCTGAAAACTCCGACACCAGATGTGGCCACACACACACACACACACGAAAAATGAAATGATATAAACGCATAACTGAAGCTAATGGGCCTAAGAAGTCGTTATTCAGCATGTATGTTTCTTTAGAAGGTAGGCGAGCAAGCATAGGTAAATACTAAAGCACTAAGAGAAGACTTTTGGAAAATCGCCCCCTTTTTTTATAGACTTGCGCCTGTATCCCCGAAGAGATAGGCAGAGGTGTAATATTACACCCACATTTCGCCATTAAATTTTTACATTTTAATGAAACCCAAGAAGGACAAAGTCACCAGAAGACCTAAGGACACTGTGAGCTCAATCTGCGTAAATAGTAACACCAGTAGTTGAAAAATGTTCGGGTACTTTGAGATAACTTATACATTCAAGAAAAAGACAAATATCACCTCAGTCTGCCGTGAACATGAATTCTGTAAAGAATTCGAAACGTCGGCTAGTAATAAATTAAAAATATAGTTTCTAGATCATTAGTTTCAAATGTAATAACTTAGTGAAACCAATACATCGCGATAAAATCCGTAAACTGTAGTTTAATTTCAATGTGTAACATTCGCGTAAACCCAAGAAGATACTGTTTAAATCACCAGTGCAGTGCCGTCAACGCTCAACTTGATACAAACTTTTGTTTTATCTCAGCTCATTTAAAACAGCATGATCCAATAAAATCTATCAGCACCTGATACTTACTTATTGCCTGTTCGGTAAGAGCGATAATCGCGCAACAAATAAAATACTACGCGATACTGTCCGAGGCTTAGGGTATCTTTCTACATGCTAGGTTTAGGGTTGAGTATATAGGACTAGTTTATATGAAGCCTACTTGTGAAGTCTGCAACGTAGCCTAGCGTACTTGGAAAATATAGCCACTCCTGAGTCGAGAGGAACAAAATATGGAGTCAGTCAAGAAAAACGCGTCTGAAAAAATATTTGCAAAGTTCGCTCCTTATATTTGCCGCGTTTCGATCCAGTAATCATGTAACCATGACGTCTACTGGGACAGTCTGGTTAATATCACGGCTGGAGTCTATTTCAAGCAGTAATAAACACTGTGCCCCAGGGTTAATTGTCGCTACGTGCCATGTTCTTGGTCTTTGAGCCTGATAACCAGATTAGTAGAATGTATACTATGGGGTGACTCCTTTCTATTCATTGCAACTCAAACAGATAGGGAAATCGAGAGCAAGTCTAGTATTTGGTTATATCGAGGAGACAGAGTCTGATTGTCAAAAATCTTTACTGGCTTAGTAAGCGACCAATAATTACCAATTTTCTTAATATATAAAATCCTTGCGTTACTTACTGACAGACACGCTGCAGCCGAAACTATTGGGCGCAGGAAGCTGAAATTTGGCATGTATGTTCCTTGGAGGCCGATTTCCCAAAATTCCCACGGGATCGGCCAAAACGGGTGAATTTAAAAATTGCAGGCGTAGCTGCTGGCGTCCTCTAGTAATCATATAATATCGAAATTCATTGGTGTGCGCCATGGGTCGGTGCGAGTTGTTACTGAATGAAGACATACTATTTGGATATTGACCAGTTTCAAAAACTGTATTAGTTACTACCCGCATGTCAAAGCGTATGCCGCTGTTACTGAATTTCTATAAATTTGTTCATTCCAACAAATCAATCCGCGAACAACAGCTCTAGAAAGTTGGAAATGACCTTTAAAAAGTAGCGTTCAATGTGCAGACTTCTTTACAACGAGGCTAAAACAATGAAGCCGAATCTTCCGTTGCTGGATCAGAATAAGTTTTTCTAATTAGAATCCGATGAATTGGCCTTTTCCCATTCTACCCGGATCTATTCGGTTTAGGGTCGCCAAATACCGGCAATTGGATGGATTATCCAAATATTTTAGACGATGGCATATATTTTGAAATGCTCTAGAAATATTGACAGACTTTTTAGGGCCATTTTTGTGTCCCTTTATTAATTCACAAAGCGCGTCAGTTTAATGTAAGTTGTAGTCATATATTCATTTAAATTAGCATGTAGCGTACTTGCAATACACTTCTAGCGAAATCTATTGGATACCATCGAAACTTTGTGGCCGTAATGGCAGATTGTGAATCACGCATTTGGCCATGTAACTAATAAAACAGATAAATAGTCATTAGTTAGACCAGGGTCCGGATACCATCATCCAACAATAATTATTATGACTCTTTACTTCAGTACATAGGCTAACTACAAAATAAATACTTGCTGTAGGCAGTCAGCAAACCAGCCCAAGTTTCTACAAATTCTACTAAAACACAAAGATCCTAACTTTCAGACTTCTAACAGGAATCAGAGCTCGACTTAGAGACGTAACGGTACAATAACCACAAAAGACTTGGTCTTATCCCATTTCTGCTCCTCCCATGGGGACCCTAACTAGATTGGAGCGGCGAAGTAATTACTGACTTCGTTTTCTAATGAAATTCTATAAAACTGATGATCTTTCTTATTTTACATACGGGGCCTTGATGAGATACCGGGATAGTTTGTTTAGGCCGTTATTCGACGCGTCATGATAAAGTTGGGAAGGACAACGGATACTTGTTGAATAGGTTTTAGGCTATTTAGTTTTGTAAATGTATGTTTTGAGGTTGGGGTTGTTGGAATATTTAAATACTAGACTTCGTCCGCAACTCAACTTGTGTGTTACTCGGTTCGCATTAAAAAGCCTGTATCACTCTCCAGACACCTAACTATCTCCACGCACAATATCACACCATAACATACGCCACTGCAACGTGTAAGGCCTTCGCCACACTTGACGGAAATTCCGTCGCGGATCTTCCACGGTGGAACGCCTATACAAGTAATTGTATATCAATAACCAATACCAGGCACACGATGTGGATGATCCGTCGCTCCGATTGCTCTCAGCATTAACCGTAACGGAAGATCCGCGACGGAATTTCCTTTCAAGTGGGGCGTAGGCCTAAGAAGGATAAACATGCAAGCACACTTTCGCATTTAAAACATTAGTTAGTGTGGATGAATATCGATGCCTTCCGGCCAAAAGGGGGTAAGCGACATTTTTTGCGAAATCGGCTTTTTTTTCTGCGTCTAATTGTCTAAGTTTCGTGGCTCTAGGACAAACTTTTTGTCGCTTAGGCGGTAAAGGAATTGTGGTTCTAACACTAAGATTTTCGTCTTAAACGACAGTTATTTTTGGTGTATTTTGTATTATGGTGGTTGGATAAAAATAATATTTCAAAACTGTGTGATAAGCAATTTTTATATTTGAATATTTTTTTCTTTTCTTGAACGTTAAGTAGTTTGGGCTGTAAATACTTTTTTGTAAAAAATACCTTAATCAAATTTTACTTGAATCTATGTTTACCAAACTTTCGGTTAGGATATAAGGGCAGTTCCTTTGGATAAAATATATGTCACTTATTACATTTAAGTCTCATTTCCGTGACTTTATATGGCGCTTATTTTTATTTTCCCTAGTCACCAAATCAATCATCGAGGACGCTTAGGATAAATCATCCAAACGAATGTCACCTTACATTGTCGCTTACCCTTTTTTTCCCTCCAAAAAAAAGTATCTGGTATGGTGGTTAGATAAGAAGATAAATCAAAGGTTTGGAGGTTAGCTTACACAAGAATGACAAACAGCGTCGGTTATCTCTCTCTTTCGTTCTAACAAAATGTCGTTAGCGTTGCACAGCGTCTAGACAACCGCGGCGTAAGCACCCGCGTGCTCGCGAGTCCGTTTGGCGCGAAGTTTTCCGAAGGAAATAAAACGGTAAGATTATTTTAATAGACTTTTATATTCATCTATAATTGTATATTCTAATTAGTTATTTTAAGTTTTATTGGTAGGAAGCTATACTGAATGGTTAAATAAGTACCAGAGTTTTTGTTGGCTGGCCTGGCTTAGGATCATAATCAAGGGTTTGAATCCCAGGTTGGGCCAGCAAGAAATTATTGGATTTTTGATGTATTCTTAGTAACAGTCAAGAGTTAATTCTGCGACTGATATGACTCTGTTGTGTCAAATTGCCTATAGGACTATGAGAGTGAGAGAATAAATACTGCACGTTTGTTTTGCACATATATTAGCACACGTTAGTAAGTCCCTCTTTTGCAAATTCTTATTCTGCCTCAAGATTTGCCACCGTGACTGATTTAACATGTGTCATCATCATTGTTTTACCGATTGAGTGAGTGGATGGGTGAGTGCGAATGAATGGATATACCGCAAAAGCGATAGTAAGAACCCTCTTTGTGGAGTGACTGGAGGCTGCCACGGTGTCCTCACCTTCCGCCTGACGCATGTCTTCACCGGACACGGTTGTTTTAGGTAGTTTCTTTACTGTGGGGAACTCCCCTGGCAACGGACGTCGCGAGGCGATTTATGGCAACCGTCGACGCGGACATGCGGACGGCAAGGACCAAACGCCTACCGGGTCGCGTACTAACTTAACAGGTCACCATGACCCTGGAACGCAAAGGGCTGTTGAAGGGACACCGTGGATTTAAGTGTGTACGAGTCTGACAGTCCCTTCCGCTCAACTATGAGCGGGGAGGTCACCTTTGATGATTTTACCACGTAAAAAAGGGGGTGATTAGTGAGTAAGTGGGTGGGTGAATGATGTGCTGAAACTTAGAAGTATGTTTTTTGGCACAAGCGGTCTATAATTTTTTTTTTGTGTCCGATACAATTTTTAAAATGAGAATAGAAAACTTCACGCAAATTTACGAGCGGATGTAATTATTAAAATAATTATTACGTTTCAGGACCACATTATGGCTCAAAAACAACGGGCATCTGATATCATTGGCAAAGCACTAAGGAGATGTAACGTAAGCCTCCATAATCCAAGAAAAATAATTTTGATTACCCAGAGCCAAATGAGGAAATAATTAATATAACAAATACATCGAATGAAGATACATCAGGTTCTGCGGGTGCGGTCTAGTTGTAAACTTAACCCCTTATAATATATTAATCTTATGACTCACTTAAGACATTATTTCCAAAAAAATAGATGAAAGAAAATGTAATTATTATTTTGTCATGCTTAAGAGTAAGTCCATAATTACGAAATTTTAAGTTTACTATTAATGTCATACCTAAAAGTGGTCCTTAGGTACGAAATTTTAAGTTTCTATTTTTTGTCATACCTAGAATGTCAGCATAAATGTATAATGCAAGACTAACTTACAATGAGTAACAATTGCTTTGTTTAATTTTCTAAAATAAAGACTGATTGAGCACAATTTCTCTCTTTTTTAATTCACACCTAAGTCGGTTAGCCACTTTAAAAACTTATAAAAGTCTAATGTATGTACGTAAGTATGTATGTATAATTTTATAAGAATTAATCACAATGAGCTTTCGCGTTGAATAAAAGAGCTTATTGTATTTTTTATACATAATTAACTTATTAAAATTTCCTTGTACTTCTGCCATTGACCAATAGCCGGTTATGTCATATTGGCTCCACTTGATGAACAGAAAAAGCACAGGTATGCTCTTTTTATTGAACATAAATAAAATAAATGGTGCAGTTAAATCATTTGGGTTGGAACTCATTAATTGAGTTGTTTTCATTTACGACGTTTTTTCCTGTTACTATAATTAGGACCATTTGAGGGTAAGCGACAGTAAATAGTGTTAGGAATGTGATTTGTTTTAAATAACAATGTCAGTTCGTAGATACCTAATCAAATTTTATATGGTTAAATTTTGAAACTTTTGAAACGTATAGAAAATTTTCTATGATTTTTTTTCACTTATTTTGAACTTTAAACTACTCTCCTGTAAAGTTTGTAAAGTGGCGATTAGCCTCTTTTGGCCGTAAGGCATCGATATGTATAGTAACTATAAAGCTGCAGAGTTATCTTAAGACAATATTTATAAAGCTGTGTATTTTAAATACACTGGTATAACGCAGGCATTTCAACCAAACATTGAAAATTAAAATTATCCGTTAACGCTTTACGTCTTTTTAACCGTATCTACTGGGCTGTTGATACCTTTTAACCAATTGAAAGGCATTGATAGTCTATATATTCATGTAATCATTCATTGTCATTCAAATTAGTTTCAAATTGCCTTTTGGATATTGGATACTCAAAACAGGTAGGTATGTGATACATCCCCAAAGACAATTTAAATCTAAAGGATACATAAGTTGAAAAAAACTATTTATGAGGCAGTGTAGATATAAGAATCTTCGAAAAAATACTTTATTAGACAGTGAAGCGAGCCCCTCCAAAGAAGCTTTTTATACGGCGCAGTAAAGCCGAATAGAAAAACATTTACTCCAAAATCACACACACGAGTGGAAAGTGTACTCGAATTCGAAGTGTTATTCAAATTTTATCGCTGTGGATTTCTTGTTGCCGTTGATTAAACGAATTTTACAGCAAATCTTCCTGGGACTGTATGTACGGAAGGCTACACAACTTAAGATTTTATCACAATTATTTGCACAATGAACGAAATATATGTACATCAGATTTGTTTGGCCAAGAAACTTGTGGCACAAAAACAGGCACATTATAAAGAAAATAATGCGAGCTCTATTGTTATTTTAGAGAGCATAAATATAAAATTATATCGCCTCAATAAAAAGTAAAATGGGACAGTTATAGGCTGTTATTTGATATTTATCTGTACTCGAATACCGTACGAATACTAATACTTTTTCACATGCGGCTCCACCGGTTTGTGAATAATGGTTCATAAGTTTTATTATAAACTACACATACATATATTGGTAGTTTTCAACCGCCTTTAACAAAAAAGAAGAGGTTCTCAAATCGGTTTTACCTTTGTTTCCTCATAACTCTGTCCCTTATTAAACGAATTCGATTGACATAATATATATATATATCTAGTTAGGAATAGGCTTTGCAAGCACGGATGGCGTATCAGTTTTGCAGTCGTGTTATTTTTTGTTGACCCTACGCAATGTGCTGTGGCTTCTCACTTTGTGTTATCCACAAGTTATTGTATCGAGCCTGTTCATTGATTTGGTTTATTCAGTTGCTGTATGTATTTGATTCATGCGTTGGGTATACGATTTATTCCTAGTCCGAGTGTTGTCTTTCTAAGTTTTAGAGCCTTAAACCTTATTTCATTTCATTATTTCAAATCATTGAATAATAATGAAGTCAAAAGTAAAATTATGGCGTGGTTAAATCACATAATCACATGGACCATGAAAGCACTGAAGCTCTATTAGGGGTGTCACAAGACCCATCACCAAGCCGAAGTCTACTCGTTGTGGACATCATGCCAAGTCATACTAAACTAAAATAATACCTGGGAAACGATTTTTTTTGAGTTTTCACATTATTTAATCCGCAATTAAAAGCGCGCGCGAGCAATGCTCGGAATACCTACTTATTCATAGCGTTATAGGGCATCTAAAGAACATATTGGCGGGGTAAATGCATCGATTTTGTACCTAATTAGAAAAATTCCATACTAACTTTGAGCCTCAATATCTCCTGAACCAGTAATTTCCCAGGCATGGTGCCTAGGTAAAAAATGTTCGTTCTGATTGGTACAACATGGGACTTCAGTTTTCGTTAAGGGTCTTTTTACACCCTGTATATATTTATACTTTATTATTGTGAAGGGAAGGAACTGACCTTCAAGATACAGTTTTTTACTAGTTTGGAGGTCAGGGTCTCACCTGTAAGATGTTGATGTTATATGTTCGTAATAAAGATTATTAATATTATATAATCAACAACAATAAATGAACTTTATTTGTATCACTTCGTTAAATGACATTAAGTCACAACATAAAAAATAAGAGTACTTCATAATCATATTTTGCTTTTGGTGTATGACATGTGAGTCAGTAAGTCTATATGGCGATACAACACCTCATACATTCTCTGCTAATTTGCGACACAATAGCATTGACAGTCCATAAGTGGATTTGCCCTACTATACAACATACTATTTTCTTCGTGTATTTTTCCTTTAATCGCCTGTTACGTCACCCACCGAATGAAATGGGTTAGTAGTACTTTGTATTCTTAATCCGTTGCCCCAAAGAGATTAATTAATGATTAAGATTATCCAGGATAAAAATAAATTCATTAATCGCTTTCGCTCATAACTTGGAACTCAGGGTCGGTTAACGGTCGCAAGTTTAGCTCAAACTGCGAATACCTTAGTAATACAACACCGCAGAGTTGTGTTTTGAATGCAACAAATCCACTCGGCTAGGTGCACCACAATGTTCAAATACCTTTAAACAAACGTGGAAAATAACTGGACTAAATGCTTGGCATATTTTAGTATTTTTGTTCTTCTGGAAAATTCTGTCGCATGTTTCTATGTTCCTTCAGGGATATTTTATGACTCAAGAGAGAATTATAAAACTTTCAAAGGAAACCTTTTATTTTATGCTCACAATTATGAGTAAATATCTTTTGATAATAGGTTAGCTAATTGTATTCCGTGAAATCTTCAGCAGGTTTACCCAGTGGAGATAGCAGACTGCAATGCAGGCGGCCATTGCTTGCTTGCGTTTGACTAGCCTAAGCCATCTCTAGTAATAGATTTTTTTATAGCATAGGAAGACAAACGAGCAAGCGGGTCACCTGATAGTAAGTAATCGCCACCGTTCATAGACACCTGCAATGCCCAAAGGATCACAGATGAGTTGCCTACCTTTTAAAAAGGAATATGCTCGCTTCTTGAAAATTCCTAAGTCGAACTGATTTGAAAATACCGCTGCAAGTAGCTAGTTCCACAGTTTGGTTGTACGAGGCAGTGAAAATGGCGTGAAATGGCGTGTGAATCGTGCGGTAGAAGAACGCCACAGACATAAATATTTGACATACGCTCTTTTTTATACTTACAAAATATGTCAATATCTGTCTGTAGTACCCAACTCCATCGAAAGATATAATATTGGCAACGGACATAAGTGTGCAAAGTTTCTTACTACAAATACGCGGGGTATTTGTCGTAAAAAGGGATAACGAATATTTGCTTCACTTATTAATATATATATATTAGGATATTATTTGTACCCCACCCCTTTTTAAAGCATTGTCACTGCACCAAGTTGATTTGCATTAAAGTCACTTACTCGTCGCAGAATGTCTCCAAATTCAACCAATTTCGTAGACACAGTACGCTCTTTCGTATTATGTTTATGAGTTCTGTTAAAATTAAAACGATGTATTACCTCGTTTATATTCTAAGTGCGCTGTTATAAAGAATTGTGCGGTTCGTTATCTAAAGCGTATTAATGAGGAAGTTAATTCGTTTTCTGTTATTCATATATGAATGAATTACAGAACATTTTATACGATAATTTTGCTGTATTCCCAAAGCGGTAAAGAGTAACCAAATAGAAGGATTGTGGTACTAAAGATCTTCGTAGAATTATTACATGTAGGTACATATAATATGTAGAAGCAAATAAGGGCAGTCGCTAAAAATATGTAGTAAGTAAATACCTTGCTTTAGGGTATTTCTAGATTACAAGCTGGAACAAATTTCTGATAAAATAAAAGCTATGTTCATATTATTGTAACCTTCATATTATTGACACGAGACCACTTATCTCAATAATATCAGTCCAAAATACATACGAATCAGTACATATTTATATGAAAATACAATCTACACCCAAACCAGAGCCTCGCAAAGAACCGAACGAAAACTATTCGCTCCCCAGCGATCTTATTCAAATACGTTAAAAGCCCGGTATACGTATATTTAGGCTATATTTACCCAACACTCACATGCCATTAGAACGTAACGTAACTTGGAACGAATAAGGAGCAATCTACGCCTATCGAACCTCCACTGTGTACGGGTGCAATTTACATTTTTTGTGTTAAGAAGGTTAGATTGCGGTCAGGGATCGGATGTGTGTTGCGCTTTGATTTTTAGAGCATGATTTATGCTTTAATAGTTGGGTTTGCCTCTTATAAGAAACGCAGATTGCATCAGCTATCATTTCAATGCAAAAGCGGTAGCAGGCCCAAGGTAAGAAGACCAATAGACTACTACGCATAGGGTCTCTGGATCAAACTCAGAGCGCATAGTTCAGACTTTTCTTTCAATTTATGTGTGTATCAATGTACGGCGAAATCTTATTGTCTAAATTACGGTGATGTAAGATCTCGTGAGAAAAGCTGTATGTAGTTAGTATATAGTTCCGTATAATGTTCTCCAAAGACATACGAAGTCTACCAATACACATTTGGTCAGTGTAGTGTTTTATGACCTTACCCTTCTTATAGAGAGAAGAAGCCCGGGTCCAGCAGTGGCATAGTTTTAAAAAGCACACCGATTGATCAGAATTTGCCTAGAAAGACTGGGAATTGGTTGCAGAGGGCAATGGAAGCGTGATTGTATTCATCAATTTGTTCTAAGGCAATCAAATCTCTGACATATGTTACTGTGATTCACAGCGATGAAATTAAACAAATGAATTACCTGGTATCTTGGTGATGTCAGGCTTCGAGCTAAATAAGACACACACACAGATCTTAAATTGGCCAATATTAGACTGAATGAATTATCCACTTAGCTGTTCTTCCAAACTGATGTCTTCAGGACACGAGGCCGTGGACATCGACACACACTTTTCCAAATGTTCAATATTTCACAACCCTTGCCGGTAGGGGTCAAAAGCGGCAGATACAAGAATTTACAAGACAAATTTACTTCAATTCTACAAATCACGCGATAAGCAAAACAATTTTCCGGAAGCAAGAAAGAGAATGATTTGACAGTTCATAGTGTGACCAGAGTCAAAAAAACTGGTCAAGTGCGAGTCGGACTCGCGCACCGAGGGTTCCGTACAAACCTGTAGGTATATAAGTAAAAGTTCATCAGTCATAGTTATGGTATTTTTATTGTCAAATGAAATCCATAACATTACAGTATGGAAAGCTGGAGGAGCATAAATTAAAGAAAAAGGGGTCTTTGTCGTTTGTAATCAGTCATCCCTTATTTTATATTAACATATATCGCTTATTTTATAATATAACTTAAATACCTATTCTAGCCTTGCAGCAGCCTTGCAAAAGTCTGCTGATGAATGATGGTAAGATTTTTTATCAAAGTTATTGATTTACAAAGTTTTGAGTGACTATTAGAAATCTGTTACAAAAATACTTATAAAGTACAGAATAATTAGCAAAAAGGTTTGAAGACTATGTTAATTACATAGTCTTCAAACCTTTTTGCTAATTTTTCTTTTTGAAATCTCAATCTCAATCAGCCTATCGCAGTCCACTGCTGGATATAGGCCTCTCCCAACACGCACCACAGCACACGGTCCTCAGCCTTCCGCATCCTTTATCTGGGCTATAAGACGTTGCTTCGTACCAGATTTCAAGATTTTGAGTTCACGGGAAGTACCCTGTAGGTTTTGATTCCCTTGCGAGTATGATTATATTGCTATTTCTTTTGATTGCGTAGACATAGAAGTTTGATTTTGTTACAGCCTAACGGTGTTATATACCTGAGTATTTGATATGAATTTCAATTTCATACCTCTAAGCGTTCAAGAGAAAGGGGTAGTAAATTTAAATTTATTAAAAATATTTTTTTATATGCTGTAACTAAAAATTTACGGTTTTCGCAATTTTTCCTTCATATGTGATATAAGACGTTACTTCGTATCAAATTTCAAGATTCTGAGTTCACGGGAAGTACCCTGTAGGTTTTGATTCACTTGCGAGTAGGCGCGAGTTTGAAAATATGCTTATATTGCTCTTTCTTTTGATTGCGTTGACATAGAAGCTTGATTTTATTGCAGCCTTACGGTGTTTGTACCTGAGTATTTGATATGAATTTCAATTTAATACCACCACGCGTTCAAGAGAAAGGGCTAGTAACTTTAAATTTATTAAAAATATTTTTTTATATGCTGTAACAAAAAAATGACGGTTTTCGCAATTTTTCCTTTATGAGTGATATAAGACGTTGCTTCGTACCAAATTTTAAGATTCTGAGTTTACGGGAAGTACCCTGTAGGTTTTGATTCCAATGCGAGTTTGAAAATATGCTGCAATTTGCAGCATATACGGCTGTATCTTTTAATTGCGTTGGATTAGAAGTTTGATTTTTTTACAGCTTTATGGAACCGTAAATTCGAGTATTTAGTATAAATTTCAGTTTGATACCTCCACGCATTCCTGAGAAAAATGGTCTTGACAGACGGACGGACAACAAAGTGATCCTATAAGGGTTCCATTTTTTCCTTTCGAGGTACGTAACCCTAAAAATTACAATAGACAAAATAAAATGTTACTAAACTAATATAATCGATTTAACTTATCATAAACAATATTTCTATTTCAAACACCGATGTCTATCATAATTAAATTACTGTTTACTGATTGTGTGCAGAATCTTCTCGTGACTATTAATAATTCTACTGTAACTGCAGTGTTCTATGATTGATAATTACAACAACCTTATTAAAAGCTAAAGCAATGCGATTCAATTGGGTATTGTTAAGTAGATCTTTTTAAACGTCGACCTAAATCACAAGCATTAAGCACACAACCGAAGCACTATGTATAAGAAAATATTAATCTAACAAATAATCACAAAACCCACCTAAACGAAAGTGTGGAAGTTTTTTTTTTTTTATTTGTCTCAATATCAGTTCATATTATTATTATAGGTATACTCTGTGGGTACGCTAGAGCAGCTGACATTTATTTAATATGGATAAGTAAATTTAAATTTGCAATTTGTTTTTTTATTCTCCCCGAGAGACAAGCAAGCAGTGGCTCTCTTAATTAATAGTAAGTCACTTCTTCTAATACCAGAACATAATTCATGCTTTATAAAGACTTTAGAACTGAATTGCCGGTGCTGGCAGCATAAAAAGAAGAGCTTTTAATGGCTACTGGTTTAACATCAAGTGCATGCTTCTTACATAAACCACAAAAAGTCTACTTTAACTAACACAATAAAGTTATCTTCCGCAAGGTGGAAGTACTTTGCCCAACAGGCAAAATTTAATCTAATTTTAAACTGCGTCGAAATTTTAATTTAAAATGTAATTTATCATAGCGTACACCTGTAATATTTTCAACGGCAACCTCGTCCAGCACACACGGCAAGTTAATTTTATGTAAATGAGTCAATACCTGTGAATACTAAAACCAATATTATGCGGGATTACATCCAATATTGGGCCAAATCCTCACTGGGAGTCTGTACGGGGCATTACGAACGAAGCGCGCGGTAATTTCGCAGCTCTGCCATTTTGCGGGCTGCCTAATTGCTAACCGTCATGGCGTCGACGCAGGCTCACATTCCCGTGCTTACAAGATTTACACTGGATGCCTAAATACCACCCTTGTGTCTTTGCTGAAATCTAGCCGCCTTCAACCATCGTGGAAGGAATTTCGCCAGATAATTTATGGGTAAATGTGATTTTTAGCGCAGATATTCTTTGTTCCACGCGCTCGCGGTATTTCCTTTGTGTTGAAAGCGGTTGTTTTGTTATCTTAAGAACTATATTTGTTTATTTTTTTACAGGAACGTTGTTTTGTGTTTTTAATAGAAGTAGAAGTATAGAAAAGAAAATTATTAAATGTGTAGCGCAGCTATTTTCTTTTATTTTGGAAGGAAATTATTGACCGTTTTCGGCCACGTGGTCAATACTGCCGTCCTTTCACTAGAACCCCGTTAACCCTCAAATGGTCGATTTTGAGTTTTGAATGCAAAGTAATACAGTTTTAAATTCTCTATCTTTCTGTCTAAGAACCATATCTCTATCACTTACGGTTATAGAGATATTAAAACATGATTTACCGTTAAATGACAAAATATGCAACAAATGCTTGACTAAAAAGTGACTATACCACGCTTCTTAGCTTAATGCACGTTAAAGTACCTTAGTTTCAAAATTCGCCTTATATTTTTTTCATTTTTTATAAGCTTAAACCACGTTAATTGAATATTCTTGACTACAAGTACACTAAAAGCCTTTAACTTGTTTATAGTTAAGGATCAATTTTGATAAAACAGGAATAAAAACAATGCTATAAACTATTTATTATGAAAACCTTATCTTAATTCTGGTTAGACAACCATAACGGTATTTTTGCCAAGTAATCAATATTGCGATATGCTCAAAACAATTCGTTAAAAAAAGCGTTATTTACTTCTAACATGGAATTTGTTCAAAAAATATTAGTAATTCTTAACTTAATAACGGCTAGCCCACGTTCCCTAACTAGAAACACGTTATCCGTTTCTCGCGCTTCATTAATTCTGGGAGTGTGCGGGGATGCCATATGCGTGCGAGGATGGGATATGCGCGCAGGGAGGTTTGCCATTCCGCTCGAAGAGCTTATAGCGTGCAAGCGTGCGTCATCGCATCGTGTTCCCGCAAAAACTCAAATATGTCGGGGAACATTAAGAGGTAAAATTAAAAAATGTTTGTGTAATACTTTATTAACATTATCTTCCTTAATATCTCTACCTAGTTTGAGGGAAAAATAGCAGACCAACGAATTAGTCGTATTTATCAAATTATTATGACTGCCTTGTTGGTTTGCTATTATCCTTCAGACTAACTACTTAGAGTAACTACTTTTGACGGGCAGGAACTGGATGAGAGTAGCCTCAGATCCACCATTGCAGTCAGTCAACTGGAAGATGGCGGTCAAACCACCCAAAGTAAGGCAAAAGTAAAAAGCTAATATGTAGTATCAAAGACGTCATCCGTTTGCCAAAGCGTGGCGATCAAAGCAAAATTTCCCAAAAATTAGCCACATATGAAAAAAACGGCCTCTATTCCCCGGCGGCCCCGCTATTCCTGACTCAGATAGCGGCCATGGTAACGGTGGGGCAAGGGGTGCGATAAACCTCCGGCAGAGATTTGTCGCAATATTTCATTTATTTCATTTCATTCATCACACTCCGATGAGGATGTAGAAGCTATGTATGAGGACATATCTCGGGCTATATATAGCTTCAAAACCCATTACACCGTTGTTCTGGGAGATTTTAACGCGAATCTAGGCAAACGAGCGGTGATGAGCTGAGGGTGCAGCAATTTGGATATGGACACCGGAACTCGCGGGGCCACTTGCTGGCTAGCTTCATGGAGAAGGAAGGACTCTTTATGATGAATTCCTTTTTCAAAAAGCTAGAATGCCGCAAGTGAACCTGGATAAGTCCAGATGGTGCCACCAAAAATGAGATCGATTTCATCATGTCAATGAAAAGTTTAATATTTAATGATGTCTCTGTGATCAGTTCGCATAAAGCGGGCCGCGGTCACCGAATGGTAAGAGGCACATTGAATATTAGTCCCAGCCTCGAATGGTCGAGATTGATGAAGTCTATGAACCTACCAGCGCCAGTTCAAATCTAAAACCCCGAGAGCTTTCAGCTTGAGCTGCAAAACTGCTTCGAATGCCTGGGAGAATGCGTAGATGTGGCCGACTTTAGTGACAGGATAGTCTTGCTATCCATACAACATGCTTAAAGTTCTTAAAGCCCATGACGATTAAAAGAGCCCATGAAATCTCTGGTCCGATCCTTGAGCTTATATAGGAAAGGCGTAAGATGCTTGTGAATGCCTCCGACGATATGCCAAAGTATCGGCGGCTTAATAAACAGATCTCTAAGTCTCTGATTCGGGATCTTCGCCAATACAACACTTAGTGTGTTCAAGACGAATGGTAACAGAATTATCTCGTCCAGACCTCAGTCTGGACGAGATTATTCTGTCACCATTCGTCTTCAGCCTTGTCAGCTGACCTGCCCGATAGACAGATTTCTTTTGAATATTTTGGAACCGTAATCTCCTCGATTGCATCTTGAACACACTTAGTGTTGTGTTGGCGGAGATCGCGAATCAGAGACTTAGAGTTCTGTTTATTAAGCTGAGGTGGAGGAGCTGAGGCTCCTGGAAGAGATCAAACTGGACAGCTATACACGACTACACGACCACCTATTATTACTCCAGTCACTGACCCTAGAGCCGGATTGACCCGACACTATACCGAAGATATCCCGGACATGACATCCCGTCAGCCGCGGAAAAACTTCGAAAGTTATTAAATTCTGTCATAATCGATGGCAAAACGCCTCAGGCATGGCACAGTGTGGTGGAGCTTTTCGTCAAGAAAGGCGATAAACCCTTTTGAAGAACTGCAGACCCATCTCACTGCTGAGTCATGTCTATAAGTTGTTTTCAGGGGTCGTCACAAATCATCTCGAGACCAAGCTAGACGACTTCCAGCCTCCCAAACAAGCGGGTTTCCGTCTCGCCAACTGTGCCATTAACGACTATCGATACGTCGAAGTGCTGAAGTGTTTGTTCAAAAACGCCACGATGTCAGTCCGCCTCCAGGACCAGAGTTTAAAACCTATTCAACTATAGCGAGGGGTGAGGCAGGGAGATGTTATATCTCCGAAACGTTCACCGCTGTGCTGGAAGGCGTTTTCAAGGTTCTGAACTGTGAAGGACTTGGCATCAAATAAACGGCGACTACTTACACCTTCTATTTGCTGATTATATCGTAGTCATGGCTCAGACCATGGAAGACCTCAGCACAATGCTCGATGGCCTCCGTATAGTCTTCCAACAAGTGGGTCTTAAGATGAACTAATTACTGTTCCAGTTGTACAACTAAGTGTGCGACTACACCTGCTGAATCAATAGAATTGAATGCATATGGATGTCAGTATAATATAAAAAACAAACTGCATCCAGTAAAGACTGACAGTAAGAATGTAATAATTTTTTCAGACCAACTGGGAGTGGGTTTAGGGAGCTTAATTGATCATTACACTGAGCAACCAGTACAGAACTTTTGTTCACCTGGTGCTCAGTCTTGTACCCTAGTTGATAAGATTAAGAATGCCGACTTGAATGCACAAACTACTGTCATCATATTGTATGGTGACAGCTCATTAGTCTCCAAAAACAGTCTCATAGAATTAACAGACTTAATGATAGATGTTAGCACAAAAATAGGATGTAGCTTTATTATTTGTGCATTGCCTTATTCATATGCTCTCACAGATGACCAAAACAGGCAGATAGGCAAATTAAATTTATTATTGTACAATAGGACATCTCATAGTGACAGTATTTTATTTTTTGACACTAATATTTTTATTAGTAATTTATTTTTAACAAAAGATACTATGTATCTTTCTTATGTACATAGGTGACAACTTGCTAAATTATTAGCATTTAATTTATATACTGACTAGAGTACTACTAGAGTACTTAGGAATTTGGTAGATAATAGTTATACCAATAGTAGTATTGACACATCTATTAGTTTAAACTATTAGATGAGACAACAGATAGGCGTTCATGTGTTTTAAACTTAGTTCATCAAAACATACAAGGCCTATCTGGCAAAGAATTAGAAATAGATTTATTTTTAAATAAACATAAGATTGATATCTTATTTATTACGTTCTGTAATAAATAATATTGGTTGCGAGGTAACCAATTAATATTTAACAATCAACATTACTCAGTTATAAGTGCATTCGTAAGAAAAAAGGCTATTCGTGGTGGCTCTCTAATATATGTATGTAATAGTTTGAAATGTAAAGAACGTAAGGATATAGCTAAACTTTCTATCGAGCGCACTGCTGAGATTTCTTGTGTTGAGCTTGAACAACATATTATAGTGAGTGTGTATCGACCACCACAAAGCGACTTTACTCAGTTTGAAAGCATTATAGAGGATGTCTTAAAACACATAATTTCTAGTAGGAAGTCTATAATCGTATGTGGCGATTTTAATGTCAATTTGTTAGAAAAATCACCAATTTGTACTAGGTTAGTTAGCTTATTTAGGTCATTTAATTTAAATGTTTTGTTCTCTGAACCAACCAGAATAACCTCACATTCGTCTACATGCTTAGATAATGTTTTTTGCAATTGGCTTTATTTAAGTAAGGCTGTTTTAACTGACTTGACATCGGATCACTGCGGGCAAAAGGTTGTAATTCCAACTAATACAACCCCCAAAGTACAAGAAATTACATGTAGGCCAATGACCTCTGCTCGCCTCAAACACTTTAGTAATGATGTTACTGCCAAGATCGCCAGTATTGACTTAACCGTTGATGATCCTGATGAATTATATAAATGCTTATTTAAAATTGTTAATGATGAGTACAATAAAAATTTTAAACTGAAGACGTTTGCAAGGAGCATTAAAGTAAATTTTTGTGACTGGGCAACAGTAGGTATATACAAAAGTAGAGCTAGGTTGTATGATCTATATGGTATGAAGAAATACAATTTTAATCCTGAATTTATTCAATATGTTAGAAATTATTCAAAGGTTTTTAAGAGGACATGTGTTTTAGCCAAATCCTTATATTTAAGCAATAAAATCAAAGAATCCAAGAACAAAATTAAAACTACTTGGAGCATTATTAACAATAAGACTGGTCGAGCTAAATTGGTAGATAACAATTATGAATTAAAATTTAATGGTGAAATTATTACTAAGAAAACTGATGTTGCTCAGACATTTAACAATTTCTTCATAAACATACCAGTGAACACAACCAGCTGTCTAGATTCATGTCCAAGCAAAGCAGAAATGTTGGTTAGGGGCAATGTGAATGAGTGTGATGTGCTTTTTAATTTTAAATATATTGACACCAATGACATACTGAAGGTATTCAAGACGCTCAATAATAAAAAATCTGTTGACTTATGGGGCATTTCTGTTAAACTTGTGCGACAAATTATTTCTAGCTTAGCTCCATATTTAGCTGCAATATTCAACAGATGCGTAGATACAGGAGTATTTCCTGATCTAATGAAACACAGTAAAGTAATACCATTATTCAAAAAGGGATCAAAGAGCGACCCTAGTAATTTTCGGCCAATTTCTATCTTGCCTGCTATTAGTAAAATTTTTGAAAAGATTATTTTGCATCAACTAGAGAGCCACTTTCACACAAATAATTTATTTCACAGTGAACAGTATGGCTTTACTAAGGGTCACTCCACCGTTGATGCCGGTGTAACTTTGTTAAAGCATATTTTTAATGCTTGGGAAATCTCGAAGGATGCCATTGGTGTTTTTTGTGACCTATCAAAGGCCTTTGACTGTGTGGAACATAATACACTTTTACTTAAATTGAAACTTTATGGTATTAGAGATACCGCACTTAATCTTGTTGCCAGCTACCTTAGTGATAGAATTCAGTATGTAGATGTTAATGGGAGTAGGTCTCTAGGTTTGCCAGTAGGAATGGGTGTTCCACAGGGCTTTATTCTCGGTCCATTTTTTTTTTAAATATATATTAATGATTTGCCGTTCTTTGTACAAAATTTATGTGATATTGTTTTGTTGCCGACGACACGTCACTAATTTTTAAAGTTGATCGTAATTTAAGTAACTTTGATACCGTCAATAACACTCTTGCACAAGTATTAGATTGGTTTTCGACAAATAATTTGGTACTCAACTCAAGCAAAACCAAATGTGTTAAATTCTCTTTGCCTAATGTCAAAAGTGTTCCTACTAATATAATTTTAAATAAGGAAACAATTCAACTTGTCGAATCAACCGTATTCTCAGGTGTAACTTTAGATTGTAAGCTTCAGTGGGGCGCCCAAATATCCTGTCTCGCAGTAAAACTTAGTTCTGCAGCGTTTGCAGTTAGAAAAGTTAGGGAATTCACAGATATAGATACTGCTAGACTAGTTTACTTTAGTTATTTTCACAGCGTAATGTCTTATGGAATAATGTCATGGGGTACAGCTGCTGATATACAGACTATTTTTATAATTCAAAAGAGGGCCATACGTGCAATTTATAAGTTAGGTGCTAGAGATTCATAACGTGATAAATTTAAAGAAGTAGATATATTGACAGTTGCATCGGAATATATATATGCTAACTTAATGTACATTAAGAAAAACTTAATTCTATACCGCAAAAATAGTGATTTGCACAAATTGAACACAAGGAATAAGCATAAACTGGTGGGAACTAACTACCGTCTACATAAAGTTCAGAACTCATTTGCGGGGATTGGTATACGATTTTTCAACAAATTGCCTCTTGAAATAATGTATTTACCCATGCACAAATACAAACGGACAATTAGGAACTTTCTTTTACAAAGGGGTTATTACACTATTAAGGAATTTTTAAATGATAAAACACCCTGGGGATAGGCTTAGGCTTGTTTAACTCACGATTATTTTATTTACATGTTAAGTGGAGGTGCCTCGTGAACACATGATTTTTACAGGATTTGGATATTTTTATGATTTGTTGAATGTAGTTTAACATTACTTATCCCTGATCATATCATTGTTCACTTGTCACCTTCACAAAATTCTTTCTACATTTGCATTCCTTCACGCGTTCCACTAACTTATGTTAATAATAACGATCTGAAAAATGGAGGTAATTGGCGGTCATGGTCAGTATACCAATAGATTGTTTCTTACTGCTGGTTCGTATACCGTTGTCGTCATGCTCACTAAAATGTCATTTCTTGTGGTGGCGTCGTGTGTCGGGTCATCCCTGTCCCTCTAATATGGCGAGAGGGATGATGGCTGGCACATGCGTCATACTCGTGAACGGGTGCTACTTGCGATGACTGGTCGATGACGGTCTTGCGGGCTGGTATTAGATTTTAATATTTAACTGCATCATTTCCATCATGGTTCTGATCACTTAAGCGGATTGCTTGCATTATTAGGTATATAATGTAAGTGGATGCTCCTGTTTCACCATGTCTATTCTGAGGAGGCTAACCAAAACTATTATGCTTGAGTATTATTATGTACAGTAAATATATACAAGTGATATAGAAGGTGTAACAGTTGCAGCACCTTACAAAATGTAAATTGTGTATTATGCAAAACCTGGCGATGAAAAAGAGTGACCGTGAGTTTTATTGCCCGTTCTTTCTCATGGTTCTACCAATTGCTTTGCGAACGTGGCAGTAAATGTAAATGTAGAAGCATACAGTAATAATGTTTTAAATTTGAGTATAAGTAATTATTTTATAAATTTATTATTTTGACGTTCATAAGCGTCACATTGTGACCCAAATGAATAAAGGATTTTGAATTTGAATTTGAACGTGGACAAGACGAAAATCACGTCTAACTTCCATGTCTTACCTGCTCCTATTCAGGTTGGGAACTCTACACTCGAAGTTGTCGACAAGTACGTATAGCTGGGAAAATGATCCGATTGGGTAGGTCCAACTTCGAGAAAGAGGTCATTCGTCGAATCTAATACGGTTGGGTGGCGTTGGGGGTGGGAAGTCACGGCATATCTTCACGTCTGATATCCCGCAGTGTCTCAAGACAAAAGTCCTTGACCAGTGTATGTTGCAAGTGATGATCTATGGAGCTGATACGTGGTAACTTACTTTGGGCCATATCCGGAAGGTCCGGGTTACTCAGAGGGCAATGGAAAGAGCTATGCTCGGTGTTTCCTTGCGAGATAGAAAAAGAAATGAAGAGATCCGCAGGAGAACTAAAGTCACCGACATAGCTCTCCGATTAGCCAGGCTAAAGTGGCACTAGGCAGGGCACATAGTTCGAAGAACCGACGGCCGTTGGGGCAGGAGGGTTCTGGAGTGGCGACCATGCACCGGACAACGCAGCAGGAGTAGGCCTCCCACAAGGTGAGCCGACGATCTGTATAAGATTGCGGGAAGCGGTTGGATGCGGGCGGCTCGAAATCGAGTCCGTGTGGAGAACCTTGGGGGAGACGTATGTCCAGCAGTGGACGTCTCTTGGCTGACATTATAATGACTATGTGACTGAAAATATTATTACTGTCTTATTATACGCAAATATAATATATTAAATAGCCACTATGGAAATAGGGCCTCAAAATATATTTTTTTAGCTATTAATTGCTTAATAAGATTAGAAAAACTGTGTATATAAATTTTACAAATTGCTGTATATGTTGATGATAAGTGAAATATATATGTTCATGATAAGGGAATTTATTTAATTAAAACATTTTGATTTAATTGATTCAATTTTCATACTGCATTTTATTTAATTATCCAGTTTTTTGATATGTGATGCTTAGCTATAAAGACGTTAGTAGCAATTGAAGTAAGAAAAACCTGTTTTTAGCTTAGTAAGCAAGCATATATTTTTTCATATCTTTTTTATTTTTCGCTAAAACTTAGCTTAAAAGAGTCATAGGTACTTTAGCCTCTTTTTAAGTAAGGTACTAATGTATAAATATTAAGAAAGGTCTTAGCTACAAAACAGTTAATAGAGTTAGCGCGTTTATAGTTAAGCATTTTAGGGTAAATTTATTGAAAATTAGAAACCTCATAAATTTAAAGAAAATGTTTAGCTAAAAGATCTCTAAGTGTAGGTTAACGGAGCTTTAGTGTATTGCTTAACTAAACCAAAAAATTCAGTTATTTTATATAATTTTAAGTACATTTCTGAGCAGGAAATATACTAAATGACGCTGGCAAATATTTGTTAAAATAATATTTAACAATCACTGATTTATGTATAATAGTTTTCTAGAAACAACGATTCCCGCGTTTTTTACGTTTTTCTGAAAAATCACTTTTTGGGGTTAACGTGGTTTTAGTTAACGGACGGCAGAATAGTTGAATGGTTATCAAGTCAACTAGTCAGTCAATTTTATCAAGCGAATTATCAAGTTAAGAACGTATTTTCGGTCGACAACATACACGAGGTATTCTAGACCAAGCAAGCTTTCATCATCAGCCTGTAGCAATGCACAACTGGATGGACGTGGGCTCTCCTCTCCTGTGGCACGCCAATGAACTCGGACTTCAGCTTTTCTCGTCAAGCCTCTGCCGTATGAATATCATTGCCTCAAGAAGCTTTATTTTATGTAAAATATCGTATAAAATATATAAATAACAATATTAAAGATATACACCATACATACAATAACTATCCAAAACTCATCTACCAGGGCAGCACAAAAGCCATAATAGTATAAAAACCAAAATACTCGTATCGAACACTCAATATGCACTCAGCTAAATTCGAAATAATAAAAATACGAGTGCATAAGCAATAAGCATATTTATCACAGGATTGTCTGACATATTCGGAATCGTTTCCAATTCGAATTCAATCCGAGTAATGCGTTACACCCGGATCATATTGAAAAATATTTTGTTCAACAAGTAGACGCGTCTGAACGGACTGCATTCCCTGTTAGATATGAATAAAATTCCCGTTTTAAAATGCAGGCAGACAGCAGAAAGATGAGATATTTGAAAATGCAATGACGCTTCTAAATAATTATATGAATGTTTGGAAATGGAAATGTTTTGAAAATTGGAAAGCGTTTTAAATTAGCTGTCTCGGCTATATGGCTACTTTATAGAGTTAGTAACGGTAAGGACGTAATTTTGTGAGTAGTGTATTTAGTCACATATTTCGAGTGAGGCCAATTTTGAAGTTCAACTGATATTCGGTTAGGCTACCAAAGGGATGGGCATAATTTCGGTTGCTATCCTAATTCGGCTACGTCTGTACTAGCGCATTCTGGAACAAACGCGCTCGCTTCACTCACCTCACCCGAGCGCAATACGGTTGAATGCGCGTGAGGCTACTAACAATTCCTTTGCGTTGCTGTGTGGTACAAAGAAGACATTTCTATGAAACCGAACGCAGCGTAAATTCTACGACCTATATAACGAGACACAAATAAAAAATTAACTCTCTTTTGGTCCACTATTATCTACTCTACTAGATTTAACCATTTCTGCCAGATTTCGAGGGAATTTTGAGTAGTTCCTTCTCAATGCTCTCCTACGGTCCCCTAGGAACATACACACATCAACAAAGTCTAGGGATATCTTAATCCTAAATTATTTACGAGTTTATAGTTTAGAACCTTGTTAGTTTCCACAAAAAGTTTATATACAGATTAAAACCTCTTTTATTCTATTTTCAAAATTTGAACATGGAAAGAAAAAAAACAAAATAATAAACAAAATATGGCGGCAAATTTGCTAGTAATTCGTTACATTAAAGAAAGTTAAAACTGTTTTATTATAATTATTAATGAAAAGGGTTTTTAATTGTTTTTCTTTTTTAATTTAACGTGACGTACGAACTTTAAAAGTCATGTCACGTCGTCATTTGAGTCGAGATGAAATGTTACGAGCCGTGGGCATGTTAGAAAATGGTGCAATTCAACGCGTCGTTGCTGAGGCCCTACATACCAGTCAAAATGTGATATCAAGGTTGTGGTCACGTTATCGCAGTACTGGAGATGTGGCCGAACAGCACACAGGTAGATATCGTGTTACTACGCAGAGACAGGATCGATTTCTCCAAATGACCGCCAGAAGACAACCCAATATCACAGCGCTGCAACTAGTGCAAAGGCTCCAGGAGGACCACCAGCTGCTGGTAAGCGACCAAACCGTGCGAAGAAGGTTACATGAAGTTGATCTTCATGCTCGAAGACCATTGCGTGTTCCAGCATTGCGACGTGGCAATCGCGGTCGGCGGCTTTCGTGGGCTCGGGAGCATTTACCATGGAGTGACGAACAATGGTCTTTGGTGCTGTTCACCGATGAGTCCCGGTTTGGGTTTCACCCGGATTCACGAAGAACACGCGTTTGGAGAGCTCCAGGGAGAGTTAGCCGTCTACGGCACCCTCAGGAGGTCCACCCATACCAAGGCGGGACAATCATGGTGTGGGCAGGAATTCGTCTTGGCGGACGAACCCAACTCGTTTGGATCCAAGGCAGCATGACTGCACAAAAATACCACGAGGAGGTAGTAGAGCCCGTTATTGTCCCACACAGAACTCAAATAGGCCATGAATTTCTACTCATGTACGATAATGCTCCTTGCCATACGGCGCGGCTGGTATCGACCGCTCTCCGAGAGCACGATATTCAAGTTTTGGATTGGCCTGCACAGTCGCCCGACTTAAATCCTATCGAGCATGCCTGGGACATGTTACAACGAAAAGCTTTGAGAGATTTTCCACCAAATTTGACGACTGAACAACAACTTTACGAACACTTGCAAAGGACATGGGACCTCATACCGCAGCAAGACATTGACAATTTAATTTTAAGTATTAACAATCGATGTCGATGTGTAATCAATGTAAGAGGTGGCAACACTGATTATTAATGATTAGATTTTACAAGATTTTTTCCATTTTTATTAAAATTAATAGTTTTTTAAGAAGAAATGTTTGTTGTTATCATACTAATTTTCCATGATGATTAAAAAAATTATTTTTTTTATTTAAAACAAAAAAAAACACGAAATGTTTTTTATTTTTATTAAAGACCTTAAAATAATCTATGATTCTTCTATTTACTGTATCAGAAAATTCTTCATAGATTTTTAGATATTTGATGAAATATAAAATATCCCTAGACTTTGTTGATGTGTGTACAAGACAGATTTGTGTTTCTTTCAGTCAGACAGTAACGCAAGAATTTTATATGTACGGATTTGAGGCTATTAGGTACGTCATGGTTTCGTTTCAAGATTGGGCAAAAGTGGTTAAATACTAGATTTGTTTTGTAACTTAATTGATAGGTTTTCTACCAAAGTCATCAAGAAATCAAGGAAGTCACTCTTCTTGCAATATGATGAATCCGAATGGACACACTATGACAGCCAAATTGTGTGGTCACACGAATTCGACAAAAGCTCTTACGGAATGTTAAAGTAAATAAATAAACACGATTTAGTACAGTCTAACGTGGTGTCTGTTACCAAATGGCGTGTGTTAACGTCTTTGACACTGAATATCGACTGTGGTTGACAACTGCTTGCATTGAAAGCGAGAATTTCCGCTCTCGGTATAGATACCACTTATACGGATCGGCAATTTTTTTTATATTTACAAGTAACCTTTATCACATTTAACCGGATAATGATATTGACACTATTTATATGACGCTGGATGCTTGAACACTGTCCACCCAGAAAAACGGCCTTTAATTTCGTAGAAAATGAGCTGAAGTATCAGAAATGTGCTAACATAATTCATATTCAGATACTATGATAACCAAACCAATCTTCCTATATATTATTAGATACATGTAGTTGTTGATTATCCACGGTAAAAATGGAGAGAAAACCAGATGAAATTGTGTGACAAAAAAATATGATTCATTCGAGCTTACATCACAATATACCACCCATGCTAGTTTTTACCACGAGTACCCACAATATAAAACAAACAAATAAAACGTTATCTAATCCGATACAATACTAGGGCAACATAAACTGTCAACTGTCACAGATACGAATAAACAAAAACTATATACGACATGTCCTACAGTAGTACTACGCACACATCCTAAACGTATAAAGGAATACTTCCCTTTCGTTACTATGGCACATTTCAAACTTAGTTGAGCCCATAGACTAATATATTATAACTGGAAAGTTGAGCCCCTGCAGGAAGGAAGTGGCAAACGAGCGACATCAATTCCGGTATTCTTTCAGCAATTGCAACGTATGTCAAATGTAATTACTCTATTGCCTTTTCTGACGCGCTCGGACCCATTTAGAATTGTGTCATCTCGTTGTACTTGCGTTTTGTAAGGAAAATCTTTTCATTTCGACTGTGAGACGTCTACTGTACTTAGCTGACAATCGTTTTATGTACGCTCTCTAGAGATTATCTTTAGTCACAGTTCTAAATAACGATCTAATAAAGGTTAAGTTGCTGTAATTTTAACGGTACTATTTGTTTTTGTGTAGAATTAGTTGAACGTGTTGGATTTAGTATGGAATTTAATACTAATAATTAACTGCTAATTATATATATTGCACTCCCCAAATGCGCCTGTGTATTTAACTCCTCATTTTCAACTTCTTTGTAATACACATGAGAAAAATCTTCGTTCCTCAAATAACCTTCTTCTCCTCTGTCCTTCTCACAGTTCTAGCCTTGTACATTCTTCGTTTAATATACAATCTATCCTTCTCTGGAATGCTCTCCCTCTCGATATCAGGATGTCCACTAGCCGTTTTGTGTTTAAAACCAGAGTTCGCCAGACCTATATAGACGAACAAACTGAATCATCATAGGATTATAATTTATCTATTTTGTATGTATATAATTATTTTAATGTATATATGTAGTATATATTTATAATGTATTAGGTATATAGGTTTATATAATTATATTATATGTATGTATGGTATTTAAGTACTATGTATGTAATATATCAATGTATATATATATATATATATGTATTAATCAGGTTTCTGTCCTGCTTTTAATGTCAATTTATGAATTGCACCTATTACATGTATCTCTGCATCACCCAAAGGTTGACTGGTAGATAATGCCTACGGCATTAAGTCCGCCTCTGTACTATTTATGTGCACAAAGTTTATAAATAAAAAAAAAAATAAATAAATAAAAAAAGGCAGCGATAGCCTAGTGGAGATACCAACAGACTGCCATGCAGAAAGTGTCGGGTTCGAATCCACGGCGCGCACCAATGACTTTTCGGAGTTATGTGCGTATTGAATTGATAATCGCTTGTCGCGTGCCTCGGAGAGCACATTAAGCCGTCGGTCCCGGTTGTCATCAAGCTCTTTGACAGTCGTTACAGGTCGTCAGTACCATGTAAAAGATGACACTAGTCTAAACCATGGAATATCGCTATCCTTTCAGATTGCGGACGTCAGACAGGTAGTCGCTCTGTGTAAAAGCTAATATTCAGCCAAATCCGGTTAGGCTAGTTAGCGGAATAGGAAATATAGGAAGAGGATGATGAATTAACTGCTAAATAGATTAATAAGGAACCATGTGCTACTACTTGTATATTATAAAGAAAGAATATTAACTAAGTATTTCCCACATTTTTATAGAGCTAGCTTCTAAATCTACGGCTAGCCAAACAAACTTTCAACCCATATTTTCCCCTCCTAGGGTTGAAATATTCAGATATTCTTTCTTACTTGCCTGAGTCATAAAGTTCAGTAGTTTAGATAGAGTGTTCATGAACTACGTATATGGTATGTTAGTCAGGACAAAGAGCTCAGATATTTACATAGGGGCGCATTTCCTATGGGCGCTCTGAAGACAAACTTTCTGAGACCCAAATTGCCGCTTGGTGACGTGGCAGTCGCGCTATGACAGCTGTCTCTACGAGCGCAAGAGAGACGAACGTTCCTTCTGTGTATCTTATAGCCGTAACACACGCTCGAACTTGTCCGGCGGACAAAACCCGTTGGTCCGGCGGACCAAATCCGCTCTCGCTACAGACGACCGGATCGGACAGTTGCTTCACGTAAGCCATATCCAATCCGACCGATCTGCAAACTAGCGGACCGAGGCGGACTCAATTAATAATAATTATGTTCGCCGGACTACTCTACAGACGGGCAGATTTGGTTCGGAGGCGGAGCAAATCCGTGGTCTGTTCGGACCAAGTTCGAGCGTGTGTTACGGCCATTAATTACGAGAGCAAGAGAGACGGAGAACGACGCCAGTGCCGCCAACGGCGCCAACTACGAACTAAACTGGAGACAGTCCCCACTTGGAATCGGCACACGAAATCCTTAAGAACTGCGCTTGTATGGTAAATCTGTATTTATTGGTCAGGACAAGTGATTTTACATGTTTGGTGACATTATACCCGGAATGTAATTCGATAATTTTAGAATATTTGTGTGACAATAATGTTGTGTGGCAATAGCAGCAGTTGGTCTATTTTATCATGCTGGCCAGTGTGGAATAGTATAGGATATAGGGTTTAATGTCGAGTTTTGCGTCTTTGCATCCGCAAGATACTATTTGTTCCTGTTAATGCCTTAGTCGTCTCATACAACATACACGGATTGAAAAGAAGTTACGCTTTATATTCTTAATCCATCATCACACTAGTAATACCTATATTTTTTATTAGTTTATAGACTCACGCCTGTATCCCCGAAATGGTAGGCAGAGGTGTAATATTACACCCACATTTCGCCATGAATTTTTAGGTCCCACGTAATAGGAAGCAAGCCTATTGCCGTTAGCGGGCACATCAACAGACTCCGTGCTGCTACTGAGTAGTCGGAAAAACACAATAACACTTTTGCCCGACCCGGGAATCGAACCCGGTACCTCCGATCAGCAGTCGCATACGCCATCCACTGGACCACGGAGGCAGTCCAGTACCTTTATCTATATTCAAATACCTCTTTTAATGTACACATCTATGTATACTAATATAAGTAATACAATAAAATTTAACAGAATATATGTGTACATATATCACCGTGAACAATGTTCCCGTGTTCTCGCCAAAGTTTCGTGCGCTGGGCTAAGCCGGCTCTCATATATTATTTTAAATGTTGCACCTTATTTCCTCGAGGTCCGGTTTCTAGAATGGGAATTTCGTCTTGGTATGGAAAAACTAAAGCGAATATTTATGGTATATCTTTATTGCTATTGTCTTATTTTCTATATTCATATGAAGATTGTATCAATGCTAGTCTTTCGGGGTACGTTTTAAATATTCGATTCGATTCAGGCATATTTCCATTATCTTCCTCTTGTCCTGGTACTATTTTTTTGGGTGTGGCGCAATGTCCTATTCGCTTCAATACTACTCTGTCGCCCGTCATCCATGAATTTAACCCTTACTCTTACATATCCATCCCCACACAGTCCATTTGCCTTTTCCTTGGCCTTCCTTCTCCTTTTCGTCTCTCCACTTACTCCCAGATTAAGACATTTCTATATAGTGGCCTAATCCTCTTCTTGGAATCACTTAATTTTAAGAAATAAATGGTCACAAATGCTAAGCTATGAGGATCTTAGCCTAGCCTTTACTTGTTCCGTAAGAAAATAATTCACTCCACTAGTACAACAGCTAAAATCTTTTACTACTACTTAAGTCGAGTACATTTTACCATCGAGATACCTCGACTTACTACCGATAGCTGCATTTTTTTTTATTCATCTAGGTCACAAGGTGACGCTTATGAACGTCATTTTTTTAAATCGAATTACTTAATGCTTCTACATTTACATTTACTGCCTCGTTCGCAAAGCAATAGGTAGAACCTCGAGAAAGAACAGGCAATAAAACTCGTGGCCACTCTTTTGAATCGCCAATATTATGGTACATAATATGTATTTTATTTTTGTAAGGAGCTGCAACTGTTTCACATTGTACTTAACACAACGTCACGCCTTTTATCCCCGAAGGGGTAGGCAGAGGTTTATTTCTAAACCCACTTTTCGCCAGATATACTTTAGTCCCACGTAATAAGGGGCGAGCTTATTGCCGTACCGGGCACATTTCCAGACTCCGTGCTGCTACTGGGAATTTCGTGACAGAAAAACCCAATAACACTTCCCGACCCAGGAATCGAACCCGGGACCTCCCGATCACACGCGCACATTTATGCCGCGAGACCAACGAGGCAGTCGTATAGGGTTTGATGTCGAGTTTTCCGTCTCTACGCAAAGATGGTATTTGCATCGTGTTATCCCTTAGTCGCCTCTTACGACACCCACGGTAAGATAGGGGGTGGTGACACTTGTATTCTATGCCGTCAACCACACGGCAAAAATGTATTTAAAAATTGTACTTAATTTCTTGTAAATAGTAATTAGTTACAGACATAATACTTAAGAAATTAATGCAGTTACAAAATTAAGTACCTTAGTTAGCCTTCCAATGTGAATATTGTGTAACAGGAGCATCCACGTACGTCTTATAATGTAGGCAACTCGCGACCATGTTCAGAACTATGGTGGAAATGTATGTTACAGAAGTGACTGTATATGAATACACAAAATTACAAAAACATTAGTTTACAGCCCATGATCACGAGTTATCTTCATCCTACAGTGCAGTAAAACTTTAATAAAATTAGTGGAACAACAATGCAAATGTAAATGTAGTGCCTAAGTTGAATGACCTAATAATACATGAACAGTAATTTAAAAGAACTAGAAATATTATATAAAGATTAACTGAAAAAATGCAAAGTATCTATATAATTCTAATTAGGTATAAAGATCATAAGTTGTCTAGCGTAAGTGGCCAACTATCCTTATCACTGAAATAATCATTAATAGTATAATAACCTTTCTTAATAAGGCAGACTTTTATTTTAGTTTTAAATGTACTAAATGGTAATTCTAAAAGACTAATTGGTTCTATTCACGGCAGGTAATCTTCATACAAAATATTTCAACCTTAGTCTATGGTACTCACATATCTTATTTGACAGTTACCTCCCAGCCCGAATCCCTGCTGGAGGCTGGCTGGAACCTATCGCCATGTTTGCTAATCTGTCAATTTATCAAAGTTTTGATAATTATGACAGTTTTGTAAACAGCAACATTAGTTTCAACAAAGTTGATCGAGTGAAATTTTGCGTTTATTTATTTCCGTAACTTATCCTCTCAATTTCTGAAGCTGTGATATCATCAAATACAACAAGTGCTGTGTTGCGTCATGTGCTAGTAGACGAAAGGACGTCAGTATTTCCATGTTTCCAAAAAGTGAGACAGGACTCAAAAAGTGGTTGCAGTCCATTCATTGCGAAGCTTGCGTTTCCAGGAACTTCGTAAAGTTTGTGTGCCAAAAGCATTTCGAGAAGAGGTTTCTTTCTGCAACGTGCGATAGAGTTTGTCTTTAAATATTAAAAGGCACGGATGTCTTCGACTACAAAACAAATTACCTGTGATGCAATGTAAAGCTTTAAATAAATTTAAAACTAAATAAAAAAATAAGGCGAAGTGAAAAATCAGTGTTTAATTTTAGAAATGCCCTCTCTTAACTTAAAATAGTAAAATGGATATTTCCTACTAGGAAAAATTAGGCTGAATCATTCATAATCATTGCCCGAAACGATACCGATGAAAAAAAAAGCACTATCATTTATGATATGTGAGCCTATTACAGTCCAGTTTTGATCTATGGGAGTGCTCCGTCTGTACGTTAGTACAATATAGTCTGTGGTTCTAATGCAGAAACCTGCTATGAATAACCCAAGTTCTGTTCTATGCAAGAATAGAATCCACTCCACTTACTGCAATTAGTGGTATACGTCGCGATCATCTCACCCAAGCGCAGTGCAATATACTGAAAACTAAAACTAATTTATGCGGCTTAAGACCGATCTCTTCAAAAGTCCGTTTAATTTATCGGTCTCACCGCGACGAGTAAGCGATTTGCGGTTCACAATTTTTCCATAAGGAAACATATGTCCAAAAATATTTCACCGGCTCCGCTCGCGTGGCATTCAGTTATGCTGGTAAAAACTAACCTATGTAACTCGCCAGCCTTATCGCCTAGTAGAGCCTTGCTGTTCATAATATAAAAGTCAAATGAAGAATCACTATTATCACACGATAATATATGACCTCGCATAGGTTTATTTATTTAAAACTTCATGAGTACAAAGGCGGACTCAAGGGACGTTGATAAATTCTCCTTTTATTACAAGATACAAAAATCAGGCATACTTCATCATTCAAGGTAGTAGAGCCTTGCTGATTTCAGCATGAATGGGCCGGCTAGACCGGGGAAGTACTACCCTCTCACAGAAAATCAACGTAAAGTAACAGTACCTAAACTGTTGCATTTCGTTCGGTGAGTGAGAGTGCCGGAGGCCCTATCCCCTATCCCTTCTCCCTGATCCCACTCCTCATCCTATCTCTTTTCCCAACCCCAAGGGGCGGCAACGCACTTGTGACTCCTGTGGTGTTGCTTGTGTCTATGGGCGGCGGTAATTGCTTACCATCAGGCAATCCGTCTGCTCGTTTGCCGCCTATTACCATAAAAAAAAAACAATACATGTTTGTCTTTAAATGTGATTAATTTCAACACACTACATTAAAAAAATAGTTCACATATTCAAAAGGCCGTCGTAAAAACTTCAAAATTATATGGAATGAGATGAAAACACATAGTTATTAAAATCCTAACCGATAAAAAATCTGCTCGCTCATTACTGACGGTAAGAACCCAGCTTAAACGAGTTTAACTATCCCAAGGATAACTTTACTCTTAAATTTTGCTCTCCGATAAGGCGAATTCTATTTCTTTATGGTACCTACTTTTAACTAAATTGAATCTCAAATAAGTTATATTTTTAAGTGAACGAATAGAAAGAAAACTGCTCGGAGTATAAATAATTATTCGTCGATCCAAATAATACCCATTATTTAAAAATTATTTACTTTTTTAGATGTACGCTACTTTAACTGCATTGTAATGATTCACAAATTAGACAGAATTTACAAATGATCAGCGATAGTCTAGTGGAGATACAAACAGACTGCGATATACAGGGTATGGGGTGTGAATTGGCGCGCCGAGCGCACCAATGATTCTTCCATATTAAGTGCGTATTAAATTGCTAGTTATCGCTTGCCCTGTGTCTTGGAGAGCACGTTAAGCCCCGCTGACCTAACCTAACATTTGGCAATACGTAGAGACCATTGTCGTGACCATCATTATTGTTAAAAAGTATTGATATTAAAATAGACACGTGCTGTCAAATATTACATTAGTATAATATCATGTAGAAAACTCATACCATTTGCTTCTACTTACAACACAAGATATTCAAAGCGAACTCAACTTTGTCGGTATGACAGCAAATATTCTGGCTCCAATCCAATCCTCAGATCCGATAGCTAAATGTACCTAGCAGTTTTACAAAAAAACGCGATTTCTACATAAACTCTACAGTTGAACGGCCAAGTAAAACTTAGTCAGTTTGCAAGAAAAACATAACATTTTAAAGTTTCGCAATCATATTGAATATATTGAACACCAGCTGCAAAGTGAAATCTTAACGACCTCAATTGAATTTTTACCGATAATTCGTGAGATCAAAATAATATCCTTAATCATATTATTGACAGTGATAACAATGAAATATTCTGCTTAAATCAATAGTAAATTAACTGTCGTATTGTAAGAAGGAAATAAAAACTTCAGATGCGGCAAATTTAGAGGCCTTTAGAAGATTATCAAAAATTTTAATCTCTTTAAACATGCTTCTTCCTAACTTCAGTTGTTTGGCTCTACACATTGTAGACTATTGACATAACCGACGTTATTGTAGTTTACACTACAATAACGTCGGTCAGAAAGTGATTTTTTATTGATATGTATAACTAGACGATGCCCGCGGTTACACCCGCGTTATTTCAGGCTACTGCTCTGCTCCCGTCGCTCATAGCGTGATGTTATATAGCCCATAGCCTACCTCGATAAATGGGCTATCTAACACTGAAAGAACTTTTCAAATCGTACCAGTAGTTCCTGAGATTAGCGCGTTCAACCAAACAAACAAACAAAGTCTTCAGCTTTATATATTAGTACTAGATGACGCCAGCAGCTACGCCTGCATTTTTTTTAATTTACCCGTTTTGGCCGATCCCGTGAGAATTTCGGGAAATCCCTTCTTAGTGCACCCCTACGGTCCCCAAGGAACATACATGCCAAATTTCAGCTTCCTGCGCCCAATAGTTTCGGCTGTAGCGTGTCTGTCAGTCAATCAGTAACGCAAGGATTTTATATATTAAGATAAGATTAGTATAAGATTATGATGACGATTATTATCGTAAAGATATGATGGAGAATAAAGTTACATATAGAATACGTTTTACGGATTTTTTTTGCTGTTAAAATATAAATCCAGATCTTTCAGTTTAAATCATTTAAATGTAATTGTAAAGTAAAATAAACCGCGATGAAAGCCGTGTAAAATAATTTTATTTTATATTGATATAAAAACCGAAATTTAAATTGCAGCGGCTTAAAACTTTGTCATCAACGTTTAAAACAAACGAGGACATGAAAAATAGTTGAGTAAACGCCTATTTTTAGTATAACTCTAGGCCCACTTGCGTAACGTTTGATTTAAGTCACTCCTTAATTTAAATTCGTTGAACAGAATTAACAGCATAAAATAATTTAAGTTAAAAGTATTTAGCGTCCTCTTGCACAACGACAACAACGCTTAGATTTAGTTAAACACAGAGAGGTTGGACGTTTAGACTAGAGAGAACATGCTCGCCATTTTTCCTTATACCGAACGTGCAACATGTAATGTCAGTTGGTCTTAGTTGGTTAATTATAACGTCAAATTACGCGTCTCATTTAAAGAGGCATAGACTCCTTACAGACTCATATCTTTGACTGCATTCTCTAAATAGCCGTGCTGTCAAATCCCATCATTCAGGAGTGATGGAATTTGACAGTGAAAGGAGATATCGATGTTTTTTGAATGAGGGATAAATACGGAAACAAACTATCGGACATGAATGTAAATCTGAATCGTACCCGCAAGCTTCGGCGTGGCAGTCGGTTGCACTCACGCCAACTGGGTTGTCAAAGTAGTTCACTGCTGTACTAATATTTACATAAAGGCGAATTATTTGTGCTGTCGGATCACAAATCAGATTACCTACAACTCTAAAAAAATCAAGCAGTGTCCAACGTAAGCGATAGCAAGCAACGTGATATGATGCGACGCACACAAATTGCCAAAGCCTACCGCATTAGCCAATCTGGTATAATTCGTACAATACATAATCTAAGTGACGGTTTCTTAGCATCGCATCGCAACGCATCGCTCATTAGTTTATGAATACTTTTTGTCAACAGATTTTATGGCTAAAACGAACAATTAAACACGTGATTTTTTTAGTACTGTCTGTCTGGCAAGTCTTTGCAAATCACTGTCAGACGTCGACAGCAATAACTACAAATTCAATATTTTAGTTGTTTACTTCTACGGCTTATATAATGCTTATATATAAAATATATCGACACATACTAAAGTTAGACATTTGACCAAAAATATTTATCGATAAATCATCACTGTTACGAACAACACTCGGTTTCTTAACTCTATGTTTTGTCTACTGTCTGGCTACCACAAGACTGCTATAAGATCGTGCTGCTAAACCTATCGATAGCTCTTTCTATCATACTGCATGTGCCATAAGAAAGAAGATATCAATCATAGCAACCGCTGTTGTTATTTTGGTGTTACTTCTATGACTTAGGCCCACTTGCACAACGATTCTTAAATTGAATTAAGATGTATTTAACGAGAAAAAAAGTATTAAACACCACTAGCGTCTTGCACAACGAAAAATTTGTCGAGTAATATGATTTAAGAACTGTCAAAATTAATTACCGAAAATCGGCTGTTTAGTGGCTAATTTCATTTAAGAACTGTCACACTGATGTTGGCATCTTGTCATTTGCGACGAGAATTATCTATAATTATATAACTGGACCGGACGACGCAGCAGGGGGAGGCCTATGTCCAGCAGTGGACGTCCCTAGGCGGACATGATGATGATGATGATATAACTGATAACAATGTACCTACTTGTGTTATTGTTAACCCTAGAATACTACACTATTTGGCGCACATGTTATTCCTACACTGGGGTGCTGGAACACCCCATACTAAAATAACTGTAATCCTTAAAATAAAAAAAACAATTCATGAAAATACATTTTATTAAACATAATCGGTAACTTGAGATCACAAATCATTATTACACAAAGTTAAATGTAGTTTGAGCAACAGCGCTTGTAGGATTTGGTCCTTTTTTGAGGATCACTGCAATGGACTAAGTTGGCATCCGGTAACGGTTCTCCAAATGTTCATGTATCAGTTCCAAACCCAATTTCAAAACTGTCTGCTGAAACTTTATATTTGGCTTATTATTGGATCTTGAACACTTGTAAGGAACCCAGAAATTACAACTGGTCCCAACTTCTATTTCTTCCTCTGCAGATTTGTGGTCTAGAATAAAGCTTATTTCTTCGTAATTCAAACCTCTGACAGTCATCCAAAACAAAATAAATAAACTTCATTGAATTTTACCTTCATAATATCTAAAAATATCTGTATTTAATTCATATAAGACCATTGTTTTAATAAATAATCAAATTTAATAACTTATTACATATAAATGCATCAATCGTAATAAATAAATAATCTTAAGATTTTACTAGACTGGGGTACTGGCGTACCCCACAGCACTTATACAGGCGACCACACAACGCGGCGCACGTCACGGTAATTACGTAACGCGAGCGGTTGACACCAAACTAAAATACTCCGACGCGCGAATTCTTGGATATTAAAGAAATTGAGATATTTAGAAAGCAAATCGGTGTGGGGTGCACCTGCACCCCATGTAGGGTTCTAGGGTTAGTGCTCAAAAGTTTCTAGTTATTATTTGTCAATTGTCATTTCGTTGCTAGGCGACGACAATGCGTTTTGTTTTATGCTCAAAGTTTAAATAGTCTAAGGTTTTATGCGAAAGCATACGCATAACATCGTTAAAATCGTCACAAAAAGGCTTCATACCATGAAACAAAACGTAGAAACTACTTTACCGACCTCATAAAATGTTTAACTAAATCTAAGCGTTATTGTCGTTGTGCAAGAGGACGCTAAATACTTTTAACTTAAATTATTTTATGCTGTTAATTCTGTTCAACAATTTTAAATTAAGGAGTGACTTAAATCAAACGTTACGCAAGTGGGCCTTAAGGTTATATTTCTTTGGTTAAACATTTTATGAGGCCGGTAAAGTAGTTTCTACGTTTTGTTTCATGGCATGAAGCCTTTTTGTTACGATTTTAACGATGTTATGCGTATGGTTTCGCATAAAACCTTAGACTATATATACTTTGAGCATAAAACAAAACGCATTGTCGTCGCCTAGCAACGAAATGACAATTGTCAAATAATAACTAGAAACTTTTGAGCATTAACATTAGAACCCTACATGGGGTGCAGGTGCACCCCACACCGATTTGTTTTCTAAATATTTTTTTTTTTAATATCCACGAATTCGCGCGTCGGAGTATTTTAGTTTGGTGTCAACCGCTCGCGTTACGTCAATACCGTGACGAGGGACCGTGTTGTGTGGTCGCCTGTATAAGTGCTGTGGGGTACGCCAGTACCCCAGTGTAGTAAAATCGTAAGATTATTTATTTATTACGATTGATGCATTTATATGTAATAAGTTATTAAATTTGATTATTTATTAGAACAAAAGTCTTATATGAATTAAATACAGATATTTTTTTATATTATGAAGGTAAAATTCAATGAAGCTTATTTATTTTGTTTCTGATGGCTGTCAGAGGTTTGAATTACGAAGAAATAAGCTCTATTCCTAACCACAAATCTGGCGAGGAAGAAATAGAAGTTGGGACCAGTTGTAATTCCTGGGTTCTTTACAAGTGTTCAAGATCAAATAATAAGCCAAATATAAAGTTTCAGAACATTTGGAGGACCGTTACCGGATGCCAACTTAGTCCATTGCAGTGATCCTCAAAAAAGGACCAAATCCTACAAACGCTGTTGCTCAAACTACATTTAACTTTGTGTAATAAGGCTGATTTGTGATCTGAAGTTACCGATTATGTTTAATAAAACGTATTTTCATTAATTGATTTTTTTTATTTTAAGGATTACAGTCATTTTAGTATGGGGTGTTCCAGCACCCCAGTGTAGGAATAATTGTGCGCCAAATAGTGTAGGATTCTAGGGTTAACAATAACACAAGTAGGTACATTGTTATCAGTTATATCATCATCATCATCATGTCAACCTAGGGACGTCTGCATCGGTCCAGTTATATAATTATTGATAATTTTCGTCGCTAATGACAAGATGCCAACATCAGTGTGACAGTTCTTAAATGAAATTAGCCACTAAACAGCCGATTTTCGGTAATTAATTTTGACAGTTCTTAAATCATATTACTCGACAAATGTTTTGTTGTGCAAGACGCTAGTGGTGTTTAATATTTTTTTTCTCGTTAAATACATTGTAACGTATGTCCGGTACTTACCGCGTTGCGTCACAGTACCGCCCATACGCTCGGCCAATCAGAGAAAGCCATCGTCCGCACTCGCAAAGCCTGACCAAATATGGTCATAAACGGACTCTCAGCCTGATGGAGGGCCCGGTATATAAAGGGGCCGACAGAGAGGCCGGCACCGCTACTCTAACGTCGCTTCTACTATAACTAAGCGTACCTACTGACCCTACGTCGTATTTACGTGTATCCTGGTCCCAGCTACGGGTTCCAGGTTCACCTTAAGACTTCGGCTACGCTCCTAGACCGCTACACTTCCTGCATCGCCTTCGGCGTCACTTCTGCCGAAGAGTCTGGCCTGCCCTGCTCCTCGTACTCGCACCGCCGGCGTCTGCCCGCTGAACCAACGGCCTGCGAGGATCTACCGCTACGCGCAGCCTTCGAGCAGCCTGCCTACACACTACCGGAGGGAACAGCGTGGGAGACTGCAGCCCTTAGTGTTCAGGCCAGTGTCGTGTTGTTGGTCGGTCATACTCGTGGCAAGGGAAGTGAGACGATACTCTGCAATAAACGCATCTAAAACCTCTACTGCCTCTTTACTACCAGAACCCGTTACAGTGGCGCCTACGTGGGTTATTGTCTCGCTTTCCGTGCTCGAGTTCTCATCTAGCAGGTCTCCATCATTGTAAGCGAGCAGGTGCGGCTACAGCGAACCGGTACGTATTGTTGTACTAATTGCCTACCTTTTAGTGTAACTACCTACTACGTACTAATTCGCAAATTTGAATCTAACGTTTTTCTAATTAGTCCTTACGGTCGAACTTTTACGCCTAATCGTAAAGTAGGCCATTTGTAAGGGCGGAACGCTTGCGCACTAAGTGTAGTGTGTAGTGTACACTTACGCGGTTATTCATACACAATGGGCTCACACCCCATAAAATACTTCCTGCTAAACAAGAACGAGTTAGCTTACGAGGTCGCGATTAGAGGTGAGGAGCCGGCTACCTCTGTCCTAGGTCTACGGAAGCAGCTCCCTAAATTACTGGAAGCCATTCCAAATGAAGACATTTTGGAGTCGGGTCTAGCCATAGCGGTGGACTTCGAGGGCGCTAGCGAGGCCGTCTCTGAGCTGGCCAAGCGACTAAATTCGTTATCTGCCTCTTACGACGCGAACCTAGCTAAGAGGTCTACCGCACTGCACAACCACTTATACCATAGACTCCGTAGGATGGAACGTCCTACGGCGTTTTCAAAACGGATTACCGAATTGTGCAGCCGGTTCGACAAGCTCTCGGCGGAGCTGTCCGCCATTGAGCAATCAGCTGTTCGCTCAGCTGATGCTGTGGCAGAGGTCCAACCTGCGCCGTCTACCTCGACGCAGGCAGGGTTAGCCCCAGTATTGCATTGCGAGCATTTGAGAGTTAGCGAACTGTCTAAGCTAAAATACGACGGTACGGGATGCGTCCGAGCGTTCCTACAACGCGTAACCGAATTCCAAACCGCGCGTAATCTACCTTCCACTAAAATTTTATCATATGCCTCCGAAATTTTCACCGGTAACGCACTTCACTGGTACCGCGGCCTAAAAGAATATTTCACTACATGGGAAGAACTCACCACTAAATTAATAGACGATTTCACACCGTACGATTATGACTACCGGTTATTAAATGAAATCCGCCGACGTACTCAAGGTGCTACCGAAACTATAATTATTTATCTCTCGATAATGAATCAGCTGTTCGCTAGGCTGTCTCCGTCAAAGCGATTGTCCGAACGCGAAAAGTTAGACATCCTATTGCATAACATACGTCCATGCTACTCACTAGTGCTAGCTCCGTCAATATCTTCAATAGACAGTATAGCAACACTGCAGACGTTATGTTTAAACTACGAACGGATGAAATGTTTGAACTCTCAATTCCGCGAACCGTATTATAATAACGACACGTTGGCACTAGACGTAGCTTACAGTCACAAACCTAATAACCGAGCGCGTAATAATTCCTACAATAATTATCCCGTTGCTACTATAGAGGGTACGTCCGAATACACTGTGAACAACGAACCTAGCAAACCTAAGTCTAAACCTAGCTCTGTCGCTCTAGTCACGTCCAAGTACTGCCCGCGCTGCCGAATCAATGATCACAGTTTGAATGAATGCAAACGCGATCGCTTCGCAATTTGCTTCAAGTGCGGCTGTAGGGATGTGACATTCCCTAACTGCCCGAACTGTAAATCGACGAAACCAAAAAACTAGTTGGCCAGGGTCGGGGCGTGTCAAAATCTAAATTAGGTTCTACAACCTATTCAACCAATTTTGACAAAGATGATTGGAGAAATTGGCTAAACACTCTAAAAGTGTATTTCTCTAGTTATTCCGTCGCCTCGATCCTGGATAATAAACCTAAAAATGACCTACGGCCCTATGTTAACGTAACTATTAACAGTTTACCTATTTGTGGATTGCTCGATTCCGGTTCAGCCATTACAATTCTAGGTAACAACTCCCATCTGGAGGTAATTACTAAAACCGGGTTAGAAATACAGCAGTGTCACAACACTAATTCCATTCGGTCCGCGGGTGGAAATATATTGTTGCCGCGCGGTTTTATCAACTTACCCACTTCTTTTAATAATCAAACCCACTTATTGAAAGCTTATATTATTCCAGAAGTTACAAGTAATTTAATTTTAGGCATCGATTTCTGGAAACTATTTAAATTACTGCCTAACCATATCGCATCCGTATGCATGTCTAAAACATTGCCGTGTAGTGTGTTAGGTGAAAATAAGCTAAGTAACACGAACGTATTGCAATCTTTTAGTGAGTTGAGTGAGTCACAACAGAGAACGGCTAAGTTAATTATAAAGCAATACGAGTCGATTTCTACTGAAAAAACCGGTTTAGGACGAACTCACTTAATAGAACATGCAATAGACACTGGCGATTCTGCGCCGATACGCCAAAGATATTATAGGTTACCGCCGGCAAAATTAAAAATAATTATTGACGAATTAGACGAAATACTTGCATTGGGAGTGGTAGAAAAATGCGAAAGTCCGTGGTCGTCACCGATTTTACTAACGCCTAAGAAAGACGGTAAACTAAGGTTTTGTTTAGATAGTCGGAAACTTAATTCTATTACTAAAAAAGACGCGTACAAACTACCTTACGTATCCGAAATTTTAGACAACCTTAGGAACGCTAGATATCTAAGTAGTATAGACTTATCTAAGTCCTTTTGGCAGACGCCTCTTCGCGAATGTGATCGTGATAAGACTGCGTTCTATGTGCCTACTAGAGGAACATTTAGATTAGTGACTATGCCGTTTGGTTTAACGAATGCGCCTGCGACACAACAGCGTTTGGTGGATCACTTGTTTACGAACAGTCCTGAGTTCGAAAACTCTGTATTCGTTTTTTTAGATGATATCGTGCTTATATCGCCATCCTTTAATGCTCATGTGTCACTATTAAATAAAGTATACGAAAAATTAAAATCGGCCAACCTTACCATCAACTTGGAAAAATCTAAATTCTTCCGTGATGAATTGAAGTACTTGGGCTACGTAGTAAACTCTAAAGGATTACAAGTAGACCCATGTAAGGTGGAAGCCATTCTTCAATATGCTACGCCTAAGAATAAAAAAGAAGTCAAAAGGTTCTTAGGCATTGCATCATGGTATCGGCGATTTATACCTAATTTTAGTACTATTGCCGGTCCTCTGAACAAACTTACCTCTACCGGTAAGAAAGCCGCACCATTTCAGTGGTCGGTGGAAGCTGATGACTCGTTTTGTAAACTAAAACAATTGTTAAGCTCCGCACCAATATTATCGTGTCCCGATTACGAGAAACCTTTTCAAGTTCACACAGATGCGAGTGCGAGCGGCATCGGTGGGTTACTTACACAAGAAATAGATGGCGTGGAACTACATATCGCTTACATGAGTAGGTCACTAAATGCACAGGAACAAAACTACAGTATAACAGAACGGGAGACATTAGCAGTTCTAACAGCCCTCGAATATTGGCGCTGTTATTTAGATAACGGGTTAATGTTTGTTGTGTATACTGACCATTCCGCACTGAAATGGTTCCTTCTTCTTCATCGTGTCATTGGTTCAGATTTTCTGTTCCCAGAATTTGGCTACGGTAACGGCATTGTCTGAGGCCACTTTAAGATCCTGTTTACTGCAGGTAGATGGGCAAAGAGGGCATGAGAGCAAATGCTCCATGGATTGTGATGGAGCTCCGCAGTCGCACTGGATCTGTGAGTGTTCTATGAATCCCCATCTTGCCATGTTTTCCCTACAGCGCCCGACCTGAGTTCGCAAACGATTAAGTGATCTCCAGGTCGACCACTGCAAGTTATGACCAGGGGGCAGGCTTTCTTTTGCTTCAGGGAAGTTTGGAGGGGCCGGGTATTTAGAGGCCCACAGTTGCTCTCTCGCCAACTTTGGGGAGTTATTTGTGGCAGAAGTCGTTCTTAGGAAGCTTTTTCGGCTTGGTTCCTAAACTTGAGCAACCCGACTGGTAGATTAGCTCGGTGGTCGGTTCGTCTGTCAGCCTTCAACTTCGAAATAAAGCATCGGCGCGGTGCGGATAATATTATAGCCGATGCGTTATCACGATCCCTACCTGTAAATATAATTAACGCGAATAATAATAACGTGAATGACCCTAATGTTAACACTGATCAATGGTATTCAGCCACCTACAATGGTTGTTTATCTTCGCCTAATCACTATCCAGACTATTCTATTAAAAATAATAAATTATATCGTTTGATTAAATCTAGGTGTATACTACGTAAGGAGTTCGAATGGAAAGAAGTACTACCTTCTTCTGATAGAAATAATGCCATATTAGAGAACCATGCCGAACCCACTTCGGGGCATTTCGGTATATTTAAAACTTACAAGCGCTTAGCACTGCGTTACTATTGGCCCAAAATGCGCGATGACGTAGTTAAGTTCATAAATTCTTGCGACACTTTTATCGCGCACAAACATCAGAACCACGCACCATTGGGAACCATGAGACGACCCAAAGTGTGTTCACGACCCTTCCAAACCATTAGTGTAGATTTGGTGGGGCCACTACCCGTCACAAGAAAACAAAACGCCTACATCTTCGTAGTAACTTGTTGTTTTAGTAAATACTGTCTACTTTTTCCTATCAGGCGCGCAACTGCTGAAATAATAACTAATATTTTGGAAGAAAAAATATTTTTATTTCATGGTATACCATCTACAATTATATTGGACAATGGTAAACAGTTTGTCAGTGCTACTTTAAAAGCTATGTTGCGCAAGTACAAAATCCCTAATCTTCATTATACTCCTAAATATTCCCCACATGTCAATACGGTCGAACGCTATAATAAAACCATTGGTTCTACCTTAGCGGCGTTTGTAGGAAATGACCAGAGATTATGGGACACTCTCGTACCTAAGGTGCAGTTTGCATTAAATACTGCAGTTAATGAAGTCACGGGCTATACACCTAGTTTTTTAGTCTATGGACGTGAACTAGTTCCATGCGGCTCACACTATGTCGACACAGACGCTGATGATATAGTATACATACCTAGGGACGATTACGCAGAAAACATAGGTTACTTATCAGGCATATTTGACAAAGTTCAGGCACTCCTCATTCAAGCTCATGCTAGGAATTCCCAAACGTATAATTTACGCCGTAAACCAGCTGAGTTTAATGTGGGAGACACTGTGTGGAAACGGACTTTTTATCAGAGCGACAAGGATAAGTCCTTCTGTAAGAAACTAGCCCCTAAATTCGTGAAGTGCACAGTGATTAATAAAAAGTCGCCTCTCGTTTACGAGTTGTCGGACGCGTCTGGAAATTCTATTGGGTTTTGGCACATTAAGGACCTAAAACTTATACACTATGGTGCCTAACTATTTGTTACAAACCGTAGAAGACTTTCCATTCCTTCTCTCTATATGCCGTCTTAGCTTGGACAGTAGCGGACTCATAGACCTAACGCAGCTAGTCGGATTTTCCTTGTTAGCCACGTAAAATCCTCTCCTAAGGCGGGCGGTATTGTAACGTATGTCCGGTACTTACCGCGTTGCGTCACAGTACCGCCCATACGCTCGGCCAATCAGAGAAAGCCATCGTCCGCACTCGCAAAGCCTGACCAAATATGGTCATAAACGGACTCTCAGCCTGATGGAGGGCCCGGTATATAAAGGGGCCGACAGAGAGGCCGGCACCGCTACTCTAACGTCGCTTCTACTATAACTAAGCGTACCTACTGACCCTACGTCGTATTTACGTGTATCCTGGTCCCAGCTACGGGTTCCAGGTTCACCTTAAGACTTCGGCTACGCTCCTAGACCGCTACACTTCCTGCATCGCCTTCGGCGTCACTTCTGCCGAAGAGTCTGGCCTGCCCTGCTCCTCGTACTCGCACCGCCGGCGTCTGCCCGCTGAACCAACGGCCTGCGAGGATCTACCGCTACGCGCAGCCTTCGAGCAGCCTGCCTACACACTGCCGGAGGGAACAGCGTGGGAGACTGCAGCCCTTAGTGTTCAGGCCAGTGTCGTGTTGTTGGTCGGTCATACTCGTGGCAAGGGAAGTGAGACGATACTCTGCAATAAACGCATCTAAAAGCTCTACTGCGTTTTTACTACCAGAACCCGTTACAACATCTTAATTAAATTTAAGAATCGTTGTGCAAGTGGGCCTTAATTACTAACAAACAATTTGGGACCCCCGTTGTTTGTGAAATTTGTTCTATGGAATTTTGTGCTACCAGGTGTACATAGCTCACTAGAAGTAAACCGCTGCTGAATCGTTTTGATGTTACTTGTTATTTTGGACTGAGCATGCAAATCAGTAGTTCGTGTGTTCGATTCCTACACAGGCCAAATCTATGTACTTTGAACATGACTATTTGTTCTTAGTCTGTAATCTGATTATTTAAGAATATATAAGTATCATCATCATCATCAGCCTTTAACAGTCCACTGCTGGACTAGGCCTCTCCTTTGAAAGGAGGAATTGGCCTACTATACCACGCTGGCCAAACAGGTTGGTATAGGGTTTGTATCAAGTTTTCCTTCTCTTACGTTGCTCATCTCTGCATAATATCTCCCTCTGTCGGCTCTTACGACATCAATGGGATGATATGGGGTGGTGATATTCCGTATTCTTAATTCGTCACCACACGAAATATATAAGTATGCTTATCAGTTATCTAGTTGCCGTACTTGTCCGTGACCGCTTGTCCTAGCAATTCAAATCATTTGCTCTCTTCACATGAATTTTTCTTCAAAAGCAAATCGGTTTAACGCTGCAAAAGTTTAAGCAAATCGTTTTAACAGTTAAACTGCAAAACTTTAAGTGTCTGTTTGAGACAAACAAATCCGCAGTGATATTATCAGATATTGGATGCAATACTCATATATAAATAATATTAAAATTGGAATTGTGCCCTGTATAATATAACTATAAGGAATAAATACGATTGCTTTCTGTTAAGCAATGACCTGAAACGGTCGGCCTACGCAGGTTACATAAATGTAGACAATATTTTGCCCGTGGCTCCACCCACGTACTACGTGAGAAAAGTATGCAATGTTACTCAGTCAAAGCAGTAAGCATACTAAATAATGTAACCTCTCCTTTAATGATATTTTAAATAATAACTTGAACCGTTACGTAAATATAATTACCCGTTACGTAAATATATTTTCTATTTTCTTTTAGGGTTACAGCAGTCTATATTTTGCTAATGCAGTAAGCTAATTTATCATAACCACTGCATAAAATGGCTGGTTCTGAGTGATATATAGGCGCAGAGCCTAAAACTTCTAAAGCTAGAAGCATGTTTAGACAGTGGGTTCCTCTAGTCATATTTACGTAACGGGTCAAGTTATTATTTAAAATTATAGGTAAAGTACCTTATATTTGTCTTCACACTCTGTCACTAGATTACTGCGTGGATGCCTGTTTTGACTAAGGAAGGAATTTTGAATATTCAAATCCTAAATAACAAGTAAACTAGAGGTTGAAAATGCGGACATTAATTACATCTTAATACAAGACGGTGCATAATCCTTCAATTCTAGCTCAACAAAAACCGTTCGCTCTGCGAGACAGTTTTATCGCCCGAGTCACAATGAAATGCCGCAATAGATTTCACTTGTGTGCATCTCCAAGTTTTAATGTTCTCCTGGTATTACACGCCAGCTCGCCGCAATATTTTGTTACGTGGAGTAGTGGGAAACTTTACCTGACTGGTCAGGATTACATTGATAGTGTTTGTGTACTAGTTAAAAGTAGAAGTATAAAACTTGTTTAGCTAAAGATACAGTCCAACTAGACCTAAGATCTATGTAATAATATTAGCCCTGTTTATAATTTGTTGCACTGCAGGTCACTGACCTCTTTTCACTATGAAAAAGGTTAGGCCACCATCCACCACGCTGGCCAAGTGCTGGCTGGCTCTCATGTCTATTGAGAACATTGAGAAAACTCTCAGATATCCAGGTTTCCTTTGTCGTTTAGACAGAGTGCACTGAACTTCATAACGTTAGTGATGCGCCTTAAGTTTGAAACCGGAGAGCTCTTGTGTAGCATTCTTTTAGTTTCTCCTCTATTTTATTAATTAATTTTAAAACTTATTGCACATAATTTACACATTATTGTACAAAGGCGGACTTAATGCCATTGGCATTCTCTACCAGTCAACCTTTGGGTGGTGCAGAGATGATCATGATAGGTGCATAAAAAAAGCGTAAAGTTATTTAATAAATAAATATGAAATAAGTAACGTTATATAGGAAACTAATAAAATAATAAACGAACAATATAATAAAATCATATAATAAATACATATTCTCTATCTTTATCTTTATATATATATATATATATATATATATATATATATATATATATATATATATATATATATTTCGTGTGTGCGTGTGTATGTCACTGAACTCCTCCTAAACGACTGGACCGATCTTGATTAATTTTTTTGTATGTTCAAGGGTACTTGAGAATGGTTTAGATTCACAATTTAGTCCACTGGAAAATGTTTTTTGCTTAATTTTTAATTTGTAAATAGTTGTAGATTTTGGAATGTTTCACATTGGAACCGACGGACTGCGCTGTGTCAGTGTCAAATCTTATAGTAAATATTTCATCAAGGAGTACATCGAAACCTTACCTGAATAATAAAACATTAAAAAATAAAGATATCGAGTCGACAACATATATCCGCAAAATTCAGATTGTTGAGTATTTTGTTAAATTCAAATGGTTCTGACAGACAAATCACAGTCGCCATATTGGACACTTTAACGAAACGTCACAGATACCGGATAACACAGTCTTTACCAAGTAGTTTGTATGTGTAAATACTTTTTGCAGTTATATTTCCTAAATAGTTAAAACGACAACTATGGAAGTATCCGCCCAATAAAGGAGATTTGTGTCAAATATAAAAAAAAATATTATGTAACGGGTTCTGGTAGTAAAACGCAGAAAAGGTTCTATATGCGTTTATTGCCGAGTATTGTCTCACTTCCCTTGCCACGAGTATGACCGACCAACAACACGACACTGGCCTGAACACTAAGGGCTGCAGTCTCCCACGCTGTTCCCTCCGGTAGTGTGTAGGCAGGCTACTCGAAGGCTGCGCGTAGCGGCAGATCCTCGCAGGCCGTTGGTTCAGCTGGCAGACGCCGGCGGTGCGAGTACGATAAGCAGGCAGGTCAGACTCTTCGGCAGAGGTGACGCCGAAGGCGATGCAGGAAAGTGTAGCGGTCTATGAGCGTAGCCGGAGTCTTAAGGTGAACCTGGAACCTGAAGGAAAGCAGCATTAGGAGAGCCACAACCAATAGAGTCAGGCAGGCGGCGTCAGCCGGCCTCAGCTAGCAACTAGAGAGATGGGCAGTACGCTAACGCAGTAAATGTAGTGCTTACCCGTAGCTGGGACCAGGATACACGTAGATACGACGTAGGGTTAGTAGGTACGCTTAGTTATAGTAGGTAGGTAGTAGAAGCGACATTAGAGTAGCGGTGCCGGCCTCTCTGTCGGCCCCTTTATATACCGGGCCCTCCATCAGAGTTCGTGTTGCGAAGCTTGATCAAATATGGGCAAAACTTACGAGCGCGGACGATGGCCTTCCCTGATTGGCCGAGCGTATGGACGGTATTATGACGTACACTCGGTAGGTACCGGTCATACGCTACAATACCGCCCGCCTTAGGAGAGGATTTTACGTGGCTAACAAGGAAAATCCGACTAGCTGCGTTAGGTCTATGAGTCCGCTACTGTCCAAGCTAAGACGGCATATAGAGAGAAGGAAGGGAAAGTCTTCTACGGTTTGTAACAAATAGCTAGGCACCATAGTGTATAAGTTTTAGGTCCTTAATGTGCCAAACCCCAATAGAATTTCCAGACGCGTCCGACAACTCGTAAACGAGAGGCGACTTTTTATTAATCACTGTGCACTTGACGAATTTAGGGGCTAGTTTCTTACAGAAGGACTTTTCCTTGTCGCTCTGATAAAAAGTCCTTTTCCACACAGTGTCTCCCACATTAAACTCAGCTGGTTTACGGCGTAAATTATACGTTTGGGAATTCCTACCATGAGCTTGAATGAGGAGTGCCTGAACTTTGTCAAATATGCCTGATAAGTGACCTATGTTTTCTGCGTAATCGTCCCTAGGTATGTATACTGTATATATCATCAGCGTCCGTGTCGACATAGTGTGAGCCGCATGGAACTAATTCACGTCCATAGACTAAAAAACTAGGTGTATAGCCCGTGTCTTCATTAACTGCAGTATTTAATGCAAACTGCACCTTAGGTACGAGAGTGTCCCATAATCTCTGGTCATTTCCTACAAACGCCGCTAAGGTAGAACCAATGGTTTTAGTATAGCGTTCGACCGTATTGACATGTGGGAAATATTTAGGAGTATAATGAAGATTAGGGATTTTGTACTTGCGCAACATAGCTTTTAAAGTAGCACTGACAAACTGTTTACCATTGTCCAATATAATTGTAGATGGTATACCATGAACTAAAAATATTTTTCTTCCAAAATATTAGTTATTATTTCAGCAGTTGCGCGCCTGATAGGAAAAAGTAGACAGTATTTACTAAAACAACAAGTTACTACAAAGATGTAGGCGTTTTGTTTTCTTATGACGGGTACTGGCCCCACCAAATCTACACTAATGGTTTGGAAAGGTCGTGAACACACTTTGGGTCGTCCCATGGTTCCCAATGGTGCATGGTTCTGATGTTTGTGCGCGATACAAGTGTCGCAAGAATTTATGAACTTAACTACGTCATCGCGCATTTTAGGCCAATAGTAACGCAGTGCTAAGCGCTTGTAAGTTTTAAATATACCGAAATGCCCCGAAGTGGGTTCGGCATGGTTCTCTAATATGGCATTATTTCGATCAGAAGAAGGTAGTACTTCTTTCCATTCGAACTCCTTACGTAGCATACACCTAGATTTAATCAAACGATACAATTTATTATTTTTAATAGAATAGTCTGGATAGTCATTAGGCGAAGATAAACAACCATTGTAGGTGGCTGAATACCATTGATCAGTGTCAACATTAGGGTCATTCACGTTATTATTATTCGCGTGAATTATATTTACAGGTAGGGATCGTGATAACGCATCGGCTATAATATTATCTGCACCGCGCCGATGCTTTATTTCGAAGTTAAAGGCTGACAGACGAACCGACCACCGAGCTAATCTACCGGTCGGGTTGCTCAAGTTTAGGAACCATTTCAGTGCGGAATGGTCAGTATACACAACAAACTTTAACTCGTTATCTAAATAACAGCGCCAATATTCGAGGGCTGTTAGAACTGCTAATGTCTCCCGTTCTGTTATACTGTAGTTTTGTTCCTCTGCATTTAGTGACCTACTCATGTAAGCGATATGTAGTTCCACGCCATCTATTTCTTGTGTAAGTAACCCACCGATGCCGCTCGCACTCGCATCTGTGTGAACTTGAAAAGGTTTCTCGTAATCGGGACACGATAATATTGGTGCGGAGCTTAACAATTGTTTTAGTTTACAAAACGAGTCATCAACTTCCACCGACCACTGAAATGTTGCGGCTTTCTTACCGGTAGAGGTAAGTTTGTTCAAATGACCGCAATAGTACTAAAATTAGGTATAAATCGCCGATACCATGATGAGACCTAAGAACCTTTTGACTTCTTTTTTATTCTTAGGCGTAGCATATTGAAGTATGGCTTCCACCTTACATGGGTCTACTTGTAATCCTTTAGAGTTTACTACGTAGCCCAAGTACTTCAATTCATCACGGAAGTATTTAGATTTTTCTAAGTTTATTGTAAGGTTGGCCGATTTTAATTTTTCGTATACTTTATTTAATAGTGACACATGAGCATTAAAAGATGGCGATATAAGCACGATATCATCTAAAAAAATGAATACAGAGTTTTCGAACTCAGGACTGTTCGTAAACAAGTGAGATGCAGGCGCATTCGTTAAACCAAACGGTATAGTCACAAATCTAAATGTTCCTCTAGTAGGCACATAGAACGCAGTCTTATCACGATCACATTCGCGAAGAGGCGTCTGCCAAAAGGACTTAGATAAGTCTATACTACTTAGATATCTAGCGTTCCTAAGGTTGTCTAAAATTTCGGATACGTAAGTTAGTTTGTACGCGTCTTTTTTAGTAATAGAATTAAGTTTCCGACTATCTAAACAAAACCTTAGTTTACCGTCCTTCTTAGGCGTTAGTAAAATTGGTGACGACCACGGACTTTCGCATTTTTCTACCACTCCCAATGCAAGCATTTCGTCTAATTCGTCAATAATTATTTTTAATTTCACCGGCGGTAACCTATAATATCTTTGGCGTATCGGCAAAAAATCGCCAGTGTCTATTGCATGTTCGAATAAAATCGACTCGTATTGCTTTATAATTAACTTAGCCGTTCTTTGTTGTGACTCACTCAATAAAAAAATAAATCAATAAAAAAATAAAATAGCGTATGACCGGTACCTACCGAGTGTACGTCATAATTAAAATATCTATACTAATATAATAAAACGGAAGATTTTGTTTGTTTATTCTTGTTTGTTTGTTTTGAACCCGCTAATCTCAGAAACTACCGGTCGGATCTGAAAAAATATTTTTGTGTACGATAGCCCAGTTATTCTGGAGGCTATAGGCTATATAATGTAACGCTTCGACCCTTTGGGGCCGGGCAAAAGGCTAAAAAGGCTAAAAGATAATGTCGGCTAATTTCAGGAACAAGCAGTCGGATTATAAAAATTTTTATTGCTTATGATAGCCCAATTATTCCGAAAGGCTTTATAAAATTACGCCACAACTTTTAGGGGCCAGACAAAAATAATAAAATCGTCAAACGAGAAGGGGAGGGTTGGGTCAAAGGCAAAAAAGGCTAAACGAATAGGATACAATCTATATGGGTATCGTTTTCGAGATTTTCGGGACGCTGATTAATAATATGAAATTTATTTAGTGATCCAAGATGGCAGATGAGAAAATATTAAAAATCAATATGGGTATCGCCTGCGGTATTTTAAGGGGTGGGGAATCGAAATACAACATCTATTTCGTGATCAAAGATAGCGGATGGAAAAAAATTTATAAAGTCAATATTGGTATCTTCTGCGATGTTAAAAGGGACTGGGAATCCAAATACAACATCTGTTTCGTGATTCAAGATGTTGGATGGGAAATAAAAGATGGCGGATGGGAAAATTTTTAAAAATCAATATAGGTATCGTCTCTGATGATATAAGGGATGGAGAATCCAAATACAACATCTATTTCGTGATCAAAGATGGCGGATAAGAAATCAAAGATGGCGGACGGATTTTTTTAAAGTCGATATGGGTATCGTCTCCGATATTTTAAGGAATGGGGAATTCAAAAACATCATCTATTTCGTGATCAAAGATGGCAGATGGGAAATTAAAAAAAAATCTATATGGGTACCGTCTCCGATGTTTAAAGGGATGGAGAATCCAAATACAACATCTATTTCGTGGGCAAAGATGGCGGATAGGAAATCAAAGATGGCGGAGGGGATTATTTTTAAAGTCGATATGGGTATCGTCTCCGATATTTTAAGGAATGGGGTATTCAATATTATATAAAAATCTATGTTTGTTTGTTCAGCATTTATAGACTCTAAAATGATAAGAGATTAAGCGCTAAGTCAATGGTAACTTTGGAAAAGGGGTTTGGAAAAAAGGGAATAATAAAAACTCTTAAAAAGACGAAACGGAGTTCGCTGGGTCAGCTAGTATATATAAAACTAGAGGACGCCAGCAGCTACGCCTGCATTTTTTTTTAATTTACCCGTTTTGGCCGATCCCGTGGGAATTTCGAAAAATCCCTTCTTAGTGCCCCCTTACGGTCCCCAAGGAATATACATGCCAAATTTCAGCTTCCTGCGCCCAATAGTTTCGGCTGTAGCGTGTCTGTCAGTCAGTCAGTAACGCAAGGATTTTATATATTAAGATTGCTTGGGCTGACTGATTCATCAACGCAGAGCCTATACCACAGGGCTAGAAACTTTAAATTTTGACAGTTGATGCATTTTATGACTTACTAAGGAAGGATTTTTGGAAATTCCACCCCTAATGGGGTGAAATAAGGGATGAACGGTTATATGGAAATCCGTCATTTTTAAAGTTAGGAACATGAAACTTCATATGTAAGTTTCTGGTAGGAAATAAATATACATTTATTTTAGAAATTTTGCAAATCTACCCTCTAAGGGTGAGAAATAAGGGTTGAAAGTTTGTATGGAAAGTCCGTCATTTTAAAAGATAGAAGCATGGAATTTTGGGTGCGAACTTCTGGTTAGAGATAAACAAACACGTGTTTTAGCGTTTTTGAATATCTACTTTGGAAAGGGTGAAATGTGGGTTGAAAGTTTATATGCACAGTCCGACATTTTTAATGTTAAGCATGCCATTTCATATACGAACTACTGGTTATAAATAAATATACGTGCCGACGCCAACCATTTAACACACAAATCCAAAACAACACTCTTAACATTTTTTGAATTGTGTAAAATTGATAATTTTGCTAAAACACTTCTTTATGTTGAAGTTGCATCGTTTTACGTATGGAAAAATAATAAATTTGAGAGAAGAAAACGAGGCAACGATGTCAATGGCTGGCCACGTACAAAGAAAGACCAGACGTTAGTTAGGGTATATACCATACACCCAAATAATACCGAGTATTATCATCTTTGCCTTCTGCTTCACGAAATTCGTGGCCCTACTTCCTTCTTAGATTTGAAAACTGTTAATGGAATGGTTCATCCCACATATCAGTTAGCATGCAAGGCTTTAGGCCTCCTAGAAGTCTATAGGAACAGTCCTAGAAGACTATAGGAACTGGCATACAACAAAGGAAGAAGTAGCACTTTGTGATTCTCCATTTAAATTACGCGAACTTTTACAGTTGTTAATATTTTGTCAATTGTCAGATGCATTAAGTCTTTGGGAAAAGCACAAAGATAGCATGTTGAAAGATATACGACATCAAGTAGAAATAGAGTTACAACATGGTGATGGTAATTTAATATTAAATGAAGTATACAACAAAAGTTTAGTTTGTATTGAAGACACAGTACTATCGTTAGGAACCCAATGTCTACAGCAGTATGGGTTACCTCAGCCACAAAGGTATGAAGCTGTCTTACAAAATAGAGACTATCTTCGGGAAATCAGTTACGACCCAAATCTTTTAGAGCAAGTCATCATTACTAATGAAAAATCACTTAATGACGAACAGTTCAAGGTTTATCACCAAATCTTAAAAAGCATCGAAAAAAGCACTGGTCAAATATTTTTCTTAGATGCTCCTGGGGGTACAGGAAAAACATTTTTAATAAACCTTTTGCTATGTAGAATATGAAAAGAGCGTGGTATAGCTTTGGCAGTTGCATCCTCGGGCATTGCTGCGACATTGCTGAAAGGTGGTAAAACAGCTTATTCTGCCTTCAAACTGCCTTTGAATTTGACACCAATAGAGACGCCTATTTGTAATATTTCAAAACAAAGTAATATGGCGCAAGTTTTAAAAGAATGTAAGTTAATAGTTTGGGATGGATGCACAATGGCGCTTAAGGGTGGGTTTGATGCGCTAAATAGAACATTGAAAGACATCAGAGGAAATAATAATCTCTAAAAATAGTCATCGTGCTTTCAGCTGGAGATTTCTAGAGGTACACGGGCAGATGAAGTAAAATCGTGCTTAAGAACTTCTTATTTTGTGGCCACATATTCGTAAGAAAAAATATATGGGTCTATTTAAGAGGTGATGCATCCGGTGGGCTTTTTGCTATGATACCTACTACTCGAAATAAACGTGAGACCAAAATCGAGATTATAATAAAAATACATTTACATACAACACATCTGCGTTCTTTCGTAAATAATTCCAACCACTTTACATATAATTAACTGATGGCGTAAAATCCCCAGTGGCACGTTAGATTGTGCACACCAATTCACCCCTTAGGAATACTCGCTTACGCAGAAGGTTCACCGGTAAGGACCATTTGAATATCCACAATTGCTTTTAGAATTAACATATTGGTTTATCGCGTGATAAGTTACTTTGGTACTTGGAGAGATCCAGTATCGGTTGAAATCTACCTACTTTGGTATTGCGCGTAGGATAAAGCGAAGTGTTAATGAGCTTTCTAGTCGAACAAAAAATTATGGACATGAATTCGACCTCTGCAACGTAGAAGTATAACATGAGTAAAATATATTAACATGTATTGACTGTGTAAGTGGGTGTTGAAACAATGAGACGAACGCAGGAAGCGAATTTACTAAAACCATTTATCTATATTTTGTTACCCATAAATACATCATTCTCCTAGCGTTATCCCGGTTAGAACCCGAGGTCCGCCTTCTAGTATAACCGGATTTGACTTATGGGTAACGAAGCTAATCGTTACCTATAAATACATTTCATCACATCTTCTCCACTTTTGTTTATAGGTAGGTACATGATAATTGCAGGACTGGCGAGAGCTTGCCCATTTACTAAATAAATGGAATGGAAAACCAACAATTTGAAAAAGCTTACCCCAAAAGTACGAGACCTTACCCCACAGTGTCGAACTGTCACGACAGACGGAAACACGCGCGTATTCCCCAAGACATACTACCAGTTAATTGAAAACCGAACTGACACACGAAACTCGATATTTAATGGAAACACAACCTTTATTTTAACATCCGCAGATGTGTTTGTTTTAAAGAATGAGCGACGTTGACGAGTGGGGAAAGCTCATTTCCTGATGTTGAACGAACGTAAAGTTTACATTCAAAGGAATAATAATATATCTCGTTTAGGTATGTACTGTACATGTGTGAAATCGTGAATGTTATATCATACTATACATTTTCGCTATATCGTAGGAGAAGCAGGATTTTATTAAACGCAGATTGACAGGGGCAAAACTACTTACCTACATGAAATTGCAACCATTTGGCTGATAACTAAGTAAACCTAGAAGAGTCCACTTGCGCCCACTTTACTTTTTAAGTCGCCCCAGTGTAAAATATTCGTGTAAAAGGAGCAATGTAATTACCGACCGTGGAGGTTTTTCGGGCAAAGTGGGATTTTAATTATTTTTGTTTTAGATAAAGCTGCGATTGCAGTTTTAAAGGAGATTTTATGATACGAAAAGTCGTTTAGGAGGCTCGGCTTGTATTTAGAGATACTTTGGTATGTCGTTGATTGCGCGATTAAAGGCAGTTATCGTTATAGTTTGCACGTATTAGGGTGTAAAGCGACGAACGAAAGAGTATTTAAAATCATATTAAATTATAACACTTTTCTATTACTTAGTGATATCACTCTCGCGGATTTAGATCGCCATCTTAGTTGTTGGTCTTCTTAACCATTAAATAAGTAAATATTGTAAATTTTCCTTAATGTGTGCGTATTCTGCTATGGTTTATTGGTCATCTCTCTACTGCCAGTGCAACGCGTGTAGACAGGTTAGCTTTAGATACGAACATAACGAGTGGTCCACATATGAGAAATCTATGTGTGATTGATGATAAACTGTCGTTCCGACACTAAGGCCCAGATTGATCACCTTTAGGTAGGCCTTATCCTTCAGATGAATTCAAAATTGGAACAAAATTTGTATAATTTTACCAGGAACTTATCAGACAGCGGTGAAACAGGCCCTAATCGTTCTTTGTGTTCGTTGTTTAAATGTTCGTGAAGTCTCCTGCTACCCAGAAATTTAACTAAGGTATTACGAAGTCAGCGATAGAATCTTGGAGAGACTAACAAAGTTCTGACCTACGACGCGCACTACTGAAGTTATGTGAGTATAAATAGTTTTTTTTTCGGTTGCATAACGATGACGGAAACCATCGTGAGGATAAAGTTCTCGATTATGTTCTCGAAAAACATGTGGAGTCTCGGAAAGCGTCGGGGTCTACAGCCTTACCCTTGTCATAATGAAAAGAGGTCCGTATCCAGCAATAGGAGAATTTATACACAAGGCTGATGATGATGATTACAAATTCCTTTTTACAAGAAACCTAACAATGTCCGCTGGGTGGATTGCAATTTTAATACCACTGGTACAAAACTGTACAGCGAATAAGAAAATGCTAAAAATAAAAGCTGTTTTAGCTATAACGCCTTCATTGTTCTCCATCAGAACGCTAACTTAAAAACAACAACTCATTTACAATGCCATTGCAAGCGAAAAATTCTCCTTATTTCTATTAAAAGTTTTATTTATTTTTCAACAGTAATCCTTAAACAGTTAAAAGACTAACTTGAATTGCGTCTTTAAAAACTTTACCTAAGTTGTTGGAGAACTTTAAAGGTTTATTTTTAAGGAAACTATGTATGTGTTTAATCTTTCCTTTGCAGAAGCTATTGTTATGTAACCAACCGAGGTTGTTTGGTTAACACGAAGTTTTGAAATTATAACAGGGTTCATGGTAATTGCAGACTGAGGTGATATTTATCTTTTTCTTTAATGTATAAGTTATCTCAAAGTTCCCGAACATTTTTTAACTATTGTTGTTTATATTCAAATAGTTACTTTAATTTCAATGTGTAACATTCGGCATTAACCCGGGAAGATAACAGGATACTAAATTCAAAAACGATATTTGAACAAAGATTCTCTTAGTACTTTTGTCTTTAGTTTTGCTGCAAATGACAGCCCTTTTAAGGCGCGGTGCCGCATATCACAGACACCGTATGTCACGTTTTTGTTTCGCGCCGAGCGATGCACACAGCGCTGCCTCACCCTTTCGACGTACACATCCACGCACGCCGTCGACTATAAATTCAGGTGTGACGCGACTTCGGTGCTCCGGGTGCTTTCAGCGCTCATCCATAGTCCGCGTAAAGTTGTCAAGGCCTTCTGCGGCCAACAACTAGTCCACACACACAAAAAAAACTTCGGTGCTTCTGGACACAAGCAGCTATTGATTAACAATGCCATTGTTACAAAAAAGGCTGCATAATGATGATGATTTGATGTCTTAAAATAGCTCATTAATCGTACCCAGCAAAATATACAACTTTTAATTTCAGTAAACAAGAAAACTTAAAGACTTATTCGAAAGTAAAATTAAGTAGTAGCTGGCTTCCACGAATGAAAAAAATACCAGTAAAGCATGAATCAATTGTCCATTGAATACAAAATAAAAACTTTACATATCGGTACAAAATCAGATAAAGATACACTTAAGGTGTTTATTAGTTTAAGTTCAACATAGATAATAAAAATAAATATGAAAACGAACGAACGAAAACACGAAATTAAAACAAAAAGCACTGGTAGCTATACAGACTATCTAGAAGGCAGCAGCTATAAGTATATTTATTGCTAAATAAGTAATCGCTAAAGCTTCTCAAGTTTGTTATAAATTATACTAAAATACAAAATGCATCTCATAAAATATATCCTGTTTCACTTGAATCACAAAAACTACAAAATTTTTGTCACCGTTTTCCCTCAGTACCCAACATTAGTTTCACAGTTTAGTACCTATTTACTCCTTTCTTGAATTATTAATGGAGGCTCTGACCGATCGCCGTTCGATTCACGTCAGCTACTGACTTCCCAATAAGTAATTTAGCAATTCAAGTAGCTACGAGTTTTATAAAACTCTTTGAAATTACAGCTTTTGAAGTGTCCTGAGACTCAGTTGCGTTTATACCGTCGTTAAATTAACATTTAAGTCGGGGTTGGAATGGGATGCTTGGCTTCTTGATAAATACTGCTTGATCATATGTGCATATATAGGTACCTACTGTTGTTTACATGCATTATATTATGCTTAACTAATCTGACATTAGGATTTAGCGATCCTTGATTCGTCTTTTATGAGTTGGGCATTTAACTTGGAATCTCTCTTTTAAAAGGATTGGTAGAAGCAATCGATCTTATTGATCTGTAGTTTCGTCTGTAGGTGCCTACATTATTTAGGTAAATAATTTAATGATCTATCTATACAAATATAATTGGACTTCGAGTTTTCCACAAAATAAAGGGTAAGATTCCAATTGCAGGAAATGCAGAAAGCTTTAAAAGTAGCGTTTTTATATCCTGTGTTTAAATTTTCGATGAAATTACTATAAATCTGAAAACTTTTGTTTCCAAACTAAAACTAGGAACATTTTGTCTCCTGATACGTAAAACTTTACTAGTTTCTTATAAGTCTTAGTCTCAAATAGCTTTATTATAAATAACAGAATACTATTGAAATTAAGCTACGGTTTTCGGATTTTATCGCGTTTTTGTTTTCACTAAGTTATATCATTTGTAGTAAAACTCCAGTTATATTAGAATATAGTTTATACATTTATATTTTAGGTATCCTTTTACGCTGTACAGATATTATAATGTTTCCTAAGAGCCACCGTCTGTTCGGTACCGTCGCCAGGAATAAAATGCCCGCTCTCGCCAACCGCCATTTTGAATTATTTCGATAGTGATGTGACTCGGACGAGTCAATCGACTACAAATTATTAAATTCCAATCGATATTAATATTAATAAAAATGGGGACCTTACACTCGTCCATCCTGACCTCGTGTATGTCCCCATACACGCAATCAAGCAAACTTAACATAAACCTTACACTCGGCGAGAGGGGGCACTTACAATCACATTAAAGAATCCTGTAAACCCATCCAATTCTTACAGGCTTGGTTACACGTTATCATTGCCGCAAACCCATCCAATTCTTACGACAACGATAACATACACAAATTTAATTCTGCAAACCCATCCAATTCTCACAAAATTAAATGCAATGCTTGCTAACCCACCCAGATCTAGCAAGATTGACATTCACCAACATGCAGTTCCTGCTAACCCATCTAATTCTAGCAGGAACTGCTACACCACTTATAAAAGCTTACAATCCTGGTCAATCCATCCAATTCTGACCAATACATTTTATAAACAGCTTATAAAAGCTTACAATCCTAGTCAACCCATCCAATGCTGACCAATACATTTTATAAATCGCTTATAAAAGCTTACAATCCTGGTCAACACATCCAATCCTGACCAATACATTTTATAAATAATGCAATGCTTGCTAACCCATCCAATTCTAGCAAGATTGACATTCACCGACATGCAGTTGCTGCTAACCCATCCTATTCTAGCAGCAACTGCTACACCGCTTATAAAAGCTTACAATCCTGGTGAACCCATCCAATTCTGACCAATACATTTTATAAGTCGCTTATAAAAGCTTACAATCCTGGTCAACCCATCCAATTCTGACCAATACATTTTATAAGTCGCTTATAAAAGCTTACAATCCTGGTCAACCCATCCAATTCTGACCAATACATTTTATAAACCGCTAATAAAAGCTGTTAAAAATAACTGTTATCCGGTCAAATGGGCTATCGGCTATACATTCACCCCAAAGGACAATAAAAGCTACCACTAAAAACAGTCATTAAAAACCTCCACCATAGCCAACAATCACCAAAGATTGTGAACTACACTACAACAGAGATCCTATGCAAGTGTGGTAGCCGCCGAGACCGTAACGCAGTCAAAATCTACACCAGCTTCTGACAACACTACTGATATTACTGGCAATCAACGAAATCTGACTCTTGAAAGCATACTCATAAACAAAGTTGGACTCCATGTTGGACCTTATCACAACTCTCATTACAAAACAACAAATTACTTCTCTAAACCTTGCAACGTGGAACATTAATGGCCTTACACCTAACTCATGAACTTGAAGCATTCCTCCACTCCAACAAACTTGATGCATGCCTTATATCCGAAGCACATACAACCAATCGAAGCTGAATCTGCATCACCGGATATAGCGTGTACTTTACCTGCCACCCGGATGGCGGAGCTCATGCTGGTTCTGCGATTGTTATTAAAATAGCATAAAACACTGTCTACTGCAGCCGTACGCGACTAACCACCTACAAGCTACCACAGTGCGCATAGAAGACGGCTATGGTCATATGAACCTCTCGGCCATATATTGCCCACCGCGACATTGCATAAAAGAAGTCATGTTCACAGAATATTTCCAGTCTCTGGGGAATCGCTCCATAGCTGGTGGGGTCTGGAATGCTAAGCACACCTACTGGGGATCACGAGTAACCGTTACAAGAGGTCGAGAACTAAAAAAAGAGCGTCGATTCCAATCGACTTATACCATTATCTACTGGTAAACCGACATACTGGCCCACAGACAGCAACAAGATACCAGATTTGTTGGACTTTATATCACCAAAAATATTCAACCTCTTTACGTTCACATAGTATCAAGCCTCGACGTCTCCTCGGACCATAGTCTAGTGATGCTGATGATAAGCACAACAATCATTTACTGTGTACCATATAATGAGAACCTGAACAATGCAAAAACGGACTGGGGTAATTTTCGTGAATTTCTGGAATCCAATATAATTCTTAAACTTCCACTGAAAAATCCCGAAAACATTGACCACGCGTGCCCATACATCACCAACCTGATACAAGTAGCGGCTTGGAAAAACACTCCCACTCTAGAAACACCCAATAGTAGAAAACTAATTCCAGTTGATATCCGCAGCAAGATATCTGAAAAGCGCAGACTTCGCAGAGTGTGGCAACATTCACGCAATAGAGAAGACAAAACACGACTCAACCGGGTGATCACTGAACTAAAGGCTGCTCTCGCACAGGTTGCAAATGCATAGAGTCTACCAAAAGATCAGACAAAGTCTCGAAAATAAGGAGTACTGCTCAGCAGCATTTCTCGATGTCAAACAGGCTTTCGATCGGGTTTGGAACAAAGGTCTATTGTGCAAAATAAAGAAGACCCTGCCCATACGTTTTACCTTCTTTTGACATCATATTTAAAAGATAGAACCCTCCAAGTCAAGCAACGCGGCTCCAAATCCCCTCCGCACACTTGCGACGCAGCAGCGCCTCAAGGCTCGGTCCTTGGCCCAGTGCTGTATAACATATTTACTCACGACCTACCGCAAGCCCCCAAACGTAATTATTGTGACGCCTGCGGATGACGCTGCATTTCTGACATCTAGTAGTGACCCAGATGAAGCCAGGAGACCCTTACAAATCCAACCAGACCAAACCTATAGCTGGTTGCAAAAATGGCGAATTAGAGCGAGTGCCCCCAAATCGCACCACATCACTTTCACGCCGCGAAAGAAACTATGCCCAACAGCAAATCCCGGTCAAGTACCGCTACCTCAATCTACATGTGTGAAGCACCCGGCCTCCACTTGGATCAACGTATGACCTGGAAGGAGCATGTAAAACATAAACGGAACGAAGTCAACTTTCGTTTTAAAAACCTATTGTGGTTACTCGGTAAACAATCCGCTCCGTCCCTGAGTAACAAACCCAGAGTCTACAGCTTAGTTATAAAACCCATATGGACTTATGGATTCCAACTGTGGTCCTCAGCCCGCAAATCAAACATCCAATGCCTTCAGAGCCCAAAATAACATCCTCAGGACTACAAGTGGCGCCGCCCGGCCCACTCGCAACTCTGAGATCCATGAGTACTTGGAGACAAAGACTTCTGAAGGGGTCATGAGGCAGCTCTTTGTCGTCCCGTTCAAGTCGGCATCGCTGATCACCTCGACCGTCCTTACGAAAAGACTGCATCTAATCCTGTCTCAATGATGTCGGTCTATGCGACGATAACGGCATCGTCATCAAGTCAGAGAAAACCAAACTGCTAATAACAAACTATATATATTTGCGACCATCAGTAGAACCAGTATTGTATACATACAACCATTCAAGCTTTCATAATTTATCAAACCGTCAATGTATACCTATTGAAAAAGTAAACTGTTTTAAATACTTAGGCATGAAAATAGATGAACATTTTTCATGGTCCCATCATTTAGATTACCTTTGTGACAAACAGAGTATTACTTGGAAAATTCTATCATTTAAGCATTAAAGTACCTAAAGGTACATTGAAATCCTTATATAAGTCACTCTAGGAGTCTATTCTCGGTTATGCTTTAGATTGCAATGGTCTTACATTCAAAACATACATAAATAAATTAAAATCAATCCAAACAAAGTTTCTTAAACTTCTTGTCAATAATAAAACTAGAAATCAGCATAAAAATGTCAACACATTTTTTTTTTAATTTGTATAATACTACCAATTTCCCTAAAACATAAATACTTATTGGCTGTAAACAACCATGGCAGTCTTGAGCATAACTTGGAACATGTTACAAATAATCATAACACCCGATCGATGGCCTCTGGCAAATACATATATTGTACCAAGAGTGTTTAATTATTACGGTGGTAGAACTTTAAAAACGTTTGCCATATCCGCCAAATAATGTCCCAGAGGACATAAGGAACGAAAATAATGAAAATATATTTAAAAGGAGACTTAAGCAATATTACTTAGATAAGTGCTAGAATTTAAGAGTGAAGTTAGCTATAAGTAGTTATTGTAATTTTATCTATGTAAACGTTCTAATTTACTGTACGGAGACTGGATCCCACAGTCAAACCGATGACACGGTTTTGTGGGACACTGCACTATTCCTGTATGAACGTGTGAATGACAAATAATTAAATAAATAACAAATATGCGACGTATTACGGTCGTTGCGACGAGAGTTATGAGGGAGAGAGGAACTCGATCGCCGACGACTCCGTTGCAAGTTGATTTCCTCTTCCAAGCGCCCGACTCCGTCTCGTTCTCTCTCCGACTCAGAATCCCCGTCCCGGATGCTCCGGCTGCAGACGCCGCGATGAGCAGGGCCACGGCTACAATAGCGAGTGCGACCTCCACAGTCCACCTCGATGCGCAGTCGACTCCCGCCCAGCTCCTTCGCCATCGCGTCCCGATCCACCGGGCTCCGGCGTCTCCAGGCGTCGGCTTGGTCCATTCCCACCTCGCTCCATATTCTTTAACTCGGAGACGAAAAGTTCGGTTTGAATTTGTATTTTTAAATAGACGGTAATTTTTTTTTTAAATCGTCTATCTCGAAAATTGTGCGCGTTAGCGCAAAAATAATTAAAAATTCATACCCCTTTATAAAATCCCGCAGCATATTTCTTAGAATCCTTTTCTGACCTTAACATGACCTTGACCAGCCCAGCTCCTTCGCCATCGCGTCCTGATCCACCGGGTTCTGGCGTCTCCAGGTGTCGGCTTGGTCTATTTCCTTTAACTCAGAGACGAAAAGTTCGGTTTGAATTTGTATTTTTAAATATATAGTAAATTTATTGAAAAAAATCGTCTATCTCGAAAACGGTGCGCGTTAGCACAAAAATAATGAAAAATTCATACCCATTTATAAAACCCCGGAGCATATTTCTTAGAACCCTTTTCTGACCTTAACATGACCTTGACCCTGGACCTCCGAACCACAACCAATAATTATACACTTTATTTAATAATAAAAATAGACGGTCTTGGAGCTTCCTCCTCAAGACCATGGTTGCACCTTAATGTGACCTTGACCCTACGTACACGGCACAAGCTAACCATAAACAAGTAGTATTCTTTTCGTAATTATCCGTTACATACATACACAGTCTCCCTTCTATATCCTCGAAGAGCTAGGCAGAGCTAGATATTGCTATACTCACTTTTGACCAGATCATAGTGATACAGATCGTGCTGGCTCCCTCAATTAAGGTTGAGCCGTACGATTGCTGTTGAATGCGGGCCATCAGTGGGCCGAGTCAGTCAAAAGCGTCAGATAATTTCCTGCATTGTACTTGCATACTAAACCCTTTTTTGTCTGGACTTTAAAAGATGAAGAAAAGACTAAAGAAATTGAAGTGACAAAAAAAACAATGACTCTGAGTTTGTTTCGGCCTTTCTTCTCAAGAAGTCATTTAGCTAGGAAAAGCCGGCTTCATCTAGAATAGGGTTTTGACATGTATAAGTGTTGTAAACAACCAAAATGCAGAAATAAATATGTCTTTAGGACCAGACACAAGAAATCTCAACAATACATTGCCCGATCCGGGCATCGAACCCGGGATATGTCCTACGAGAAAATTTATGCCGCGAGACCAACGAGACAGTAATAATCCGTTAGACAATTTAATACACTATGAAGAGAGTAATTTTCAATTTGTTAGCGTTCAACCAATATTTAAAATATTAGGCTGCACGTACAACGTACATTGTACGCTGGTAACTAGTTTTCTATTCCAATATATATTTGACAAAAGTTCAAAACTAGGACGAATACAAAATACCCCCGCACACGTAAAATCATAATTTGAACTAAAACGAATATAAATTAATGTGAGCATGTACTTACCACTTCTGATTTGCAGTAAAACTCCAGTTATATTAGAATACTAGAGGACGCCAGCAGCTACGCCTGCAATTTTTTTAAATTTACCCGTTTTGGACGATCCCGTGGGAATTTCGGGAAATCCCTCCTTAGTGCACCCCTACGGTCCCCAAGGAACATACATGCCAAATTTCAGCTTCCTGCGCCCAATAGTTTCAGCTGTAGCGTGTCTGTCAGTCAGTCAGTAACGCAAGGATTTTATATATTAAGATAGTTTATACATTTATATTTTAGGTATCCTTTTACACTGTACAGATATTATAATGTTTCCTAAGAGCCACCGTCCGTTCGGTACCGTCGCCAGGAATAGAATGCCCGCTCTCGCCAACCGTCATTTTGAATTATTTCGATAATGATGTGACTCGGACTCGGACTACAAATTATTAAATTCTTTTTTTTTTTTGGGATTTTATGACCTGGTAACTAGACCTTTAGGTCAAGTCTTATTTTATTTTAACAGACACTGCATATTCACTTAATTTTTAAATTGTTTTAACAGTATTTTTAATGTATTTATATATCAGTTTGTAAGTATTTTTGTCTTTCAATAACTCTTCGAGTGGCGGCGGGCGGGAGAAAGAATCGCACTTAATGTTCACTTCACTGAGTTCACTAGCCAACACTAATCTGTCAAGCAGGAAGTTTTGACAGTCAAAGATAAGATGTGCAACGGTTCCTTGAGTTCCTTCTTGGGATTCACAATGTGGGCATGTATTGCTTGTAATAATGCCAAGTCTAGCAAGGTGTGACGGAGCAGTATTATCAATCGATATTAATTTAATAAAAATGGGGACCCTACTCATTTAAACCGAATGATCTAGAAACTATATTTTAATTTATACCTGGCGTTTCGAATTTATTACAGGGTTCTTGGTAATTGTAGATTGAGGTGATGTTTATCTTTTTATGGATTTTATAAGTTATCTCTAAGTACCTGAACATTTTTCAATTATTGTTTTTTATATTCAAATAGTTGAAAACAAGCAAACTGTAGTTTAGTTTCAATGTGTAATTCGCGTAAACCCGAGAAGGTAACAAGATCCTAAATTTAATAGGATATTTGAACAAAGATTATCTTAGTACTTTTGTTTTAATCGCAGGACAGGATCAAACTGCTGCTAATGACAGCCCTTTTAGTTGCGCCGCGCCGCATATCACAGACACCGTCTGTCGCACCGACCTTCTGTACGATACTATGCATTATTATGTATCTAAGAGACTTTGCTCGCTGCCCCGCCTGCTTGAAAGTTGGAAATCTTGGTAAAATGTAGCCAATTTTAATCTCCAGCTTGCGTACTAATTCCACAGATTAAACAATAACATAGTTCTGCAGCGATGTGAAAGAAGAACAGACAAAGTTACACAGTACGCTTACAGTTTTAAGTATAGACATCCATACATACATACATAATGTCACGCCTTTTATCCCCGAAGGGGTAGACAGGGGTGTATTTCTACACCCACTTTTCGCCAGATATACTGTAGTCCCACGTAATAAGGGGCGAGCCTATTGTCGGACCGGGCACATTTCCAGACTCCGTGCTGCTACTGAGAATTTCGTGACAGAAAAACCCAATAACACTGCCCGACCCAGGAATCGAACCCGGGACCTCCCGATCCCACGCGCACATTAATGCCGCGAGACCAACGAGGCAGTCGTATAGGGTTTGATGTCGAGTTTTCCGTCTCTACGCAAAGATGGTATTTGCATCGTATTATCCCTTAGTCGCCTCTTACGACACCCACGGGAAGTGGTGACACTTGTATTCTATGCCGTCAACCACACGGATGGTAGACCAGCTATACCCAGGAGTATATCTTTAAACGGGAGCTAATCAAAATAAGACAGAAAGGGAATAATTTGTATCTCAATCTGCTTCTAATTACACATTTATGTGATCGCCTTGCCACTCCAACATAACAAAATTTTCATTATATTTCGATCCAAAATCGCAAATGTTTCTTCTGATACTGGTCTGAGTGCTCTTATTGTCGGCTGGTTGAATATACTTTAATTCCTTATGACGCTTCGATACAGGATTAAATACGACCCCCCCGTGGGATCTCCACCTTGTCGTGGTGGGGGGGCTCAGTAACCGTGGATTGGTCACCCGCGGTGAAGCTAAGAGGGATCCAGGAGGGGACGCTCCGCGTGGGCTTGGAGGGGCCTGCGCAGGATGCGTCCAACGGTGCGGGTGCGAGGGACAGTTCTGTTTGTCCCCCGCAGTCGGGTGCGGTCGCGGGAGGAGAGGCGTGTCGGTGTTGCGTTGCCGCGCGCCCTATCTCCCGCGACCAAATGGGGGCGCACCATTCGATGCGTCGTGGTGGGGCCGCAGAGGAAGAGGAGATGCGGTGTTGCGTTGCCGTCCTCCCTGTCCTCTGCGGCCGCTGGGCGTTTTGGTGGCGGAGTCCAACACCTTAATCCGTCGCCAAGGGGGTTTTGTTCGGGGCCCGCCTGACCATCTGGCGGGCCAATACCCGTCGGAGGGTGGCGACGAGTGCTTTGGTGATGCCCCACCCTCTGACACACGGGTAAATGGCGGAAGTCGAGGTGGTTTTTAGTGGAAACATCACATACTCCGGCTCTTATTTCCCCCAAGAGTCGGAGATCCGAAGGGATTTTCCACCTCGTAAAACAAAAAAAAAAAAAAAAAAAATAGGATTAAATACGAGTGTTGGAGTTGTATTCTTAAAAGAAACTAATATAGAAAAAAAGTTAAGCTACCGCATAAAAATCAAGTCAACCTCCGCTACAAAAGCTACAACTGCAAAGAAAACTAATCGCTAAAATCCTACCTAAAATAAAAACTAAACCAAAACATCAACGGCGCGGCGCGACGGCACAAAAACGCTCAAATCATTCCCACTTCACTCAACCGTTCGTTCGGCTAAACGGATATATTTTTTAATGTCAGCGGTGCGTCACAAGCAATGGTAATTAAAAACAGCCTCCTAGCTGCATGTGACTGGCGCGATTCCAAACTGACGCCAACTGCTCTATAGTTTTTGTGGTGTAGTGCTTTTCTAACGGTCTAGTACTGTTTTTAGGATAATGTCTTATTCGAAATTTTTGGCGTTTGTATTTCAACGAAGAATAGAAGAATTTCATACTTCATATTGATAAAGATTATTATTTTTAATACAAAGGAATACGAGGTTAACTAACAATACTATCAGGATGTTTTGGTGACCGATTATTAAAATATTTCTATGCCACCAAAAAGCCTCCGAGATTGTCTAACGATTCTTGAGATCGACGGTATCATTGTGCTACCGTGTTTCGAAGGGGCTTGGGGGGTGTTTATTACGATTCTGTAGCGAGCTACAGAATCGTAATACGCTCTTATGAAAATGGCTCAACAAAAAAATGTTTGTTGACAAAAACGTTTAAATTCTTATTCTTATAATAAGACAGTCTCCACCATAAGCTTCGTATTCCAATACATTCTCGGTAAGTTGACATAGGTTCAATAGCTTAAATTAAACACATCTATCACCTAAGCATTGTGATATCAGCCTGTGCCTACACTGTTCATAATTTATAAATTGCATAACCTAACCTAATGGAGGGCACGGCCTATCTAAAATGAAATTAATTAATATTGGCATGCTCCATACAACGGGTACTTGTGTAGTATATTCGTGAGAGATAGATGATTTTTACTCTTATGTATTGCCTTTCTCGTTTTCGCCTATGATACAATAATATATTAAAGAAATCTGTAAGTTTTACTTCATCATACAACCTCTCGAACTCGACAATTTTCCGAGAAAAAAAATAGAAACACGCAAACTCGCATTATTAGCTGTTACGGCCCTACAGCGGCGGGTGGTAGCGGCAGTTATTGCGATATATTGTCAAATCAAAGTAAACGCGCCATGTACATGTTTAATTTTTAGAATTTTACAAAAATATTAATGCCGGTCGACTATAGTTACTATTTCATCACATTATATGGAAAAAATGCAATAGAAAAATCGGAAAATTCATGAAAAATTTCCGGAAAATTCGACCGCCAATGGCCTCGATATCATGTACTGAATCACTGGTATCAGTTTTCGGTACACCATCCCTTACACCCTGTATACTATCAGCTTCGTCTTTAGTTGGTGCCTACGACATAAAATAAAACTGTAGCAACTGAGATTGGGACTGTTTTGTTGCAAGTGGCTTAGCGATGATATGTCACTCAAAACATGTAATGTAATAAGTATAATGGTGACGGACGCGCTCCGAATGACGTTTTAATGTATTTTTACATTACTATCAGGATCTAGAACATCCTATAAACCCTTACAACATGATATTTATGAGGTTAACCTGTCATACCTAAAGTAAGTTCCTTTGAAAGATTCTAGACATCACTGTGCCTCATTTAAATCACTTTACAATTAAGAAGAAGAACTACAAACAAAGTTGCGCTTGTAATATTAAATCAGAGTTAACGCTGAGATCGATCTTATGTGAATCGCGTCACTAAGCTGGTGTTTATTCACTTCAATAGATTCTAGTGGCGCATTTGTTTGAGTAAATTATAGTTGCTAGAATGAGGATTTGTGAAATATCAGGTAGGGTAAACAGTATAATGATTGGCACCCTAAGCGGTTTCTACTACTAAGTAACAAATTCTCAGGAAAATACAAATTCAATAATATTTTTTATGGTTTTGTCGGAATTGTGTTTACATGGGCATTAATAAAAATAAAACATCGTATTTGATAAAGGCGTTTAATTAGCATAAAAATGAGCTCAAACTTATTTCTTAAGAAAAGTACAATCATTGGCACCCTGGTATAGTTATTGGCAGTACCCAAAAGGTACAATCATTGGCACTGTTGGCCTAAGGAGGTGATACCCAGACAGTCTTAAGACTTGATATCTGGATCTTTATACATGTATTCTACGTATATTTATGAATGTTTATGTAACCTTCTAATATTTCTAACATAAGTCTATATTGGAGAGAAGTTTAGTTCATTTACCACGTTTCATATCTTTCTTTCGGGATATTTTTCTAATGTAGGTCATTTTGTCTCTTAGATACATTGTAGCAAATGAGCCCTGTTTCAGTTTCTCACAAGCATTTTGTTCGTAATATTTTTGTCTATACTAAGTTCTTTGTTTCTGTCCTGATTTCTGGGTACTTTGTAGAGAAAGGTTGCTATTTCTGTACGACCGTACCATAGTAAGTTGGGTGTAAATGCGAAGAAATATACAATCTAAAGTTGTTTTTATGCGAATTTGACGGAAAACAAATAAAAATCTGAAAAAAAATATGATTCTAAAATGTGCCAATGACTATGTTGTTGAACAAGTTTTAAGTATAGTCATTGGCACTATCGAAAAAGACGATCCATCTATTTAATAGCGCAAAACTAACGTTTATTAAGCTTTAATGAAGATAACAGATACAAATAAATAGGTAATTTTGTGTAAAATTAATTAAAAATATTTTTTTTCGCTTCGGAAAGTAACTACCTAACCTAAACATTTCATTAATATTTTAGGCAATTTTCCTAAACTTTTTTTAAAATAGTTGTTATAGAAAAATGGTTCATAGTTAAGATTTAAATATTTGTTTTGTGTATAAAAAATAGGTTAATCCTGCTTATGAATGTATTTCTGTGACATAATAATATAAGATTTTCCTAATATTCAGGATAATTCAGCAGAGTGCCAATCATTGGGGGGGTGCCAACATTACTATAGTTTACCCTACTTACTTATTTTTTATTTTATTTTTCAATATTTACTTAATTGGATTATGGTTACTTTTTCGGTAGTAAACAAGCATTAGACTATGTATTATATATTTTTATATTTACCAGTATTTATTTTTCTTATAATGATGGTTAGATCATACTGATTGGAACTTGTGAGAAAGCAAAAGGTTAATCACTTTTTAATAAATATTCATCGTGTTGAACTCAAGTTTGCTTCGATTCTCGTTTATTAAAAAGGTAGACGTAAATAGGTATTTTTATAAATAGTCAGAAGTGAAATGGTAATGACGTAAATAGGTATTTATATAAATAGAAGAGTGTTTTTTACTTTGTAACAGGAAATTTAAGTTACAAGGGTAATCTAAATTCTGATTTTCAATACATTTGGAACGGTTTGTAAACTTAAAAATTCATCGATAGTTCTACTGACCGCCTTACTGAACAAAACAGCTAGTTCAATATTTGCATTCAAACAACAGATATTGTTGACGCACCACTTCCGTATCTAATTGTAAAAATAAATAAAATAAACAGAACTTCGTATTGGAACATTGCAACGATACTTCGTGCTTTTTTTTTTCAAAATGGCGTCCGCGGCGACTAAGTAGTTCAAACAGACTCCGACACTCTTCCATTAATATTTCCCCGGAACGTGTACGGAATCCCAAATTGGGATCTAAGTATTTTTAAATGTACAATTGTCGAAAGATATTGTATAGAAATCGCGTAAAGCATTTTTTATGGATTTTTAACAGGCATTGTTCCGTCTTTGTGTATGGTACGTTCGTGTTACAATGAATATGTGAAAGACATAAAGGCCGTTTAAAAAATTAGTGCGTTTTGTGTGGTTGAATGAGTGATACGTTATGCCGAATGTGTACGAGATTGATGATGAAAGAAAAACGATATGAGAAAAAGAACTTATTTCTTATTCAGACTTATAAATATTTGTGTGTATAATATTTATTTCTATATATAGCCATTGGGTGATGCAGTATTAATTATTATGCCTGCATTACCCAAAAGTTGACTAGGAGAAAATGGCATGGACATTAAATCAGCTTTGTGTAATGAAATTCGCAGGATTTTTTAATAAGTACATTACATATGTCTATCTACACTTATAATATTATAAAGAGGTAAAATTTGTATTTTTGTTTGTTTGTAATGGATAAACTCAAAAACTACTGGACCGATTTTAAAAATTCCATCACCTTTAGAAAGCTACATTATCTGCGAGTAACATAGGCTATATTTTATTTTAGAAAAAACTGGGGTCCGTAAGATATTTAGGTTTTTCGGGTACGCGAAGTAGTTCCCTCAGGACGCGAGTGAAACTGCGGGAAACGGCTAGTAACATATATAGTAGTCATATAAAGCTGTGTTATACCGTTGATTGCACGGCGAGCACTGTGTTTTTCCAGCGGAGTTGCGGAATAACATGCTAACCACAATTCGTTTGACCATGCCAACCAAGGTACGTAGATACCACGACTATGGTCTTAGTGAGTAGGCTCCGAACGCCCTGAGTCTCACACGCCTCCTGCGCCAGGCCCAACTCAGTTGATCACACTTCTACAGTCAAGTAAAGGAGTCAAGGCAGCTCGTAGAATCCACTGCGTCACTAAAAAAGGTACCTACGAGGAAGAAACGATTTTGTAGTCGCCAAACATTCATTTTGATTTTTGTATGGATCTTCTATGTGATAATTTAAAAGTTACTTGCCACTTTTCCATATGTACGAATTTATATATAAATATAATTGGGAAGCGAAGTATTATAAGTTATTTTTTTTGGGATCTGTTATAATTTATAACAGATCCCAAAAAATCTGAGGATAAAAATTAAAATTATTTCATGTTTCTTGTAAAAAATAAAGACCAACTTGCCGACCTTTTCACCACACAGACAACACAGAAAATTATCCAATTTATGTCATACTAATTACAGGCTTTTCAACCCTACCGAGCTAGTACCAGGGGATCATAGCGAGCCTGAGGTTCGATTCTAGATCCTTGTTATTAAATTTGTCAGTTCAGGCGCGAATTATCTGCCACCCCACTTGACGTTAATAAACATTGCGAACGCACCAAAGTACTTTGAGCTTCCAGTCCTACCAATTACACGTCGTTCTTTACAATTTCTGGCTTCAGACGGACGTGGAAACTCAACTTATATTGGTGGCAATTTTGCACTAGTTTCTGGAGTACAATCATATTTAAAGGTTTATCTCTGCAATAGTGGAACTTTCAGCGCCTACCGACAGTTTGGCGTAAATGTAATTTGACAAATCTATGTGTAAAATCAGATTCTGAATAATATCGACCTATCCGAAGAATAAAGTTACTTCTGCATAATCGTTACTTTAGAGGAGAGCGATTACAAATTTGTCAAGCACAAAATAAGGATTAACATTTTTCTTAATTGTTTTAGAGGATTGATTCTTTTCCTTCGCATGTAAAATACTATTTAGCATTGCCTTCCATAAATAAATTGGATAAAAAAACTGTATTTTTGCCACTTTTGAGTGTTTATGTACAAATGTGACGATTTACTATGGAAATGTCTACGTCGTATGTACACATATAACCTTATTTTTGGGATAACTATCAGCATCATATGTACGTATAACTTTGTTTTATGTAAATTAGTATTGTGGTCATAAGTTATATGTGAGAAGATGTGGAAAATATGTTAATAAAAAACAAAATGTTGAATTAAATTTTTATTTTTAAGAATGACCTTGTAACATAATTTTAATTTCTTATAATATAATTAGATAAGTACCCGTATTATTTAGGAACTGGATGCAAAATATCAAAAATGATATAACTAAATAAACAAAAAGCTGACAGTAAACCTTAGAGATTAATTAAAGGAACCATGGATAACAATAAAGTTACCTGTAATTTGTTTTCTTACAAGTAGGACATAACAAACTACAATGCTAAATGATAACATTAAATAATAATATAAACTGCAAGTTGGGAAAAAATATGTAATATTTGTCAATAAGAAAGTTATTTTGAATGGCCTGTAATAAAATAATCTTAATATATAAAATCCTTGCGTTACTGACTGACTGACAGACACGCTACAGCCGAAACTATTGGGCGCAGGAAGCTGAAATTTGGCATGTATGTTCCTCGGGGACCGTAGGGGTGCACTAAGAAGGGATTTCACGAAATTCCCACGGGATCGGCCAAAACGGGTAAATTAAAAAAAAAATGCAGACGTAGCTGCTGGCGTCCTCTAGTGTAATATAAAATAACCATAATAATCCTTAAATAATATTTTTTCCGGTCCACTATGACCAATCAAAACACAAGTGTAATAAAAATAAGAAAACTTGGTACATAAAATATTGCTGATATTATTCTTCACTATCACTACTAACGATATTATTATTTTCATTGTCGTTCCATGGTAAAGATCTAAAGAAATCTGCATATTGAGACGGTATTATTCCTATATTAACTAAACTAAAGAGATCCTTATGTTTGTCTTTGGATAAATTGAGTGGCGTTTTATAAGCTACTTCTAAGGTTGGTAAATTAGATACAGCATTGCGACGAGTATTTGAAGATAAAGTAACAGTTTATACTCGATGTCGGTAAGGCCACATTTATAAAACAGCTTGGTAGGTTCTGATTTATCCACAAATACTTCTCTCACACAGTTCCACGATACTTTAACCCCTTCTGTGTTTTTACACCACATTTAATTATTCACGTGGGCCCTTAAATCAAAAATAATATTTCTTGTCATGTTCCGAACTTCATAGGGTTCTCCTGTCGATTTAGCCCAGCGGACAAGTAAACGCCATTCGTCCGGAGTGTAAATGGTTTTTTTTGCAGCCTCTCGTTCTATGAGAGCGTGCACACTATCCCCCTCGTTTGGTGTGTGACCTTTCTCCAGAAACCTATGCTTTATAGACACGTTAAATTTTTTGGCACAGTAAGTATACAGAAAATACACAAAACGGTTCCTATTTTGGCCGGCGCAGTTATCCGACCAAAAGCGAAATTCCTTTACACCATTACGTACATTTTGCTCTATAAAATCCAATAAGCAACTACCTACTTCATTTGCCCCTCGCTTTGCCACCGTTTCGTCCCACATATAACAATAGGCTTTCTTTCTACCCATATCAAAAATTGTTAAATCCAAGCAGGACAACTTACGCTTATAATAAAACAGACTGACTTGACCATGAGGACATGATAAGACTTTTTGAAAATCAAAAACAGCTGTTAAGATTCGACCATTAGATTCAACAGCATCACGTTTGTCAATAGATTTTAATTTGCGAGCTTCATTTTTATTGGACAAATGTGTATTATACATTGCTTTTTCTTGATCAGTGTGATCACTTTTGTTACGAAAAATATGACAAATATCACACTGGTCTTTCTTAGGATTAAGAAACCTAAATTAAAATTTTTGTTACCGATATCCCGGTACTGGCGTTCAGTAACTGCTTTGCTAGAATATATAGAAACATCAAACCAATCCTTGTAAAGTAAAACCATTTTTGAAATAGTTAAATTGCCGTCCAGATATAGCTTGGTAGAAGTCTTGCGGATATAGTGCACATATAGATTCAACGGGCACAAAGGATCGTACATGATCACACACACTCTTGACTGTGTCAGGTGTTATTATTTGATTGTGATTACTATGGCGCCCTCTTTTATTCTCCTCTATAATGGTGCTGCCGTCGTATTTTTGCCATGCTGTTTTTATTATTTTGCCACTAACTGACAAAGTATTTAAAAACATTGATTTGCAGACATCGACTACTTTACTATGGCCTTGCTCATGATCAGGTGTATAAGTATTTAAAAGTAAATTTACGATTGTTAGGCACTTCACGATTTAAGCATTTGTTCTTCAGTAATTTTTTAGAATACTTGACTACAAAAGCCCACTGCTTCTCTCGGTTTCCCAAACGCCAGAACTTTTGAAAACAAGCGTATCGTTGATTGTGCGTAATTTTTTCAAAGCACCGGTATCTGCACTGACATGGAGCACCCAAAGTTTTATCATCCACCACCTTTCCTTTTTTCGTGACATATTTCTGTCCAATGTTTTTGAGAAATTTACGTTTCACGTCAGACCACTCAGATGTGCGTCGCAACCGTTTCTTGGACCTTTTCTTTGGTGGAGTAGAGAGCTCATCGTCGCTGTAATAGTTAGGAATGCTATAAGCGTTACTAGCTGATGGTTACATATTCCAGTGGTCGTCAACATGGGCTGGACAGAAGGTATCATGGCAGTTTTTGTGTGTATTTAAAGGAGAAGGCATAGGCGTAGTGTTAATGTTTTGCGTTGGAATTGAGGGTAGATTGCCAAAGCTGACAGCTGGTGAGTTTTCAAAGCTAGACGGTGCTTCAAGCGCAAATGGAGTTAGGTCATGGTTATTGTCAGGCGTGTGCGAAAACAGTTCGTTATCTGTTACAGAATTTTCAGCAACTTGAACCAAAATAGGGCTAGATGTGTCGCTAGCTGATCGTACATTATTTTGCATAGGATATAATTGAGATAACTGATTGTCTGTGACCTTGGCATCTGAAGATCCAAAAACGTCTTCCCATACTTCGGCGAGGTCGTTTTGAATGTTTTCAGCTCCTTCTGGCGCTGGTGACGTCACTAAAGCTTCATGCTTGTCCATGTCGTTTCCTAAAACCAAGCATTCATAATATAACAGTAATCAACAAAACGAAATTGCGTCAAATAGTTGTAAAAAGGTCTGCATAAACTAACAATAGAAGAATAATTTACATATTTTTAAACTTTCACGGCAATTCTGAGTTGGAAAAAAGGTATATATCTATATTAAACAAAGAATAAAGTAACATTTACACATGTAACCCATAAATCTTTAAACGATTCCAGCGAAAAAAGTGACATTTGTACATATAACTCAATATTTTGGTATAGTTTCCGAGTAATACAGTAGTATGTTAAGATGTGTGTGCTAAATTAACAGGTGATTATAGTATTTTAGCGAGTCTTTATTTACAAAAATTATCGATACATATTTTTTTATTTAATATTTGAAGCAATTCTTAAAACTCCATAGAAAAAGGATACTTAAAAACTTAGAACCACTAATTTTAATTATTTCACATTGGGAGCTATCAGTTAAGAAAAAATGCTTAAAAGTAATTAAAAGGACTAAGGATTTACATAAAATAACTTAACAAAATATATATTTTTGCTTACTTACCAGGAATATCCATATTTTCATTATGTACCGCAGTGGATTCGGACATAGCACTATTAGTTTTATTAAGTGTACGCTTCGATACAAGACTTAACATGTATTGAGATCGCGTGTTTTTCATTTTGAAACCATAAACAATCAACTTTGATAAAAATAAGTGTTGACAATTGCTTATTGTAGCATAAACGTGCACACGGGTCGCCACGCCGAGAACAAGGTTACGACTGCCGATGTCCCCTCCCCACGCGCTTGCATCCGCGTTGGTCTAGACGGCGAGTAAAGATACTCGTACGCATATAACCTTATTTTTTGGAGAAATTAATAACATGTAACTTTATTCGACTTGTATCTTTGAACCTACATAACGTTAAGAAAAAATGATTTTACTAATACAATATATGGCTCAGTTTAGCTTTATAACGACAATAAAAACGATTTGGTATCATAATCCATATATAACTTTGTTCTTCGTATAGGTCGATATATTCGCTTAGTGAAGTTCCCTTTAAACTTTTGTCGCGAATTTGCAGACCTCAAAGTTGGAGGTTACAAGTTTTTGTTTCTATTGTTTCTGTGATTGGTAGGCCGCGAGCATTGAAATGATATTAATGGAATGGAAACTGTTCTATGAATATTTATGACTGCCTTTGGTTCCTGTACTGTATTTGCCCTCTACACATATATACCTTTGGGAGATTCGACCTAGAGTTGTTATCGATCGAAAACAGATACGAGACAGGATTTTCATTGCAAGATTAATCGTCACGAAAAATGTATTACCACTGAAAAAACAAACTATAAAGCTTCTCTTATTATTTAAACAATTAAACATGACACGTTTATAAGTATCTAGATTTCCAAAATACAAACAGAAACTTCAGAGCGCAATTCTTAAACTTTGTGTGCAGCACAAAATATCATAATATACTGACACTGGCGGTAATATTGAATGCACCGAATGCATTCCAAACAGGTCTAGACAAAATGGTAGTTTACGACAGCCTTAAAAACGCCAATAAAATAGGTGACATAGGATGCAGCCAAGTCAAGCGGAACGTCTGTAATATTATTTTCATACATGGTGAATGTAGGTACAGATTATTGTTAAATACGAAATACAGCATGATGTTGAGTAAAAACAGTGTTCTTATATACTGCGTTATGCTTTTGAAAAAATAAAAATAAAACATTGAACTTTTGAAAAAAAGGACCTAAACTCAGAAGCCACCAGACTGTAGATTTGAAACGCACAGGATTACTATGACAAAACTTAATATTTAATGGATTATTTTTACATATCACACGACCATTTTGATTGCTCACTGCACATAATCTACAATGTAAATAATTTCTTTCTGCCTATTTTCTATCTTTATTATAAAATATTCGTAAGTTTTAGAATGCAGCGTAACTGCTACGCAGTGTTCGTAAACATTGAGATACATACATAATTATATCGTTCTCAGATTTAGTTGATTAGCGTAGCATGATTTAAAGGGTTAAGCATCAGACAGACTTAAATGTAAAAATACAATTTTTATTTTTTTTCTTATGGAACTGTTACATAATTGTAGACAAATACTTTCTTCTATTTTTATATTGTTATATATTTCCTTAAACAACTTTAGTGAGGAAAACAACAACTTCATTCTATTTTTACAAGTTCTCTAACATGCCTTATTAATCATATGGATGAAATTCTAGCAAGCTAAATAAAATTTCCTGTTATCCTAAAGCGTTAAGGTTTTGCGTTTCATTTCAGCTGAGGGGAATGCACGATAATAAGGGTGATTTGATTAAATAAAACATTGCCGGCCGTGCAAAACTCCTCGTTGGTTAAAAGTAAGCTTATTTCAAGAAATTATTTATAGGACACATTCTTTATTATAAAGCCTGTTGGTAAGCGATTACCCCATTGTCGAGTTTTTCGACCACTATATGAACTCGAGTAAAATGCCAATAGAGCTTTAGAAGTTAATAAAAATAACGTACCAGACAACCGAAGGCGTCTTTATAACAAAAAAGTACTAGGACTGTATAAAACAGCGCCTGGTCTGCAGAACGTTTAAGTATTTTTTGAGAAACCGTCATGGTTGCCGAGTGTAAGAACTCACTTAGAATTTTGACGTGCAATCTTACGGAACCTACGTCTCAGTGCACGTAATTCAGAAAACGTCAGAATTTCTTACAAGAAACTGCAATTTATTTTGTTTCAAATCGTTTGTGCACTACAAACTACTTTTCATGTAAATTACAATCTTACTAACATGCATGTGGGTTGTAATTTGGTACTTTCACATGACATTACAATGTACAAATCTACACGCAACAATTTAAAGCAGCACATGAATAAAAATCAATTAGTATTTTTAAGAATGAATTAATTATAGCGATATGATTTGTTTACGGAAAAGCTGATGCGAAGGACTTTGTTTTACAAGGTCCTTAAACAATATCGTTACTACACTTAAAAACAAGGGATACGGGAATCAAAACAACAACACAGTTGTCAAAACTAAAGAAATGTCATCACCTTGGTTTGGCCCTAGTACCTAATAGTCATCATCATTTTGCGACCTAAATCTATTTCAAGTTTCTCATACCAGGTACCCATAAAACAAGAGAGTTTGACTCCAATTAGGCATAGTTTCATGTTCAAACATCGAAGGGCAAAAATTATAACAGATTATAGAGATCGGTAGTGTAGCCGTGTAGCAAACATAGCATCACATCTGCAATTCAATTCAATTTCGAGTTAAATTGCTTCTGGCTTTGTAGTGCCAACATTGAATTATTTGCCATTTATAAACTGCCCATAAACTATATTAAGTATATGACAGATTTATTATATTCTGGATTTTGTATTTTGTGATAGTTCCTTCAAGTATTGAGCTGCTAGTCAATAAACTGTTGAATAATTTTGAAAGTTACACAGCTAATTGTGGATTTCATATTTTGACAATTTAAATAAGATTATTTTTATATGTTCGTAAAAGTTATTCAATATCAGATCTATTTAGAAAACTTACATCAAGCATATATACCTATACTTAGATTTTTACATCTGCATTTTAATAAGGTGTTAACTGACTGATCAGGTAATCACGAATCAACTACTTGAATGAATCACCAACTACCAATTTCATACTACTTATCTACTTATATCATAAGAAAGTTAGTAACGACCAGCAATTAACTTCATGCGTATTAACAATGTTCCATTCCAAACTTTGCTGGCTCATAATAATTAACACTAGACTTAACACTAAAATTAAGTTTGAAACTTCGACACGGTGACATGTTTACAAGATCTTTTGATATCGCAATCACAGACCGGAGTGGCACAAACCGGGATCAAATCCCTTGTCTAATAAATATGCCAATGATTTGCCATCCAATTCGGCCGACTACAAAATCTTTCCGATGGGAGTTGTGCATTAGCATATAACTTCTGCAACCTTCGATTTGCTGTCGGATAACTCAAGTGCTTCAGAAAAATGTTCTTTATTCAATTAAGAAAAGAGGGAACAAATGTTTTATAGAACAAGATTAAATTTGCTGAGGTTATTCCTGAGGTTGAATAGGAACAATCCGTCAAAAGAACTCACCTCTTTGAATGAAACTTGTGAACGGAAGTTTGTCTTAACTCCTCTTAATTTATGCGTTCCGCATTTAATTTTGATCGAAACGGGACGAATTTGATTTTCAATAGAAGACAATGCGGCGGTCCTGTATAAACTGACGATAGTTTACTTTCTCAGTCTGCTGACGTCCTGGTACTTTGCTTAATTAAATTCTGACGAAATACTTATTGATTGCTTTATGTGAAAAAAGTGTTTGAGTCTCGACGTCACGGCATACTCTTGGTATTAATTTATTAACTCACATAACAAAACCATATAGTATAATTTTACTATAAACAGTTTGATTAAAATACTGGTACTGTTACTGAGTTTAAATTATATCAATATTTGTGGTGGATATTAAAATTAAATAATAATGGTCCCAATAATGTACTCCGCTAACCAGTAATCCTATAACATTTTCATCAATACCAAAACAATTGCATTAACGACCATAACAAAATAATATACATTCTATTCAAAGCTGACAATTGAATCGCCCAAAAATATAGGAATTAAATTAGTATGTTTATTATATTACAACCATAACATACATTTTATTAATTATACTATTTTGGGTGGAAATGCATGATTGAATAAATATGAATATTATACAAATGTTTGATAAACACCGCAACCGCTTAACCTAAATGCTTATTTTATTAGTTCATTTTAATAAACCGAGACGTGTATTCATGCACACAATATCATGGATATTCAGGAGCTCCTTTCAGTTTAAAACGCTTTTATCATGCGCATGTCCCACCCAAAAAAAAGTTTATTTTCAGCTCTTTGTAGAATGTGCATTTTCACTTCGCTAATAAGGAATAAGACCATGGAGGATTATAAACATAAAATCCTCCATGTTCTTATTCCATATTAACGAAGTGAAAATGCACATTCTGTTTATATGCCGGTGTAGTTTATATTCTCCTGGTACCGAGATCTGGTTACCGACCATAACACACTTTCTTTAAATTTTAGACAATTTTCAATACCACAACAGAAAGAAATGTTGTTTGTAGCATAATAGAGTGTATATTAGTGAGAAATAGTGTTATTCGAGAAAGGTGTGGTTTGAAAGATGTAGTGACAAAGATTGAGAAAGGTATGTTGCGATGGTTTGGAAATTTGGAACGGATGGTTGAAAGCAGATTTACGAAAGAAGTATATCGAGTAAGAATGAATGGAGATGTTGGTAGAGGACGCCCAAGATGCACTTACGCCGACCAAATTGGTGACGTACTGCGGAAGGGCCAAATTAAAGGTACCCGTAACCGACGAGCATGCATGACGAGGTTAATAAATGTCGAGGAAGCGAAGGAGGTATGTTTGAACCGGAGCATTTGGCGTTCCATAGTCTCTGTCTACCCAAATGGGAGACAGGCGTAACGTTTAGATAGATAGATAGAGTATATTATTTCTGTAGAGTATTTATTAAAGAACCAGTACTTAGGAAAGCAGAAACAAAAAAGATAGTTGGATTATTGTATTTGCTGCACGCGATCGCAATCGTCTTAATTGCGTCTATCAAGAAGTTACATAGTTACCACTCCGGATTAACACCACAGCTACATTTCAGAGACATCTTACAAGCTCTCTTGCTTGTGAGAATAGATATTACCTGACTAAATATATAACTCGATTGCATTCCTTCCTACACGTGAAATATCTTAGGGTGTCAAAATAAGAAATGTGTAAGCATTAACTTCTGCCACTTATGACTTTGTTTTTTTACGATGAAAACTAGCTGTTAGGAATTCTTACATTGCTCGATTTATCAAGACCAAGACACAGTATTGCTGAAGACGTTTAGCTCCATACGTTCTAAAACGAAAACAGTGTATCAAATTAATCAATTGAATACTATTATGGTCTTGTGGTTTTGAAACGCGATAAACACGGCGCCAGTGACCATAGTTTGGGTTTTCGGTACAGATTCATATGCGAGGTGTGACAAAGACTTTGTTTAAATTGTTTCTATGTTTTTATATCTATACTAATATTATAAAGAGGAAAATTTTGTATTTTTGTTTGTTTGTTTGCAATGGACAAACTCAAAAACGACTGGACCGACTTTAAAAATTCTTTCACCATTATAAAGCTACATTATCTGCGAGTAATATAGCCTATATTTTATTTTAGAAAAAATAGGGGTCTGTAAGATATTTGGGTTTTTCGGGTACGCGAAGTAGTTCCCTCAGGACGCGGGTGAAACCGCGGGAAACGGCTAGTGGCCTTTAATTATATAGGTTCAAACCTACATAACTATACCGGACCGATAATCTAGCTGGGATCGCGGGCAGCGTGTGCGTGCAGCGTGGGGGATTCTTGAAAATGGCCCGTGTTCAGTTGTGGACGTCTTTTAACTGACGAGTGTGAGTATGGGTATGAGTTCAGTGTGAAGTTATAGCTTGCGTGGTGCGTTTAAAATCAATGAGGTACCACTTCGATGAATGAAAGCACTCTTCTCAGAGGTCACACATCATCAGCCTTTAACAGTCCACTGCTGGACTAGGCCTCTCCTTTGAAAGGAGGAATTGGCCTACTATACCACGCTGGCCAAACGGGTTGGTATAGGGTTTGTATCAAGTTTTCCTTCTCTTACAGTGTTGTTCTTTGCATAATATGCTCCCTCTGTCGGCTCTTACGACACCCATGAGATAATATGGGGTGGTGACATTCCGTATTCTTAATCCGTCACCACACGAAAACTCAGAGATCAATGTCTTATAAAAGGCCCAGGATTCTTTAATTGCAATTTTGTAATCAATCAAAAAGATTATATCGTCGCATTTATCAGAAGGCAGTCCCTTCTGATAAATGCGGCGATTTTAAAATTTCAGATGCCATTCCACTCTCTCCACTTCCTCAAAAAGCTTTGCTGGTTATGTGAACAGGTTATATGTGCAGTATGTTGGATATCATTGTCGATTCATTTTAAGGATCGTGATCATATTACGGGATATAAGCGAATACGTGACCGAAGTGAAAAGATTTTTTCTCAGTTGGAGGCAACCTTTCCACCTTTCACCAAAACAATAGCAATTTTTGTCCGTATTACGCGCCTTTAGTTTTTTTAAGCATATTACATGCCTAATTTAGAAGGCTGCCTCCGTGGTCCAGTGGATAGCGTATGCGACTGCTGATCGAAGGTCCCGAGTTCGATTCCCGGGTCGGGCAAAAATGTTACTGGGTTTTTCTGAATTCTCAGTAGCAGCACGGAGTCTGGTGATGTGCCCGGTAACGGCAATAGGCTCGCCCCCTATTACGTGGGATCTAACAATTTATGGCGAAATGTGGGTGTAATATTACACCTCTTCGTACCCCTAAGGGGATACAGGCGTGAGTCTATAAAAAAAAAGATAATTTAGAAGGCGTGATTGCAAAGTATTTCACACACCACTTGCCCACTTCTAATGCTCTTTTGTATTAATTTAAAATAGAAATAGATAGGTCGTGTTACGAAAACTACACGAAATCTAAAATAAGTGTTATTATTTCGACTTGGACAAACCAAAACATTATATTGCTGCAACCTTTTCCAGGTATAAAATAGTATAGAATAGAACGTTTGAACAACAGTTACAGTGTCGGTTTAAAGCCATGCAATCACGTTTTACACCATCTGAAAAATTATGAGTTGAGAAATACAATTGCTTAGTAATAAAGGAACAAAGATTCATCAGATTTATTTTTCCCTACTACGATACAAAATGAAATGTATCGTAATGTCACTTTAAAATATTGTGGTATCAAGGTAAAAGGAGATGAGTCGAAAAATACAACTTTTTACCAGGGGCTACTAAAAAAAACGCTTAATTGTTTTATAAGGCAAAATGCTATTTAATCAAAAATGTGAACATATCATTTATACAAATTTGTTTTAATTGACATTTCACAATCAACTAGTCTTTTACATGTTATCAAAAAAATAAATTATTAATTAATTATTAAAATAATTGACATATCTCTTTTTTCCATAACAAGAAAAAAAAATTAAAAATCCTTCTATTGACTCGTCTCTTTATGTGTTATTTATTTATGTATTGAATATTAATAGGTTTTAATTATTTTTACATAAATCATGACACCTGACTCGAGAGAGACTGTGGCATATCAATTGCTTCGATTCAATCAAAGCTTTTACTACATCATTCATCGACCTCTTCATGCATGAAGCAATGATGGGCCATAGTCTCTCTCGAGTCAAAAGCAGCTATATATAGCCTAGTGGATATACCAACACACTGCCATGCAGAGGGTATCGGGTTCGAATTGAATGGGTTCGAATCCCAGGCGCGCACCACTGAACTTTCGTTATGTGCGTATTGAATTAGCCGTCAGTCTCGGTTGCCATGAAGATCTTTGACATTCGCTATAGGGAGTCAGTACCTATCTCTGAATAAACTGACACTAGTCGGTGACACTGGTTGTGGAGGACAGACAGGCGGTCGCTCTGCGGAAAAGCTAATATTCAGCAAATCCGGTTAGACTAGTAAGCGGACCCCGGGTTGAAACTGGCATAACGCTAGGAGAAATAAGAATCTCTCTCAATTCAGGTGTCATGATTTATGTAAAAATAAATAAAACCTATCAATATTAAATACATTAATAAATAACACATAAAGAGACGACTCAATAGAAGGATTTTTAAAATGTTATATTTAAATGTGAAATGCCAAAAATAAATAATGCTTTAACCTTAAGCTTCGCTGAACTCCTCGATATCCGGATCTACCTATATCTCTTGTGTTTGTACTTGTTTGTAATTGTAATTTATGATAGAATCCCTTAATTTGCCCCTTCGACAGAAAGAGATCTCCTTTAACTCGGCCAAATTATCTAATTTTATTTTGAACTGAACAATACCTGATTGACGTTCACCACAAGTTTCTTCATGATTACTGCGTCTTTAGTATTTTTATGGGCCAGGCTGTGGCTTATGATCTAATAGAGCTTTGGCATTCAATTATTGATGAAGAACTCTAGAAAAACCGTACTTTGTCGGAAAATCATAATTGCCATAGATTTTCCAATTATTTTGCTGTATCTCTCCCCAGATCATTGAAGTGCTGCAGAACATAGCAGTTTCTTTTGCAAGGGCGGAACATCAACTTTAGAAGCCCACAGAGTGCCGTAGTTTTAAAATTTTGTCCATATTTTGCCAATCTCTGTTTTCATGATCGTTGTAATGGGTAAAATTTGGACCTTATGGTAGTCTTGTCTGCGGAGTCTCAAGTTAAAGGATTGGCTCTTATTTTGGAGGCAGTAAAGACAAATTACATGATTTTTTTTGTTATTGAGGACGAAAAAACTTCGTATGCGACTGCTGATCGGAGGGCCCGTGTTCGATTCCCGGGTCAGGCAAAAGTGTTACTCGGTTTTTCCGAATACTCAGTAGCAGCCCGGCGTCTGTTGATGTGCAATAGGCTCGCCTCCTATTACGTGGGACCTAAAAATTCATGGCGAAATGTGGGTGTAATATTTACAGCTCTGCTTACCCCTTCGGCGATACAGGCGTGAGACTATAATTAAAAAAAATATTAAAAAACATTGAAAAGAAAATTTGTTGCAAATCGCATTCAATTTCCGTCTGTAACTTTGTTAATTTTTATTTTAAGACTAAATACTACGGGACCGTAGTTGTAGAGAATTTAATTTGCTTCTCATCATGTTTTGATTTTTTCTGTGCGGCCAATAGTTTGCCAAATATACTACTAGAAAACCCATTTGTACCACTCTTTTCTAGATGTCGGCCGCAGGACAAGGGCTGCAACCTCACAAACTTGGATTTAACTTTACACTAACCCCCTCTTGGCATCTATGAAATAAAATTGCGTCCTCTGACAAGTGCACGCTAAGCCCAAAATTGTAACATTTCAATGGACTATAATACAAATTTAGGCACGGGTCGACTTATCTCACATAGCTCAATGTTATAAGTAAAGAATTACGAATGTAATAAGGAGATGAGTACACATAACTCTTTTTTACTTTTTATTTTTTGCTAAATATGACTAGACTCCATTTTGTTATTTGAGATTAACGAAATCAAAATACATTCAATTTAATTATCTCCTTTTTACCGTAAAACTTAGTGATCTACTTTATCCAACTGTGTCATTAGCTCATTTTTGGAATTTTTGACTCATCCCCTTTTACCTTGACACCACAGAATAACAAGTAAATAATTTCGATACAATTACATGTAGTGACGAATTGAGAATACAAATTGTCACTACCGCCTTTTAGGTGTCATAAGAGGCTTAAAGACGACTAAGGATAGATAGATAGATAGATAGATAATTCTTTATTGTGCAAATGTTATTGTTAATACAAATTCGGTGTAAATGACAAGTGTACTACATACATATCAAATGCACAAGGGCGGCCTTATCGCAAAGTGCAATCTCTTCCAGGCAACCTTAGGATGGACAGACTGAAAAGACAAAAAGCTTTGATGTGTTGTCACAATAAGTATCTGATTAGGTACTATAATTTTTTTTTATTTTTTGTACATACATACGCAGGCATATAGTTATGATAGGTGCTAAATATATTATAAATAAATAAATCCATAATATGATACATACATATATAAACATATATATAATATTATACATAAATATAATACATATACATAAATATAATGTATATACATACATATAATAATATGAACACAAAATACAGTGACAAAATTAGTTTACAATGACAAATAGTGTTTCTTTAGTGCATTTTTGAAAATGTTCAATGATTTACCTTGCCTAATTTCGACCGGCAGCGCATTCCACAAACGGACAGCTTGAACAGCGAAGGATTTATCGTAGAAGTTTGTGGAATGTGTTGGCATCTGCAGTCTCAGATCCACCGACGACCTCAAGGTCTTTAAATGTGTGTCATGAAGGAACTTAAAACGTTCTTTGAGATACGTGGGGGTATTAGGATTAAACAACACGTTGTACAGTAACATAAGAATATGAGTATTCCGGCGAAGTCGAATTGGGAGCCACTTGAGCCTGGATCGAAATTCAGATACATGATCATATTTGCGTAAACCAAAAATGAATCTAATACAGAAGTTTTGGAGACGCTCAAGTTTATCAAGCTGGTCCTCATTAAGATCAAGATAGCTGACATCGGCATAATCGAGTATTGGGAGAAGCAAGGATTGTGCAAGCGCAATCTTGGTGTCGGTGGGAAGAAAGTTCCTGAGCCTACGCAATGACCCAGCTGAAACAAACAATTTACGGCTGGTCTCCTGTAATTGACTTCCGCATGAAAAAGTTTTGTCCAGATAAATACCGAGGTTTTTCACGTTATCTGAGATTGGTAAGATGTTACCATCGAACTCAATCTGCGGCAGCTGAGGCCAATTTATCTTGGAAATCATCCTAGAACTGCCAATTAGAATGACCTGTGATTTTGTCGTACAGGAGTACACACGAAGCCAATAAATAGCACCTTTTGAAAGAGACGAAAAATTTGACATCAAACCCAAAATCAAAGCCAAGTCGTCTTTTTGACACTCAATGCTCTTGTGAAGCAAACCAAACAGTGGGCAGCGAAAGGCTGTTGATAATGTTGACAAAATATTTTTTAATGGATAGGGTGGCAATCCAGCATGCGAATCTCATCCTGATGGTAAGCAATTACCGCCGCCCATGGACACCCGCAACCCTAGAGGGGAAAATGAATAAAAGAGTGGAGAACGAGAGTGAAGGTGAAGGAGATAGGATATCACAAACACGGACACTGGATAAATAGATTTGCTATAATTTAGGCAATATGACTGAGTCGCAAGATTCCATCACATCATAGCCACACTATCGTCAACTAAGACCTATTGTGCGAGTCCCGACATAACACGCCTATTTTCATTAACACTAAGTGACGCATGTGTTACCATTATCTTTTATGATTATCATGTACTTAGTATTAACTTTAATGGGTTAACTACAAAATTAATGTAGGCGTTCATTTAAGGTAAGCCTGTCCTAGGATTGGCAATGGCTGATAGAAATGTATTGTTTCTTTGTACACAATGTACAGAAATACCTGATAAGCTATGCCACATTATTTAAGCATTCACGTCGAATACAAAAAAAATATCAACTGCCAGTTCACTGCTACTGCATCAAAAGGTGAAAGATAAGAAGATTTTAAAATCTTATTCTAGTGGTGTCAATGGCGATATAAATTACGTGCGACTAGTAATCTGTCACAGCAGAACACATAACTGGATAGTAGGGACAGGTCAGGACACCAGGTGTGGCACGTCCTACTTTATAACCCCGCATCCACACCGCATAGCGTCATGAGCCACAAAGCCTCCATGTCTCCTGTCGATTATTGCTATAAAAAGTAACCTATGTCACCATAACATTGCTCTGCTAAAAAATAAAACCACACTTTCATATTTTCCTATCAGTTAGTACGGATTCGCTCGGCATTTTGCATGTTTGAGTTATGTTAATATGTGATTTTCACCAAGTCTAGATCGTATAAAATTTATTATAAAATAAACATAACTTATAAGTTATATTTATCTACTCGTAAGATCAATAAGGATTAGGCAGGCATAAGCACGCTCGCATTAAATGAAATCTTATCAAGGTATATCCTAAACTAATAGCGGAGTATTCGTATTCACACCATCACGGCAAGAAATGACGTTGAAGCCCTTCGATTAGGAAACCGATTTTCTGCCTTCTTCATAATAACCACATGTTAAAACCTCTTTTGAGACACGATCGAAACACAACCTGTTACGAGCAGTTAGGTTAGCTATATTAGATACATTATTTAATGAGCTATATTATGTAAAATCTTTTGCACTGTTTATATTTTATAGATTGTTAAATATCGGACTTAATGCCGAAATTAGCGTTAAGTTTTCTGTAAATAAAAACTTAGTTTAAATATCTACTACAAGTGTGTAAATGTCTACTAGAATTTAGCGTAAGTTCGTCGAGCAATAACGTTAAATCTTTAAGGTATGCATAACGGTTAAATTCTATTGTTTATTGGAATTCAACCGCTCTCCATAAGCATTTCCAGTCAATCAATACTACAAGGTTTTCTTGCTGTAGCCTTTGTGAAAATATAACTCACAATACTAAATTATGCCTGATGTTCTACGAAGCTCCTGGCATATCAAAACCTTTACCCAAAATCGCTTATAACACAAGCCCACTCAAGCAATATTCATCTTAGCAATTCCACTGTAAAACTAACAAATTGCCAAAAATACGTTCGTTCATAGCTGTGTAGTTGTTGATACATGCGTGGGTTTTCAGCCTGCCAAATGAGTAGGATAATCTGAACTGTGCGGGAAAAATAATGTGGATTATAGTGGGTACCTCCAGAATATATGAGCACGATTGCTGTACTGAAACTACAATGCGTTGGACTGAAATGAAATACGAGTGTGGGTTGGCTTAGAAGTGTAATTCTGTTTGTAGATGCTACACATTAAGATGTTTATAAACAAAAATACTGTAAAGTTGTTATGCGTTCTTTGAACTCAACTTTTACTTTTCATTTTTGAAAAAAATTTGTACACTTTAACACAAAGGAGAAACATTAACACAGCTTTAATGTTTCTCCTAATGAAAAGGGAGATCCAACTTTAGGCTCTATTTAAATTAATTGCTATAATAATATTATCATATAAATTGTGTTATCTGGTAGTGTGGTTTGGCTAACCCTAAAAATCGTCTTCTAAGTTACTTCAGAACTTGAACCGAATCGGACGTGAACAAACGCGTATCACTTGATGCGAGATGTAGCGACCACGCAATTATTCTTCGTAAATAATTAAAAAAATATACATCAAGCAATCAAACACGTAATAGTCTGCACTACGCAATGACCAGAAAACCAATTTCACCTTAAAAATATAAACATCCACTTAACACACCCACTGCTACCACCATTACCAAAACGTTGAGGCAACAAAACAAAGCAGTTAACCTTTATTTTCAAACAACTACGCGATTGAAACACCTAACAAAAATATTAGTTACTCACTTTAGAGCACACTCAACTATCCTATCAAGCTCAAACGCTTTCCTCGCAGCGTCTCATTCAGTCTTAGTAAAGCCATAACTATCTAATAAAAGCAATAACGTATATGAGCGCGAGTTTTCCTCAATTAACTGACCATTGCACCATCACCATCCGAAAGGGCCGCTCGGGCACACTGTTTAGCGTTTATTGCTCTTTTTGTACGTAACAAGCATATAATATTGGCACTGCAGCCGGGAATGGAATGAGCAACATCTTCTTGGTTGTAACAATTTGTAGATAGTGGCTATAAGGTTCTTATATGATGCTTCTTATGTGAGGTTTACTTTTGAGTCTGGCTTTGTTTTGCGTTCAATGGAAAACTTAACTTATTTGTAATCATATTTTATAGACTTGGTACAAACTGCACCTCGCAAAACTTAAAACAACGTTCATTAAAAAGCATTTTATGTGTTAATATACAAGTTTCAATTATATTTACGTTATTGATTAAAAATATGCAAACATACATGGCTTTGACATTGACATTCATAAACATTGCTTTCTGGTCTGACGAAAGACGAAATATTAATTTTTCCACTGACCAAATATCTTCTGACCCCAAGAGAATAATCGCTACCCTTTTTGGCTATTCCATGCCTTTGACCAGGGTCATTTGTATATTCAAGTGTGCTGACGTAACTACGAGTACAGTAACAACATACTAGGATAGGTATCATTAAAATTAAAACATTTCTCTTTTGTTATAAAACAAGCACAAAAGACGTTCAACGCATATCCCTGCGACATATCTCACTCTTGTAACAAACATATTATAATCCACAATTTATATTTTGTTCATTATGAACGTTACATTATGAACGTTAGCCCTACGGCGACTTTATAAAGGGCTTTGACACCCTTTGTACGGTTACAGTGTTATTACGGTTCGTTTGTCGGTTTTTACCGGTTTACCGGTTGTACGTCGATGGCGCCATTATTTTAATGCTATTTGGGTGAAAATAGTTTTGTTTATAGGGAAATTGTATGTGGAATGCTTTTATTATGTCGGTATTTTTAAGTAGGTATGGGGTGAATATTTCTTTTGGCGTTATTATTTATTTAAAAAAAATCTACTACTAAATAAGTAGCCGTTTTCAGGTTTTATTTTTTAGTAGATACAGCTTGAACTTCTGTTAAATGATAAATCAAATAATGATAATTTAAAACGAATCAACAAACCGCACGTGGTTAACACAAACCGTGACAACTAAAAACAAGAAAGCTCGCATATAAGTTTCTTGTAACGTAGGCTCCTCCTCAATTTGCACACTCTAAAGAAAGGCTTTTCCGTGTGGTAATGGATTAAGAATACAGAATGTCACCACCCCATATCATCCCATGGGTGTCGTAAGAGCTGATAGAGGGAGCATATTATGCAGAGAACAGCACTGTAAGAGAAGGAAAACTTGATACAAATCCTATACCAACCCGTTTGGCAAGCGGGGTATAGTAGGCCAATTTCTCCTTTCAAAGGCGAGGCCTAGTCCAGCAGTGGACTGTTAAAGGCTGATGATGATGAAGGACAGGCTTTAAAAAAATGTATCTTAGGTAACTCTGTGAAATGAATTTGATAATGAGCCCAATTTCGCGGAAAACTTAAGTAAATATATGCTGTTTGAAGTCGAAAGAAAATATCCTAATCCAAAACTTCAAAGATCAATCTGAGGAAAATCTAGATATGGATTATCTCACTCCCAAACAAATACACATAAAAAACTCCCAGCTTAAAACATAAGGAGAACTCATATTTTTGCAAGAAAAGCCTTCCGTACCAAATAGCGGCGTTTTATCAGAGACGACTAATGAACTGAATGTGGGAAGAAAAATATATTGGGACATGGAGTAGCTATATTGATGGACTGAATAAGTTTGTTTAGGTTGAATGAAGAATTAGTCAGAAAGAATCATACAATATTAAGCTATTAAGCTAGGTTCTATTTAGTTACTGTCCTCTCCAAAAATGCGTTGATACTCAAATTTCTAAAAACTACTGAACCAATTTGGATGAAACTTTTATTATTTTTGATAATTATCTCGGTATGAATTTTTACTATAGACCGCGTCTTCTTAACTCCGTCCGAATCCTAAACAGCTTTTGTGTACTTTATGACTCAATGTAGTAGCTCTTCTAATGGTTATTTAATTGCTGGCAGCAGAAAAGCGTCTCAAATCCAAGATTAATTTATAAACTTTACTGTTTCACTAATAGTACAGTCAATTAACTCCTTCATCAGAACTATTGCTTGAAGTGATTTTGGTTCGCAGCCGTAATGACTTCGTAAGTTTGCCCTAAGACCGGATGTCGGGCAGAAACAACTGTTTAAGATTAATGCTCTGGAACGTACCTTTACAATGACAACTTACAAAAACTGTGTACAAACAACGCTTAACGAAAGCAGCTTACAAAAACTGCGTACTAAAAAATGTTGACCAAATCTGTGCGTACTTACAGTCCATTAAAAAACTATGCAGAATAGTGCCGGTTAACAGTTTTTTTCAGTATTTTCCAAATATTTTTAGTCAATTTAATGAAATATATATATTTTTTACTGTAGTACGTGTGTTTTACTTTGTTTTGGCTGTAGCTTGTCTGTCAGTTTGGATGCACCATTATATTAATGTAATTACAACTAAAAATAAAGCAATTAACTAATGACCCACGATTAAGCAGAGGCCCTCCGCCCTTCTAAGTTTGCTGTACTAGACGGCTTCACAATGGTCCCATGTATTGTGTTTTATACCACCTACCGCCTACAAATCTACATTGTGGAATGCAAATAAATTATTGAGTATTACCTTGCCATGGAGTATTATTATTCTTAAACTAGAGTATGCCCGCAACTGCAGCCGAACATTTTATTTATTTTAGCTGTTTCTGCCCAAACCCGTGGGAATTTCGCGGCAATATCTGATCGACGACCGGTTGGTGCAGCGGGAGTGTAAGCGACTGCTACGCCGAAGGTCGCGGTTTCGATTCCCGCTCAAGTCAAACATGTGTGTGCATGAACATGGATGTTTGTTGTGGTCTGGGTGTTTCTATGTATAATATGTATGTACTTACAAAAAACGGAGGGTGCCTGTATTGGTGGTCACAGGGCACCGATGGAATTCTACCTTATCCCCGTAAAGGCCTCTGCGGGGATGGACATTCTTAATGGGAAATCCTTAATGCTCGTGGGAACGCTATGAGAACTAAAAAATATATTTCTCCATACGGCGGCGACGCGGTTCGCAACACATCACGTCTCGTTTCCCGCAAGGGCGAAAAGCGGCCTGCGGAAAGTCAGTTTGCAACATTAAATGTTGGAAGAGGAATGGATGGCAAATTGAATGAAGTATGCCAGATGATGGATGATAGAAATATTGATGTTCTTTTTGTGAATGAGACAAAAAGGAAAGGTTGTGGCCCCATTAAGCATGACAGGTACACAGCTTATTGGTCTGGGGCAGACAGTACCGCCAGAGCCTGCAAGGGAGTTGGTTTAATACTATCTGCGCAAATGAATGAGTGTGTAAAAGAGTTTGAATGTGTAAAGGCTAGACTATTGTGGATGAAAATGAAAGTAGGACTTACTCGTCTCTTCATTGTAGGGATTTACGCCCCGGTCAATATAGCAGCGGGTATGTCACAGCGAGAACAAGACAAAAGGCAGGAATTTTGGGAGAATTTAAGAGGGATTTTGAGGAAATATAAGGATAACGAAAGATTGATCTTGTTAGGTGATTTCAATGGATGGGTGGGAGTAAAACGAGATGGATTTGAAAGGCTTTTAGGTGGATTTGGTGATGAGAGTGTGAATGAAAATGGAAAAGTATTGCTTGAGGTTTGTTTAGAGTGGAACCTTAGTGAGACAAACGCCATGTTTGATCACAAAAGGATACACATGTATACGCGTAAGGCTAAAAATGTTAGAAGAAGTATGATTAATTTTGTAATTGTAGATTAACGTTTCAGCAAGAATGTGTTAGATACAAAGGTGAATCGAGGGATCGGCATCCACCCCGACCACTTCTTGGTGGTGAGCCGGATAAGCGGGATCTTCAAAGGATGGCGACGCCTAGAATGTAATGAAAATAGGGTCTTGAAAAGAATAGAAGTAGAAAATCTGCAAGAGATCGATGTGAAAGATGAGTATAAGCGAAGATTGATAGCAAGCTTTAAGAGGTTCGGGGGCATAAATGATATGGAAAAATTATGGCAATCTTTTAAAGAAGAGATAATATGTGTAGCGTCTGAAGTATGTGGTGTGATCAAGAGAAGGAAAATACAAAAGTTTAAGAATACATGGTGGGACAAAGATGTACAATCAGCAGTGTCAAAGAAGAGGTAAGCTTGGTTAGATTGGTTGGCTGCCAGAGCAAATGAAAGAATGAGAAAGGCAATGAGTGATGACATAGACGAAGCAAAAAAGGAGTTTGTTAGGTCAAAAAGAATTGTGAAAGAAATTGTTAAAAGGATAAAAAAGTAAAAGAAAGATGAGTTTGATAGCAGACTATCTGAAGATTTCCGGAGAAACATAAAGTTTTTCTGGAAATCCGTTCGTGCAGTTCGAGGAAGAACTCAATCCTCAGAATACACGTCAATCAGAGACAAGAATGAAAAGATACTGAATGGTGAATCATGCGTGCTGAAGATATGGAAGGAGTATTTTGAAGGTTTATTTGAAAGAACGGCGACAGAGACATCGATCGACGAAATAAATGGTACTAATAGCAATGATGAAAGCGATATTGGCGTAGATGAGATTGTGAAGGCGCTGGGAAGTATGAAATTAGGTAAGACTGCAGGGTATGATAGGATTACAGTTGAAATGCTGAAGGCTGCACAAGGCATCATAGTTGGTCAGCTGCAGCTTTTATCTAACTTGTGCTGGAGCACCGGCCGAGTACCTGATGACTGGGCCACAGCGGTGGTTGTGCTTCTTTATAAGGGAAAAGGCTCGCAACAAGACTGCAAGAACAATAGAGGCATTAGCCTTCTCAGCATTGTTGGCAAATTGTATGCGAAGGTACTGATTGAAAGAGTTATGGAAGTAACCGACAAGAAAATATGGGATGTACAAGCGGGATTCCGAAGGGTATGGGGTGCACGGATCAAGTCTTTTCCTTGCGGTGCATAGCCGAGAAATTCTTGGCCAAAGTTCAAAATGTCTATTGCGCATTCGTGGATTTGGAAAAGGCTAACGATAAAATGGTGAGGAATCAAATGTGGTCGGTACTGTCAATGTATGGGGTGAACAGCAGCCTCATACGAGCTTTGAAATCCCTTTATGAAGATTCTAGAGCTTGTGTGAGGATAAATGGGTCGTACACTGATTGGTTTACCATCGAGAGAGGTGTTAGACAGGGATGTGTAGCATCGCCGTGGCCGTTCAACCTCTTCATGGACAGCTGTTTGCAAGATTTGAAAAATAGTGACTGTGGATTAAGGATGAATGAGTTACTTGTCAAATATCTCCTTTATGCTGATGATCAGGTTATACATGCGTCTTCAGCGGAGGAGTTGCAGGAGATGGTGGCAATCATGCATGGTGCTTTAAGGAGTAAAGGAATGAAAGTGAATGTGAGCAAGACGAAAGTTATGGTTTTTGAAAAGGAGGAATGTGTTACTGCTTGTAATGTTATGATCGATGGACAACGAGTGGAGCAAGTGAATGATTTTGTATATTTAGGTACGCTATTTACTAGGAATGGTAAGAATGAAGAACATATTGAAAGAAGAGTTAATGCAGGTAATAGGGCGAATGGAGCTTTGAAGGCCTTTATGAACAGTCAAAATGTGTCCAAAAAGGCACGTTTGGCTGTGCATAGAGGGGTGTTAGTACCTACACTTATGTATGGTAGTGAAAGTTGGGTATGGCAGAATAGACATGCAAGTAGAATAAATGCTGTAGAAATGAGAGCAGCTGAGAAGTATGTGTGGTGTGTCTTTGAATGACAAAGTAACGAATTGTGTGATAAGAGAGTGTTGTGGTGTAAAAGAAGATGTAGCGACAAGCATTGAGAAAGGAATGCTAAGGTGGTTTAAGCAATGGAGGGCATGAATGACGAAAGACTGACCAAGCAGATATATAAGGCAAGTGTGAATGGGACAGCACGAAGGGGAAGACCAAGACGGACGTTCTCTGACCAGATTGGAGACATCCTTAAAACAGGAAAGGTTAGAAGTACCCTGAACAGAAGAGCATGCATGAGGAATTTGATGGGAGTGAATGAAGCAAAAGAGATATGTCAAGATCGTTGCAAATGGCGTTCTTTAGTGTCTGCCTACCCCTTCGGGAAACAGGCGTGAGTCTATGTGTGTATGTATGTTACAAAAAAAAATCTGGTTAGTTCACTTTACGGTCCCAAAAGAAAGGAAATTTCAGCTTCTTGCGTCCAATAGTTTTTTGGCTTTGCGTTGTCTATCAATCAGCAAGAATTTTATATATAAAGATATTATCGAGTAAGAATGAATGGAGATGCCGGTAGAGGAAGACCAAGGCCTAAGACGGATTTACGTCGACCAAATTGCTGAAAAAGGGCCGAATCAAAAGTACCCATAACCAACGAGCATGCATGATGAGCGAAAAAGGTGTGTTTGGACCGGAGCATTTGACGTTCCATAGGCTCTACCTACACCAAGGTAGGCTGAAAGGCGTACAGGCGTAGCGTTTAGTTAGATAGATAGATATAGATATAGTTATTATTAGCATTTAGCACACTGTGCAATTAAAAGTTGCGGACTGGTAACTGATATTCAAACCGTTGAAGTATTGACTAACCGAAAACCACGGATTCTGTCAAAGGCTCGAATTACTTAGGTAAATATGAGCCACACACGTCATTAGGTTCGTTTCATCTCTGTGTTAGTACAATGCTGGATTACGGGCCTGTGTTTGTATATCAAATACACATTTTAACAAATACACGCAATTTTCTCTGCGGGTTACACACTGAGCTTAGGCTAAATGGCCCGGCGTTTTGATTTCCAAACAAGTTTTAAAAGATTTTGTCAGTATAAAGTTTGAAATCGACATAATAATCAAGAATTTCTAATGCGTCTAGCATTATGGCGAAATACTATTCTAAAATTCAACTTGAACAGAGATAGCAATAATTTTATAGGCTACAATAATTTGGCGGATCAGACGGTGAACCTCATATTTTACCGATGTCGGTGAAATTATCTAACAGAAAATATTAGCAAGAAAAGGCATGCTATTAATATCTTAAAGAACGATTCAACCAAGTTGCTTCCAAAACTAAGTACGCAAGTTTAATCTAAATGCAACAGTACGATTTAAAACTAAGTAGTAAGTAAACAGTACGAAGGCGCAATGTCGAAACACCCAACTAACACAAAATATCCCAAGCAGAACACTTGAAACTCTCCTTACAACGGCGAGAATTGGTCCTCGCAAACTTTCAACACCGGTAAAATGCGCTACTCGTCAACATCGATATGCAAAATAAGGTAGACGTGTGCGCGTTTATGTTAGCTTAGTACTTTTGTTACAAATCTTAGAAACTGCAGACAATTTTTCGTTAATGGTAATGGAATGAGTTCGTTTTTAACATCGACTTGTGAAATGGCATAAATAAAACCTTGGGTTATTTGTTTATTGAATGACATGTAACTTGCTGTAGAATAAAAGATCCTAAGCTGTAACATGTATGATCACTTATGCAAAGTGTTATAAATCAAACAGTTATTAAAATAATTACAATTATCGTTTTAAAGTCCAGCTCTCACCTGGGGAACACAACATACATGAGATTGCTTTCCCAGGGCACGTACTAGTCTTAAATATACATATAAATTCCGTACTAATAAATACTATAAATGCCAAAGTAATTTTTTGTTCTTCAGCTACGTCGAGCAATGGATCTATGTGATTTTGGTGCGGCGGTACTGTGAGGCAACAGCTAGTTCTATAATAAAGCAGCATGGAGCAAGCACACCAGCTAGACGTCAATACTCGTGCCTCCTAATTGGAACCTACAAACATAGGTAACAAAATATGAGCATTTTCTTTCAAAACACTTAAAAGGTAGGCTCTCTTCAGAAGCAGATGAACATGAGTCAATGTTTCTAACTTACATACAAAGGGATTACAAACATTTGAATGCATCGGGTGCTGTGATCCAGGTTGTTGTTCGTTATATCTTTAACTCTCAAGTTTCGGCCCGAGTCCAGAGCGTACTTTTAACAGGACCTCTTCGCATTCATGATAGCCTAGTAACTCTGCTGATAATGGGTTTTTTATATATTTTTAAAAAGTTTGGTGTTAAAAAAACTCAGTAATTACTTTCGCGTCGAAAGTTGAAAACAAAGTTAAAATTCGATGTGAATATTAATGAATTTGTTAATTATATTTATCTGCGCTAAAAGTAATGTTGTGTTGTGGGTGTAATATTACACCTCTGCCTACCCCTTTGGGGATACAGGCGTGATTCTATAAATAAAAGAAATTATATTCTCTTAAAGAAGATGACTCCCACACTAGGAATAAATCATGAGTCGCGGGGATACCACCAACTAACACAATGAACACCCAGACCCGAAACAAAAATTTATGAAACACGCTAAGTGTTGCCTCGTGTGGGTACCGAACCCGCAACACTCGGCGCAGTCTCAAGCGACGAGGCTACGCCAACCGTGCAGTATATTAATGCGAGTATTATACAGTGGTCAAAGGCTTTCTGCAGATTTTTGCCAAGAGTAGCAAGCTGCTACACAACACCACATAATGGCTAAGCTTATACTTTAAAACCAACCAATCCTCCGAAGATCCATAACGTAACAAAATGTAATTCAGAAACAAAAATCCTACAGACAATCACTTACAACCTCACACCAGCACGAATCACAGAAAATAAAACCGTACGAGAAGTAAAGCCTCACACTTGCATTATCCGTTCCGTTTGATGAGCGAGGCGTCGCTTGACTTTGCCAAAATTATCACAATAAAAGCAGAAATCCATCAACGTAGTTGCATTTCACGTTCGCAGTCACCGCGTCACAATCCAACACGATTATAGAAATTTCCACTTTGCGCAAAACTTGAAATTCTCAACAAAAACTCCGTGCCGACGTTATCTTTCGGGCATCTCGAATTGTTTTCGCTTGCGGCTTATCTCTATCCTTTGTGCTGGTTATAAATTCGTTTTCTTTGCTTCCCAACGAGAGCCCACAATGCCATTTCTGTAGATTACCTAGCCTTTTATTTCGGATATCAATTTTGTTTCCCTTTTTTCGTGGATCGCGTGTTGACAATGCGATAACTTTATCAGACTCTTTACCAAAATATGATAAGTATACTGTTAATTATGTTGAATTGAATAGTGAACTAATTGGTTCATATTATTTGATAATTTGCTGATAAGGCTGTAATGTTCAAGTGTAATTGTAACGCAAATAACAAAATTGTGGTATAATTTAACCAATATTAATGTTATGTTTTATATTTTGTTAATAATTTTAATACTAAATTCAATTTGACCAAGTCATAAATTCAAAATAAATTTGTTTCAATAAAACATATAACAAGTTATGCAAACGCTGCTGACTTTATTCCACTCCAGAGTCAGTGAAATTATTCCTTTTTTAAAGGCTTTGCCTGACAATCTACACAGTATGAACGATATACCCTCTTACGTACAAACCACGGATTACACGGACGGACAGACACACAAACTAATGAACAACCAATCCAAAGAACGAAACAGAACAACATTATCAACCACAGAACAGGCATCTAAGCCCTAAAATTATCGCTGAGAATTGGCCGCATACAACAGATTTGAACCGTTAATATGGAGAGAAGCCATAATCATTGAATTTATTACCACAATTGTGAAATCATGCTAACGCTAACGTGGTGTGGGCATAGGCGACGAGATAGCAAGCATACCAAATAACAGCTCAAACACACTATATTTGTTTTGTAGTCGTAATCATTTTGAACACATACTTTAGACCGTTAGGAATTTCATTTGCTGGTGGTATTTTACTTTGCTCGGTTAGGCTTAGTGTGTAAAGTTTTAATACGCCATGTTCGTTTTTGGATTGGATTAAATGTCATTGTTGATGAACAGTGTAATGACAGAATTATAGCTATTTAGGCAAAGTAGCTATTGATACTGTGATGGCAATTTACTGCCAATATATGGGAATATAAATTACGGTTTTTGAAATCAGCCATTTTAATGTAGATGCTAAACGAAAACACAGATAATCAATAACATTAAAGCAAAATATTAAATAGTATATTTTAATTGACTGTCAATGGACACTTCACCATTTAAACACAACAAAAGACATCATATTCAATCCATTCGTTTAGGAGCCACGACCACACAGACAGACACACAGAAACGTCAAGGTAATAACACCTCCTTATTTTCGTCTGATATTAAAATGTGTATCCGCTATACGTAGTATTATTCTGTAGCCAAACAGCTATACCTGAGGTAATGTAAGGCTATACAGGCGGCATTATTCAAGTGCCTGCGCCCCCATAGATCGTAGTCCGGCTATCTTAACGACGCCGCGCCGTGCCGGCTATCGTATACGTTCCTACCTACCTTCCTACCATTACGATGGTGTGGCGGACGGTAAATTCTCAGGTACCAAGGCGTTTAGATTACAGAGCTATCGAGCTATTGCTTTATTTTTAAGAATTAAGATAATACTACATTGAAATCAAACTACGGTTTACAGATTCTATCGCGACATATTGGTTTTAAGGTTATTACATTTAAAACGAATAATGTAGAAACTACATTATGTACGGTATGAGAGGACAGCCAATCCAGGCTTATAATGTTTGCTTTTTAGGTACCTAAAATGTAAAAATCGGAACCCTATTACTAAGCCTCCGCTGTCTGTCTGTCTATCTCGACGGTCACTACGTATATATAAAGACATGTCGAAAATGGCATATTTTTTATTGCATCATTGGCTTTAGATTATCTATGCACACATACTGACATACGATTTTTTTTTAAACTTTATATATTTACCTTGTTTTACAAATCGTATAAAAGAACAAGTACTATAAATAAAACGAATAAGTGTCGTAGATACGGACATCTGTTACATATCTTTTTGTACGGTGTTTTAAAATGCGTGCCACTCGGTGCGAATGCGGTCTTGTATAGGGGGTTGGTATAGGGTTTGTATCAAGTTTCTTTCTCTTACAGTGCTGTTCTCTGCATAATATGCTCCCTCTGTCGGCTCTTACGATGATATGGGATGGTGACATTCCGTATTCTTAATCCGTCACCACACGTACAGCGTATAAAAAGGTATAATAGACATGACTGTCATACTTTTATTTTATTATTGGCGTAGAAACGGTCACCTATCAGTGTTTTCAAGAAAACGTAAAACAAAAAATTGTGTAAATAGCATTATAAATCTCTTAAAACTGTTTAAATATTGTAGAAAGAAAATATTTATTATTGGTCATAGAACTATTTTTAGGGCGTGTTGAACACAAATTACGCTCTCCTGTAAACCTCGATTTTTGACTTGACCTTATGTACGTAGGAACCGTCGGTCTGTTTGTCCGTGTCTGTCACCAGGCTGTGTCTCATTACCCGTGATAGCTAGAAAGCTGAATTTTTTACAAATTATGTATTTCGGTTGCTGCTATAACATCAAATACTAAAAATAAAAAAATTAAGGGGTGTCCCATACAATAAACACACACATTTTCGTATTTTTGCTCAAAATTACTAACAGTAACAGGTAGACGCTTAAAAATTTCACGGAATATGTAGTTGTATTACCTTTCAAAATAAATTATTAAATAAAAAAAAATATAATAAATCCCATACAACAAAGGTAATTTTTAAGCATTTTGTTACTCGATCTTAATTAACAAGTAGAAACTTAAAAATATTTAAGTAGGTATATATACAACAAACGTGATTTTCTTTTATAGATGATGGTACGGAACCCTTCGTGCGCGAGTCCGACTCGCATTTGCCCAATTTTTTTATAATTCGATCAAGTTCACATAGTTCATAATTATAGTTTGCTAGACATCGCCCACACCTTCGCAAGCGTGGTAGTCAGTTATCGCTCTAAAGTTTTCTCCAACCTCCTTGTCTATCTCCACATAAAAATGTATATATCGCTCCGACTCACGTGAATAAAAGGGAAATGATTTTTAAAATGATTAGTCAGAGTTGAAACCGAATGATATTATTTATTAATTTAATATCTTTAAACCCAATATAACGCGGTAATAATCCGTAAACCTTATTTTGATTTCAATATGTTACATTTGCGTAAAACGAAAAAGCTCATTGTGTACTATTGGCCGCGACAACCCATAACACGGGCGCATTCACAGACAAGAACTAGTACTCAATACTTCACTTTTACCAAGTATCTCCTCATCAATAGATCATAGCCAAGTATGTCATATTGGTCGTAAGTTAGGCTACAAAGTAATCACAAACATGACGTCACAGTATTGAAATATTTCGACGTCGCTTATGAATTTTTGGAGCCAACAACGGTGTACGTCGAACTCATGATCGCTGCCGCGAATTCGGTCGTTATAATATCCGAAACTTAACGTGCGGGTGATACTAGATGTAAGAAGAATGGAAATGGGAATGTGATACTATTTATTTTGGTTTTGTTTGTTTTGTTTTTCGTGTGAGTGTGTGGCCAACTCTGGTGTCGGAGTTTTCAGACCACCCGAACCGACCTCCGACATGCTCTAACGATCCTTAGACAAGAACCGGGACCGACAGCTTTACGTGCCCTCCGAAGCACGGTAGCACCTAGATGTAAATACCACACACGGTCACCCATCCAAGTGGAGACCTGTGCAAGCGTTGCTTGACTTTGCCGATCTGTTACGAACGGCAAGCCAAGTCTCGCTATGAGCGCTATGGTAATAAATTGAAATTAAAATACAGCTTACGGATTTTATCGCGATATGCTTTGACTGAGATTACATTTTAGCCGTCGAAACGTCGGATAGTAATCAATAATATAGTTTTTAGATCATTCGGCTTAAATTAAACTCAGACAAACCAGTATATCGCGATTAAATCCTTAAACTGTAGTTTAATTTCAAAGATTGCAACATTCGCGTAAATTCAAGAAAATATTAGGTAATAAATGTTGTAAAATTAGACTAGGTACCTACAGTTGTTTCAACTATTGTTGAACTAATTTAGTTAAATGAAGTGTCATAAACTTTTTTATTATTATAGTAAAGATAAATTAATAATTTAAGATCGATTGCAAAGCGGGGATGAAGAAATGTGCATGTCTGAGAGTTCTCTAAATTGTTCTCGAAAGACATGGCTAGTCTGCCATCACTCACTTGGCTAGCGTGGTAGATTTTGCCCTTACCCTTCTTATTGCGAGAAGAGGCCCGTACTCAGCAGTGGCAACAGTTTATATACGGGGCTGATGATTGTTGGATGGTTTTGTAGTTTAAACTGTGGCCTTGCGGCGTTTGGCGCTGGAAACTTGCACTGTGTTGTACACACAGTGCAAGTGCGATCTACGTATGCGGAGACAGTCTAAGAACCCATTTTAAATTAACTGCATAAACTTTTTTAAACATATTATATACTTAATATTATATACTTATACAGTGTTAGTAGTATTTCAAAAAGAGTATCAATAAATGTCATGTTCACATAAAATAATTAATAAGACAAAAAGAAAACGATGAAATTTTCAATCTTCATTCTCGGAACGAAAGTGCAATTAAAATTATTATACTTACCTACCTATTGGTTTTGTCGCCGAAGCGGTCACACATTTTCATCAAAGTAAAGTGTCCGATTAATAACTGTCATAAATATCAATACGAGTTCAATGGTTTCACTTTTATTGACGCGAGGTTATTAACATTTAAGTTTCGTGGAAAGGTATATTGTGGACAAATTTTTACTCGCGGCTCTGCCCGAGTGTGTTTTAACGCAACAAAAGTGTGTTATTTGTTATTCTGGTGTATATATGTAGCTACACTACAGTTTCATCAAAACCTGTTCAGTATTTTTTGCATGAAAGAGGAAAAGACATACAAACATCCATACTCACAAACTGTCACACTCATATGTAACAAGTAGGATTAATATTTTGCGATGGCAATATATGATGGCAATAAATTATAGTTTAACGGAATAAATGACAGTGTAAAAGCATGTAAAGTAGTACGAATAAAGAATTTCCAATATGAATCTGATCTTTAAACTATTAAATGTTATACGACTAAGCTCGCATGAATTGTCAATCTTCACCAACTTAACTTAAAACAACAACTAGTTGACTACTTAAAATATGGTCTTGGAAAAGAACCTTCAACAACGGGTCGGTCTTTCAAACCGAATTCACATTGGCCATGTGCGCCTGGCTTTCGTTCGGCGTGCGTCCAGCGTTCATTTTGTACTACAGAGTGAACGCCGAGCGCATGCTGGGCACACGCCGAATGTGAGGTGCCCTAGACACAAGTACAATCAAAATAAGGCCTACAGTATTTCATTGAAACTATACTACAGTTTACGCAGCAGGCTACCCCTGCCTCCCACAAGGGGGACCGATGATCTGGTTAAGATTGCGGGAAGCGGTTGGATACGGGCGGCTCAAATCGGTCTGTGTGGAGAACCTTGGGGAGGCCTATGGCCAGCAGTGGACGTCTCTAGGCTGACACGATGAAACTAAAGTTTATGTATTCTATCGCTATATACATATATAATGGTCTTACAGATAAACCACTACAGTATTTCAATAACCATATGTTTATTGCATACCGCATCCGAATTTACAACATCTGGCCCAAGGCAGTAGGCAGCCGCGTCGCCATAGTTCCCCAGCTATCTCGCACCGCATTGTGACATTAGTTTTAGTTTAGTCAGCTCTATTAGGCGTAGAGTTACACCGCCACTTCGCTCTGCCAACGTATGAACATTGCGATTTTATGCTTGTTTTAAATGTTGCCTTTTACGACTATTACGATAGCAAATAAATTGGGCCCGTGGTCCAGTGGATAGCGTATGCGTCTGCTGATCGGGCGGTCCCGGGTTCGATTCCCGGGTCGGGCAAAAGTGTTACCTACTGAAATTTAGCGAATTCTCAGTAGCAACATGGAGTCTGGCATTGTAGCCGGTAAAGGCCAAGGCGCTCTCCCCTTCCCCCAGATTATGTGGGACCGAAATGCATAAGGCGAAATGTATGTAATATAATATTACACCTCTGCTTACCCCTTCGGGAATGCAGGCGTGACGATATAAGAAAACGTTGGGAGCAAGGCAAGAGGATGAAGAGCTGCGTAAAAACAGTTGTTGCTAATTTTCGCTACAAGTTAAAAATAATTTTCACCTCAGCAGCTCAAACATGCTGCTTTTGCTGCGAGACAACAGTAAACAAAACGCGATTTTGATTCTAGCGTGGGTCAAAGCAGCTTTTTAATTTTTAAATCTTCAGTGCCACGAATTGACATTGTTCAGCCATAAATTTGAAAGATTCGAATTTTACTGTGCTCTGTCTCTTTCACATGCATATAAAAAGCGAGTAAAAAAACAAACCCCTTTGAAATTCCATTTTGGAATTCGACCTTAAAGAACACACGTTCGGAAACGCGTAATACCCTAAAATTTAAAGATATTTGTAATAAAGAAATTAAGTTTCTTTTTTTAATGTTAGGTATTGTTTATATATACTTTTAAAATGTTTGGCATGATTTTGATTCATATTAAATTATAGACGTTATTTCAATCTATTCCTGTTCATTTCTATGTCTCCTAAGTAATATTTCTCACTACTGTGGTGAAAAGTTATGTGTGCTACACGAGAGCAAAGTTTCTTGCATCACGTGCTGTTGAGTCTCTCACTACAATAGCATAATATAGAATCCTTCGCTTGCTCGGGACTCAAAGTCAGCACTCGAAACAAAAAACAACTTTGCTCTCTTGTTGCACAAATAACTATTGTACCACAACACCATCTAGTACACACAACACCATCTAGTCCAGAACAAAGAAGAAAAACATTACATTTACGTGTATGAGACTACCCTTAAATCAAAACATGTTCAAAATTTTATGTTATCTGCGTAACCACAATGTCCTTATAAATCTATTAAATTTCAGCCCTGTAGTGTTTATAATTTTTGCAGACGGACAGATGGGCATAGCGATAAGAGTTCCTTGTAGTTTACTACAGAACCCTAAAAAGTACAAGACGAACATCATTTTACGCACATGTTACATTTGAGCGGGTATTACACCTGGGACCTTCGACGTGACAGTCGGTTATATCCCCGCTACGCCACCAGAGTGTTAAGTGAAACCTTATAGGTCGTTCCAGGAATAGACCCTAGTATATCCCATGATGAGACTTGTCCTAGAACAATAAAACTTTTATTGTTCAATTGATAGCGTTGGTTTCAGGAACTACCAATCGTATTTGAAAGTTTTATTTTTGCAGTTGATAGTTTATTTAACCCAGCGAGTGATTTGCCTTATAAGAAACGTTCTACTGAGACAATGTTAGGTTGCACCTATGAGTGTTCATAGAGTGTTTAGTCCGGTTCGCGAAATTCGAAAACCCATGTTCCATGTGTTCGAAAACACTCAAGAGGTTAATTAGTGAGAAGTTATGTTATCTCAGGCGTAGAGCAAAAAGAAAAAGAAGAAAATGGCATATTCAGTGGATGACACCGAAGCCTTACTTAATAAAATAACATAACATAACTGCACGCTTTTATCCCCGAAGGGGTGGGCAGAGGTATATTTCACATCCACACTACGCCAGTTATGATCAGGGTCAGATCCCAACTTAATAGAGGGCGAGCCTATTGCCATCTTCCGGGCTCATTGTCAAGCGTGCGATAATTAACATTTTTAATACACACATAACTTCGAAAAGTCAGAGGTGTGTACCCGGGGTAACTGGGGATTGAACTTAGAGTACACGTAACAATGTTTCACGTCAATATAAAATACTAGCACGTCAGAAAATGGCGTAGATACTAATACAGTAATATAGGTGCAGTGGAGTAAAAGATGAATTCTGTCCACCCACACAACAGAGTGGCCCAGCTCCCAATGGGAATGTTCATGCCAACGCAAATGAAGCTAGCCTTAAAATTCAATGACACCTAGTCAATGACATTTATAGTAGGTAGTAATAATAATTATAACAAAGAAAAATACACAAACAATCACACAAGATCCTCTATTGGTCGAGTAGAAGTGAAAATCCCAAACTAAAATACTCTTAAATCTTATCTCCTCGAAGACTTGAATGACTGCTTCCAAATTTGCTTACCAAATTTTGAAGGGTAGAGCATTATAAGGGCTATTCTAACTTTCTCCATAAGGCTGTAGACAATTTTGTAACATCAAAACTTAGAAATCGAGTACATAATCTGTTTCAAACAAATATTGATTTATTTCATAAATATTTACTTCGTATCTTCCTTTTTAAACAGAGCTCAGGCAAGTACGAGGCCGAATGGCGCATGGTTCGGTTCTAAGTAAAAATAATTTAAAATTTTTTAGCAATACAGACACAAAACATGATGTAGTTACAAAAATAAGTTATGATTATCATCATCATAAGGACCTCCAAATCTGGATATAGGCTTCCTCGAAAGCTCTCCATTTAGACCGATCTTGAGCTGCCTGCATCTAATCTCTACTTAATTCACGCGTTACTGATAAAAGAGGACATAAAGACAGACAAGAGTTACTGGGTTTTCCGAATACTCAGTAGCAGCCCGGAGTCTGGTGATGTGCTTCGTGGCACTGAAGATTGAAAATCTCTTCCTACCCCTTCGGGGATACAGGCGTGAGACTATAAATAAAATAGACAGACAATCAGACACGGATAGATAATTAAGCTATTAATTAATGTTAAAGAGATATTTACTCATCGCGCACGTACAAAGGTTTAAGGTTTTAAAAGCGTGCTAATTATATGATTTATTGAGTGGCGTCACACAGCTGGACAACAGTCAGATAATTAAATGATGAAAAACATGAATAGTCCAGTCACTTTAGGGATTCACCTCGGAATTTGAGATAATAAGCTGGAAACTCGTATACAGCTTCATTTAGGCGTTCTAAAAGTTGTCTCAAAAGTCACATATTATCTCGTGTCTGCGTCGTAAGTTATTCGAGGTCAAAGGGCACGAAAATCGGTTTTTATATATGCCTGAGCGTTGGGTGCTCTCAGCTCTCTATCTCGAAAAGGGTTGAGCGTACAGAAAAAGAGTTGAGACAAAAGTTGTGGCATGTTTTTTTGTCTTCAATTTTTATAATAGGTGTTGCAGTGATTGGAACCATAGAAATGGAGATAATTGAAAAAAAAAACGATTTTCGTGACCTTTGACCTTGAATAACTTACGACGCAGACACGAGATAATATGTGACTTTTGAGACAACTTTTAGAACGCCAAAATGAAGCTGTTTACAAGTTTCCAGCTTATTATCTCAAATTCCAAGATTAACCCCGTATTTTGCCTAAAGTGACTGGACTAAAATATTTCGCTTTGTTATACAGGTATGCCAACAATGATCTTCGTCCAATAAGCAACATTACTGCGTTGCGCAATATATTAGTTTCGCAATTTCTATATAACTATCATTTACTAGCTTTTGTACGCAGCTTCCCCGCTTTGTAAATTTATTGAAAGTGTGTATTCAGATGATTGTTCATGATTGATGCAGGCGAACCGAAGTCACCGACATAGCTCTCCAAATAGTCAGGCTAAAGTGGCAGTGGGCAGGGCACATAGCCAGAAGAACGGCAGTTGGAGCAGAAATGTTCTGGAGTGGCGGCCACGCACAGGACGTCGTAGCAGAGGTAGGTCTCCCGCAAGGTGGACGGACGATCTTGTTGGGGTCGCGGGCAGCGGATGGATGTGGGTGGTTCAGGATCGGTCTGTGTGGAGAGCCTTGGGGAAGGCCTATGTCCAGCAGTAGTAGTACGTCTTTTGGCAGATATGATGATGATGATTCAGATGATTAGATTTTTGCCATATTTTGTATGGAGCTTATGTCAAATATGCATCTCTAATCGCCACATCCATAGATCGGATAAAGGTATTTTAATTTTTTTAACTAAGTCGATTTAAGACGAGCCAGCAGTTCAGAAAAAACAACAGGCAGTCAAAGAGTATATTTCACAGATCATTATTGCCTAATGTACTCGAACATTAACATAAATGCAATAATCGCTTGTTGACAGTGAATTGACACGGCAGACACCAATTCATTGCGATTCAAGCGTCGAAACAATTTAATTGAATGCGATAATCACTTATTAATTTAATATATCGATGAATAATATTGATATCGGTTTATTTTTACATGACGGCATATAAAATTGATTTCTTCTTATAGACCTACCCCTGTACCCCGAAGGGGTAGGCAGAGGTGTAATATTACACCCAAATTTCGCCAAGTATGATTTTGTAGGTCCCACGTAATAGAGGGCGAGCTTATTGCCGATACCGGGCACATTAACATACTCCGTGCTGTTATTGAGAATTCGGAAAAACCCCGTAACACTTTTGCCCCGTAACCCGGGAATCGAACCCGGGACCTCCGATCAGCAGTCGCATGCGCTATCCACTGGACCACAGGGGCAGTCTAATTGTATATATATTTTTTTATGTTAATAGGCGGCAAACGAGCAGACGGATTGCCTGATGGTAAGCAATTACCGCTGCTCATGGACACAAGCAACACCACAGGAGTCACAAGTGCGTTGCCGTCCCTTGGGTTTCGGAATGGGGATAGGATGAGGAGTGGGATGAGGGAGAAGGAATAGGGGATAGGGCCTCCGGAACTCTCACCCACCGAACGAAACGCAACAGTTTAGGTACCGTTACTTTACGTCGATATTCTGTGAGAGGGTAGTACTTCCCCGGTCGAGCCAGCCCATTCATGATGTAATCAGCAAGGCTCTACTACCTATAAATATATGAAAGTGCTATGTTCAAGTGATCTCATTAATTTGACCTTTCATCATCATCGTACTTGTGTTATACCAGTTACATCTAAGATTTTCGCATTGGTGCCTGAAGTCCGCTTACTAGTCTGACCAGATCTGAATATGACTGTTTACAAACTGTTGTATTATTCAAATATGAATACGCCAATCAATTCAAACTTAACTAATGCCCTAAAGTATAAAATAAATCTCTTGGCTGTCCAATCAGTTGCTTTCAGCCCTCTGATAAATTAAAAAATAAGCAATACGAGCAAAAGCGTTAACTCAATTGGAAATAAACTGTGTGAATTTTACCCGTCCACTTTTTCCGGGGATTATCCCTGGGGATTTTAAATTCCCCGTTGAATCCCGCCGCCCACTGACACCCTATCGACGATATTCGAATAATAAATACATCAACTGGTAATTTAAGCATATGAAAATATGCGCCACTACTATATGTTTTCAGTATGGTGACTGACTAGCTGACAGGGATACAAACCACTAGACCAAGAGGCCGTGGGTTCGATTCCAAACTGGAAAAAACTTTGTTTGATGAGAATGATGATGTGTTCTGGGTCTAGATGTGATTTATTTAAATTATTTACTATCGCTCGCTAAATGGTGAAAGAAAACATCGTGAGAAAACCTGCGCATATCTAAAAGTTCTCCATAATGTTAATTTTATTGTAATCGGCGGGAAACGAGTAGACGGATCGCCTGATGGTAAGCGAATACGACCGCCCATAGGAATAAGCAACACTAGAGTCACAAGTGCGTTGCCGCCCTGTGGGATGGAAAATATACTCCGTGTCAGAATGTAAATGCTCACAAACATTCGCGTTTATAATAATAATATTCTATGAATCTCCACACCACAAATCATCCATAACCTCAGTTACCAAATATTATTATAATTCTCAGTCTATGAATATATTAAAAACTATTTTACTTAACCTGCCAATTAATCATGTAGGAGCGCAAAATATTAATAAGTGACTCGCGACAAATTACACTTGTGACCAGACTGATTTATAATTATAATGCGTGGACGAGTAGGTGACTTTATTTATGGCATAGATTCGCCATGTTAATATTATAACCGGTTTTACATATAAGGCCACGCTATCCGTATTGCAGGGCATTAAAAACTATATTAATAATTTAAGGGAGGAGTAGCATTTTCAACTTGATCTATTAACAATTTCAAATGTGAAAGTTTGTGGGAATTGTTGGATGATTGTTACTTTTTCACGCAAAAACTACTGAAGAGATTTTGATGTATAAATCATCAAACCAGCAGTGTGATACAAAGGCTATTTTATTACGGCTTTTGTCACGATAACCGGACCCACGCGGCGAGAGGCGCTGCGGGCAATAACTTGTAGTAATTAAAACTTAGATCACCTACGGTCTTATTAATAAAAAATGCTTATTCTTCTCTTACTCCAAAGTAACACCGGGGGTAGTTAATTCTAGATTAGTTATGAAATAGCTACGTGTTAATAACGGTATTAATACATACGAAGTAAGTTCGGAGTAACAATACTATTCTTACCCTGAGATTAAGGTATACGTTATGGCAACCCACTGATATTAAAAGTAAAAAGAATGAACAAAATGACCTGGTCGAATAAAAACTTTTTATTAAACACTTTTATTTGACAACTAGCTTTTGCCCGCGGCTTCGCGCGCGTATTATTCTAAAGACTTCAGAAACTATTGGGTACAAAGTAGCTTGGTTAGTAGGTATTCATGACACTATATACTTAGTATTATATCTACATAATAACATCGCCTTGCATACAGTCAAATGTCAAAGCCATGTTCCAATACATGTCCAATATAATATCTAATAAATAATATCTATAAACACTTTCGCGTTTATAATATTAGTAGAGAAAACTGTTTTAGCCGTTTAAGCGTAGTACTTATATAATTATTAGTTTATATATGCGAATAATGTAATCACCGTGCACAATATGACATTATATTGTATGATGTGTCAGTACTGACAGATATACGCACAGCGCACTCAATTATCATAGCGCATGCGTTCTTACTTCTACGAGGTAAATTTGTGCCGTACAAACTTCTACCATTTGCAAGGGCAAGCGTTTGTGTTTGTTGGCAATCTTCAATGAAATAATCTCTATTAATTTTAACACACAATAATAAAATTACAAAATCAGATACTAGTAAGTACTCTTACGAACACCAAACAAATGTGAAAATATATTTGGGTTATGTATATAAATCTCAATTAAAGTTGGAAATACAATATAATCTACGAGCTTTTGCCCGCGGCTTCGCTCGCGTAAATTCGAAGAACATAATTCTCTCTTAATAGACGGATACTTTAATAATCATTGTCGTTTAAACAAACTGTTTATACCGATAACAAATATATCTAACTGCAAGAAGTATTTACACATGGTATACAAACTACATAGTAGATACTCAACATGACTGTTATTCGGTGACAGTGACTTTTCTGTCTTTTTTTATTATTATAATTTCTAATACTGTCAGAAGCATTAGAAATTAACAAAATACTCGACAATCCGAATTTTGCGGATATATGTTGTCGACTCGAAATCTTTATTTTTTATGTTTTAGTATTCAGGCAAAGTTTCGATCTAGTCTACCGTACCCCGTGACAAATAGATGCTCACTCCTTGCTTACTCCAGCGTTAAACCATGGGTCTCCGCGGATTAACTTTTATTCCCGGAGTAAATTATGAATAGTTAACTCCGTCCTTACTCCTAGTTTATTAATACCATAATTGCCTAATCTTGGCTTAAGTCTTGGAGTAAAGTTGTTCTGACGCTAATCCTAGTTTATTAATAAGACTGCTAAAGTTTATAATACTCATAAAATTTCATTCTCTCAAACCTGATGGATACTTAATATGAAATACCAAGGAATTAATTCCAGGTTCTCAAGTTTTCATTCAATCTTCTACTTACAATGTTTCGAATCTAGTATTGATTAAATTGCAGGTACCAGGTCGTCAGTTTCTCAAAGAACTAACACGGCACATTGCTTGCATTATGAACGCTTTCAACCTAAGTTCCACATAACTCGGTCCACTCAGTTTCATGGGCGCGCAACAAGTGTTTTTCATAATTGAACACACCTGCTCTGTTGGTATGTGCTCCTAGTACATTGATGTATGGCACTCTGATGATTTTTCTATGAGCCACGCTCAACTTTTGAGAATTTTGTGATCGGCCGAATTTTGATGTTAAGCTTCAATTGATATTGAAAAATCAATAGGTTTTACAGTAATATATGACACATTTTTAACATCAATTCATTTAAGTACCGTTATAAATTTGACCTATATGGCAATGATGGCGTTTGAACATGGCAATTATAAATTAATATTTATTTAAACACTAACACTATCGATCAACGTCAATAAAATTTTAAGAATATCATATATGTATGATAAGACTTATCAAAAGTAAATTCGCTCTAGATCGACTGTCACAAAGCTACTTCAAATTTGCCGGAGTGAAATTGTTTCACTCTTGTATAATCGCTATAAATAGATTGTTTCACTTTCCTCGGCTTTGTAAACAATTGTTTGAGATATTTTTAATCTTCTTAAATTAACCAATCTTAATCTTAATATATATAATCCTTGCGTTACTGACTGACTGACAGACACGCTACAGCCGAAACTATTGGGCGCAGGAAGCTGAAATTTGGCATGTATGTTCCATGGGGACCGTAAGGGTGCACTAAGAACGAATTTCCCGAAATTCCCACGGGATCCACCAAAACGAGTAAATTTAAAAAAAATGCAGGCGTAGCTACTGGCGTCCTCTAGTAAATTATAAAAGTGCATGCAAAAGTTATTATAGAACACAGCTGCACAAGTAAACACAATTCAGTATCCAATGCAATCTACCAGGAATCATATTAACCAATGGAAACACCCGGCAAATTACAAAAGACCGCAAAGATGCTTGTGTCGAACTAAAAATGGCACAATTTAATCACACAGCCTTACCAGCTCGTAGAGTTTACTGGAAATTGTAAGTAATCGCTCTTTGTTACCGCTTTATCCATGTATATCCGGACCTGATAGGATATCGAATAAATGCGCACTCGCTTTACGGACAAATTGTCGAGCCGAGGGCACGGAGTAGATCCATTATGTGACGTTTCGCTGTGACGTACATCACGTTGAACATATTATTTTGTTAGCTGCTAGACTATTAAAGAAATTGGCAGAAGATGAAGGATAACCCATCATTTTTGCACATACCTGTCAGTTATGAGCGAAAATATTTTTTCAGCAGCTTAAAAATTAAGAAAGAGGTTCCATTTTTGTTGTATACATAGTCTTTATTTCAATAAGGAAAATGAACACTATTTTTATAGACCACTTTTAATTTAGTTCTTGATGAATAGTTAATTACATCAATATGCCTCAAACATAGTTTTAATAAAAATCTATTTTGATGCTTGCGTGTCATAAAGGGCATAATCCATGGCTACAAGGCAAATGGTTCTACAGACGTAAGTAAGCGAGAACAGGCACCTACCTACCCCCCTACATGTGCTAGGCTTGGATCAAAGCAAGCGGATACTAATGCTTCCGTGTTTCATTTACCAGGATAGCAGGAGATAGCAGGATTTAAACTAATCTCGCTATTACAGACCTTCTAACTTGCTAATGAAAAGCTGTTGAACGAATAACTTATAATGTAGTCTGATCTGTTTTGATTTGATTCGTGTTTCGCATATATACAAATATTCGACAGGATAATACAAAATAAATAAGCGGGTCTTAATCGCGTACAATTAATTTATTTAAGGTATAAATACCTATTTGTTTCCGACGTTTCGCTCGTCTTGCACCGAGCGTGGTCGCGGAGAGACTGACGCGACCACACTCGGTCCACTAATTTATTTTGTATAATGTATACAAATCGCGAAAGTTTAAAATCGATTATTCGTCAGGATGACATTATGATAATGTTGTCGGACTCAGTTATACTGAGTCAGCGGAGGTCAGTTAATTTCTATTATTTTATGGTTATTTTATGGATTACACAAAAAAAGTGATAGCTTAATAGAGAGACTGACAGACTGCTACGCCCTTTGCGTCTCGGGTTCGAAGGTACTTTCGTCTTTTAATGACTTTTCGAAGTCAAGTGCGTCTTAAATTGTTGATCATCGCTTACTTAAAGGCGAAAGGAAGTAGATGGACATCGTGAGGAAACCTGCAAGTTTGGGAGTTCTCCATAATGTTGTCGAAGGACACGTGATGTCAGTCAACTTGCACATGGCCAGCGTGGTGGACTATGGCCTTAGCCTTCTCGTATGCCCGCGCCCAATAGTGGGAAATATACGGAGCTGATGATGATGACGGAGTGACGGACTAAACGATGACAGGTACATTTAAATGAAATAACTTTCAAGATCTCCATTACCATTACTTAAACCTAAAAGATGCAGTTAAATGCTTCGAGCCATTGAATAAATCGTGTTGGTTAACGCCGGCGTTTCGCGTTAAGTCCGTACGTGCAATCGTGCATACAACTGATGCGGTTTCGAGGCGGATTGAGATCGACCAGATGTAAACGTGCCACGGACAGTTCGGTATAATAGTTTCTGTTGAAAGAATAGTGAAATGAAGGGAAGAATGAAAATATATTAATTGAACACATCATGAATGACACTTATAGGTTATTACGATCAATTTTCTCGATAGGTTTATAGCGCAAGTATATTATGTCACTTAAAATATGCCCAAAATGTTAAATTTCAGCATATGCTACTTCTCGCTAGTGATTTTGACGCTTTTCAGCTGAAGCTTACAAAATTTCCTACTTATAAAAGTGAAACTGTGTTAAGATGGATGGATAAATATAAAAACTTCTGAACAAAATTTACCATTTAACAACAATAAGTTACTGAATCGTTTGTCTCCAGTCTACTATACCAAGTACCAAAATAACAACGTGCTATCCGATTACACACCGGAAGCAATAACATTCAAGTCTTTAAACCTTATGCACCATCGTCCCAAAACCACGCGAACCATAAAAAACAAAGCACCATGTTTTACAGCGATATAAAACCTTAACAAACGATTGATCACCAAACTCTTCGTCTGCAGTAAAGCAACACGAGGCCATCATCAGGTATTCGCACCCTCGTTCCGTTGGTTCCAAACTAAATTGCTCATGAATAGCTCATAAAATGAGAAGTACAAACAGTAAAACTAGCCTCACTCTAACGGAGGATATCTAAGGACGTAGGCTTAAAGCGTACTTCTGTTACACCGTACCGTAACTTAATCTACAAAAAGTTGTATTGAATCTTAACTTTACCAGCCCTGAGCGGCTCGGATCTGAGTTAACTTGTAGATCTAGATATTTTTATACAAGATTCACGTTTCTTGTTGGGGCTTGAGTGTTTCAGGGGATTAATAAGCGAGCTTCTTGCTGATAGATGTAAAGTAGCAATCCCTTGCAATCGTTGGCGATGCGGAAGTTGCTGTGACGATACGCATATGAAAAATTAAAGTTACAGTGACTAAAGTGGTCCGGCAAGCAGTCGCTTTATGGAAAAGCTGAACTCTACAGCGATTAAAGACGTTGTTGTGAGTTTCGTTGAGTGAAAACATCGGATGCTCAACCACCTCTCGAATAACAATTTTGCTTCCACAATCGTTTCAGTTTTTTAGGATGCCCAATGCTCTCCTGGTAATTTGCGATTTTGGTGTATTTCCTTGGCATTTCTTGGTTTCGCAACACTTAAATAACATACTCATATCCATGGAACCATGGTTACTGTTTGCAATCACGTAAGTTAAGATACGTCTGTTAATGGTAGCAAATATTGCATGTCCTTTGTATCTCAATTTTGTTTCAATAGAAAATTAAAATAATTTTAATAATAAAATCATCTCACTCTAGAATACAATTGAGCTCCAGAGAATATGTCATATAATGGCAGTAAAAAAATAATGTCCAACACTTTAATCTAATTTGCAGACAGATGGGAAAACGTTTTACATACTAGGTAAGGTCTAAAAGTTGCCGACCTGAACCACAAAATGAAGGATAAATCTCAAACTACTTTTATTATTTTTTAATATAGTCTTCTTTTATTTCAATACACTTTATACATCGCCTTATTACCATTTCAATACCTTTAAAAAATAGTCTGAAGTTTTGTTCTCAAAATGTTCCAAAACCGCAGACATCACTTCTTCATCCGTGTCATTTTTTTTTCTCCGTTAATCAGATTTCAATTTTGAAAATAAATAATAGTCACTAGAGTCCAATTCAAGACTAAAGACTAAAACTGCATTCTTTGTGGCAGCCTTGGAGAACACAGCACTTCACACGTTCTTGTTTCTCAATAGTGGCAAGAAGTATTGAGATCTACCTTGCACTAACATTATTATTACCCAAATGTTCATGTTCGATTCTAAGCACAAATGCTTTGGAAAATCTTGACGTAGCTGCTTATTCTTTTGCCTTCAACTGACTATCCTTCAGTACTTTCTGTTCAAATAATTTAATGTTGGGATTCGTAATGGCCCCAGAAAGACGTCCTGGGCGGAGTTCATCTTCAATCGATTGTCTTCTTAAACGAAATTGTTTCGACCATTCTTTTACGGTGGAATACGACGGGGAGAATTGGCTATATACAGCATCCAAACTTTGTTTGATTTCGCACGGCATCTTCCTCTCTTTTATCAAAAATTTCATCATGGCTCGATATTCAATCTCATCCATTACGAATTTTCTGTCGACTCTCTGATTAAAAATGATCATATCCTTGTATATAAATGAAATACACTAGTACTTTAATTGTGAATAAGTCACTAAAAGTGTGGTAATTCAATGATATGCTACTTTGCTATATTTGATTATTTCAAGTTGGGTAGGCCGGAAACTTTTGGACCTAACTACGTACATACAAACATTTGCTCACGCCTTTTTCCCGTTGGGGTAGGCGGAGACAACAGAACGCCACTTGCTTCTATCCTTGCAAACCTCACGCGCTTCTTCTACATTCATTATTAAAAATTAAAAAGAAAAATAGTATATCGGTACACTACGATGTGAGATGCAGCCAGCTTTACAGTAGTCTTCCATTTGAGGGAGCGATTTGTCTGCTAGACGAAGTAGCAGGCTTGCTTATAAAGGATAACTTTTGCTTGTTTCTAATGAGATAATATTGTTACAAATCCCTTTAATTCGTTTAGCTTTCGTCCCTTCAACGCTGTATTTGATAGAGGTTTTAAGGAACTTGGATTGCAACGTGGTTTAATGACAATTTTTTTTATTTATAGTCTCACGCCTGTATCCCCGAAGGGGTAGGCAGAGGTGTAAATATTAAACCCACATTTCATCATGAATTTTCAGGTCCCACGTAATAAGGGGCAAGTCTATTGCCGTTACCGGGCACATCACGAGACTCCGGGCTGCTACTGAGTATTCGGAAAAACCCAGTAACACTTTTGTCCGACCCGGGAATCGAACCCGAAACCTCCGTTCAGCAGTCGCATACGCTACCACGGAGACAGTCTGGCAATGGCTATTTTCTTTTGACTAAAATGGAAGCGGATGTTTTTCGTATCTTTCGAATGTGATGGAGAGAAAGACTGACTTGTTGATAATCTTTCTTAGTGTATCAGTATTTTTCATTTTAGTTTGAGTGTACATACGTACATTTGTCATTAGATATGGTGATTGAGTTATATAAACCCATGCATTTAAGTGATAGACGCTGCCAAATACTCTTAATGCGTAAAGAAAACAGTCGCAGAAATGGCTTTTGCGATATCCGTGGTCCAGCGGTGCATGCGACTGCAAACCTGAAAAATCTCTAGTTTATCTTCGTTAAACAGTATTCTGTGTGAATTGTTTATTGATTTTTCCAGTTAAAGCCTGCAGTTATCTTTATTTTCTTTGTATTATTTAATAAAGAGTCAATTATAGAAAAGGAATACGTATTACCACGGCTGTGCTACGGCAAAACAAAGCAACTAACACATTTTTCAAAATCAGTTTTTTTACATATTTGGAACATTTTGCCTATAACGGACACTGCTACACTCACAGAATCATCGAAAAGGCTTTATTTTTCGAGATACAACTTTGTAAAATAAAGTAACTGCAGGCACTTGTCCAACATATCTACGGTAAAACAAAGTAAACCACAATGTCTAAGCAAAAACAAAGTAATTGCACGTCGATTACATTGTTTTTACGTTGTGAAATGATTTAATTGGCTTTTCATTTTGTATAAATTTCTTTTTAAGTCCCTTTATCTAGCTATAAGAAAATCAAACAACTTTACTTTGTTTTTGGATTGTTAAAAATGGTCAAAATTGCAAATTTGTTAACGTAAAAATAAAGCAAGTAAAATGACAAATGTAAAACAAAGCAACTGAATAACAGTTGCTTTGTTTCTTTATTGTAAATCAATTCAAGCTATTACTATATCCCAATTTCTTGGTTTTTAATATGCTGTCGTTCATTTGTAAATTTCAAATGTCTAAATTATTTGACATTACTCGGTTTTATCACCTTTCAAATGTCAGTTTTCCCACAATTAAACTTGTCAGTTACAACACTAAGGTCATAAGTTTGCCGAGGCTTGTGATTCTTGTGTGTTTTGTTTAGAAAATGTCTAAAATGCAAAATAGCCACAGTTTACGTTCGAGAACTATGGTACAGTTAGCACAAATGTAAGTGCAAATGTCCGATTATTTGTATTGTGTGTTTACATTTCGTAAATACCTATTTACGAAATATATCGTAGGCATACATACGTAGCAAGTAGTACCTATTATTCTGTTTTGATTTGGCTGTATAGACAGCCAAATCAGAACAATAAAAAAAAAGAAATATTAATCAATTTGTTAATCAACTGTCCGTGTAGTGACGGATAAAGAATACAAGTGTCACTACCCCATTTCATTCCGTGGGTGTCGTAAAAGGCGACTAAGAAAATTGCAAAAAGCGAATAATATATTTGCGAAGAGGTGGAAAACTTGAAACCAAACCCTATACCAACTCGTCTGGCCAGCGCGGTATAGTAGTAGGCCAAATACCACCCAATGAGCGCACCAACGAATAAAAGGCCCCCAGTTCCCGGTAGTCCCGCTGTCCGCAACTACGGTAGCGGTCGCGGTAACAGCGGGGCCGGGGTTACGGCACTACACAAGAAACTGACCCTGGCTACGTACAATGGACGCTCTATACGGCTGGACCAACACATCACCGAACTCGAAGTAGAAGTAGGTCGTATAAACTGGTATATATTGGGGTTGTCTGAAGTCCGAAGACAGGGGGAGGACACGATAACCCTTGATTCAGGCAATCTGTTCTACTTTCGAGAAGGTGAGCAGCCCTCTCAGGGCGGTGTCGGTTTCCTCGTTGACAAATCTCTCACTAACAGCGTTGTAGAAATCAGCAGTGTGTCGACACGGGTAGCGTACCTCATATTAAGGGTCACAGACAGGACGATACTCTCTGAAGGTGGTACAGGTATATGCGCCGACCTCAACATACTGCGATGACATAGTCGAAGCCATGTATGAAGATATTACTAAAGTTCTACATCATACCACCATGACACACTACAGCGTTGTTATGGGGGATTTTAATGCCAAAGTGGGAGTACAAGAACGCGGCGAAACGAAAATCGGACCCTGTGGCGTGGGGCGCCGAAATCACAGGGGGCAAATGCTGGTCAACTTTCTGGAGTCACAGGGGCTCTTCCTAATGAACTCCTTCTTCAAGAAGAAGCCTCATAGAAAGTGGACATGGCGAAGCCCCGATATTGTGACAAGGAACGAGATAGACTTCATCATGTCTGATCGGAAGTATATATTAATTTGATGCGATTGAACAGAATCGAGGCACCAAAGTCTTCGCTCGCCAGCTTGGTAGAATTCATCTGTCAAAACTCAATACTGCGGATGGCAAAACCGTAACCTCCAAGTTCGAGTTTCTCGCTGAAATTGAGAGTTTCGACAAGGCCTTGTTCGCATCACGGATGTCTAAACCCACGAAACCCAGCGATGATGACCACAGAGCCCAACTCACGCCCCATAACACGGAGGACATCCCTGATGTCAACCAGAGCGAGGTAAGAGTGGCTCTCCAGCAGCTTAAGAACAACAAGTCTCCAGGGGATGATCTCTTCGCCCCTACCGCAATGCCTGGAGACCAAAGTCTTTAACCAATGCGTCCTACCTGTTATGACGTACGGTGAACAACGCTGCCGAGACGTGGACACTCACAGTGGGACTAGTCCACAAACTAAAAGTCACGCAGCGAGCTATGGAACGGGCTATGCTTGGCGTCTCTTTGAAGGATAAAATCCGAAACGTAGTTATCCGACAAAGAACCAAAATTACCGACATAGCTTCCGGTCACAGAATCAGTAAGCTCAAGTGGCAGTGGGCTGGCCATATCTTTAGAAGGACACGCCGATGGAGCAAGCGTGTCCTAGAGTGGAGACCACGCCTCGGCAAGCCGTAACCTCCAAGTTCCCGGCTAGATGGACCGACGACCTGAAAAAAGTGGCTGGGGACAGACTGGATGCGGAAGGCTGAGGACCGTGTTGTGGCACGTCTTGGGCGAGGCCTATGGCCAGCAGTGGACTGCGATAGGCAGATTGACTGAATACATATGTGCGTGAGGTATCCCATACTTCAATAAATGATTTCAACTTATATCTATGATTTTTGAATTTATTTTAGGTAACCGTTACGTACATGCCCTATTCCTTGAGTGACACTTATCTTGATAAATCCTAATATGAACTAGTTTTTTACAATTCTTACAAATTATGTGATTCATAAAAAGCAAAAGCCAACAAATCTTATAGTAGATATATTAATTTTTAAATGGCGTCATTGTCTTTGTTTAAAACAATTAAATTCATTTGCTTTGTTATTAAAACTAAAACCTAACTTGTCCATCTCTTTTTAAATTATTTAAAAAACAAAGTGACTGTCGTTACTTTGTTACTGAATTATTCTTTTTATTTAAAATTAATTTGATGTCTATAGAAAAATATTTTTTTTCAATTTATAGGAAAGTTACCAATAATTAGTCAAAAAATTGCTTCTTTTTTTCGTTTCTTTTCAGTAAGAACGACGACAACAAGGAATGCATTGGAATATTCTTTTTGGAACACTATATTGTTTTGTTTGTAATTATAGAGCAAATTATATATATATATATATAAACCTAATATTTTTTATATATATATATATATATATATATATAAAATATTAGGTTTTTACCATTTCACCATTTATTTATCTAGAGTTTTTAAGACATAGGTACTAATGGCAATATTGCCGTAAGATTTTTTCAAGATATAAAAAAAAATTACCTGCCAGGATAGGAATAACCTAATAGGAAAAGAGTATAAAAAATAAACCCCTAGTAAGTATAGCCATTAATTAGAAAAATAAACTATATTTTGCAATAAAACAAATTAAGCACTATCTTTAAACCACATTATTAATAGCTGGCTTCAAATAACTAAACTAGTTTTATTCAGTTTAAACCCGTCTCTCCCAGACAGACGATTTATGGCGTCTTTGATATCTTCTTTGACATTGTATTAATTAAAAAAGCGTTTCTTTATTCGACTCTTTAAAACATCTTAAGGTTTGCAAAGGTAAACTTATGCACAGATAATATGCAAAAATATTAGAGACTAAAGCCATTCATAGACTTACGGATATATTTCTACCTTACTTAAGTACCTTAATTAACACGTTTAATCATCATCATCATCATCAGCCCCTTACAGTCCACGCTGGCCCAACGGGTTGGTATAGGGTTTCATGATTTTCATGTTCTGATATTCAATGGTTCGAAAGTTTGGCACTACTTGTACTAGGACACTGCCACACTACACCACCGTAACACTATTAAGGAGGTTTGTTTTACAATACAAAGTATTTTATGAAGATGTTAAGAATAGGTATTTTAAAGCCTGTTGCTTCAGAAGAAGGGTGATAAGGCGAACTACGAAGTTCTTCCAATAGGCTTATTAGGAAAACGCCCATTATTATAAATAAGTAACAGTTATGTTTAGCAACACTTTTAAAAGCGCGGCAAGTAACAGTATCTAAGCCAATCGTCTTAACCTTTAACCCTAAATATTAAGTCGTTATATCTCCCAACATCCAGACGCCAACCCGAGAAATAGAACTCTTCGCAATAATCAAGCTTAAAACTCTTAGATCTTTCTAATATATAATAACACCTGTAACGGCAAAACAGAAATTAAAAATATTTGTTTTTTTTATACTTTCGCGTCTTGTACACATAGCAATATTTATGTAACGGGTCTATGTCGTTTAATTATTTGAAATTTAGGTACAATACCTTATATTTTCCTCCGTTTCGGCATAGATTACACCCATCGTGGTCACGGGATTATTCGATGGTAAAAATAAATAAGACTTCTTCTTGGACAAAATAAATGTTATTTATTTATACTGCACAGTAAGCGATACAAAACAAGAATAAAAAATCTACAACAAGACATTACAAGAAGACAACATATGTTTGAATTTAAAAAACCACAGATAAAGATTATAAACATGATACGGCCAGTATTCATATAAACAGCCAGTATTGAAATTTACTCCAATACTCCCACTAAATTTAAATAATCTTAAATGTTTGCCTGTGTAACAAAAATTCATTTTATTTCCAGGTGCTTTTACCCCATCTGGGATTTCCATAAAAATATCTTCTTCTAAGTCGCCATATAAAGAAGCTCCTTCTATTTGTGTGAAAACACGAGCACAAAATCTAGCTTTATATCTGTCTTGTTTACCATCATCATTTCTTTTGATACTGAAGACCCATTTTGAAGTTATGGTTCTGTGATTCTGTCTTTCAACAAATCTCCAGGTGTGGTTCACCTCATAAGCTTCTAGTTCTTCATTTTTTGCTTCTAGCCACAACTGACATTCCTTACTGTTGATGGCTTCCTTATAAGACAAGGGAATATTTAATTCCACCACATTTGCTTCCAATTGGTTTCTTCGTGGTCTCAGAGTTACATTTGATCTACCTATGTTTGTCAGATCAATTTCTTGAGAGGGTTCAAATGTTTCATCATGCTCTTCAGCACCACAGTAAATACTGTTGTCACTATCATCGGAGGGTTCAAATGTTTCATCATGCTCTTCAGCACCACAATAAATACTGTTGTCACTATCATCGCTTTGCTCATTTGCACTATCATCGCTTTGCTCATTTGCACTATCATCGCTTTGCTCATTTGCACTATCATCGCTTTGCTCATTTGCCCTATCATCGCTTTGCTCATTTGCACTTTCAATGTTGTTGGTGACATTCTCTACTGCTTGCTGTTCATCATCAACAACATGATTATCATCTGAGCAACATGTCTTATTTGTACACTCAATGTTGTTGGTTACTTCCTCTGCTACTTGATGTTCATCATAAACAACATGATTATCATCATCACCAATGAAAATTTGAGCTCCATTTCTTCTAAATTCAGGGTTCTTATGTTCATCAAAAATTAAATTTCTTGATATTGTTATTCTTTTCGTTATTGGGTCATACATTCTATAGTTAGTGTTGTCATAACCAACTAACATCATTTTACGACTTTTACTATCAAGCTTCTTTCTCAGCTGATCTGGTACATGAACATATCCTTCACATCCAAATATCCTTAGATGATCTAAGCTTGGTTTTACACCACTCCACAATTCCATAGGTGTAACATCAGGTATCTGACTGGAGCACGTACGGTTCAATAGATACACAGCACAATTTACTGCTTCTGCCCAAAGATTCAGTGGTACATTACGAGCATAAAGCATTGTTCGAGCACTTTCTACTATAGTCCTTATTTCTCTTTCAGCACAACCATTTTGTTCCGGCGTGTAGGGGGCAGTGAACTCATGAGTAATACTTACACTGTCTACATATTCCTTAAACGCTCTGCTTGTATACTCTCCACCACTATCCGTATGTAAAGTGCATACACCATGCATGAATAAGTTTTTAATTTTAGCATTGTATTTCTTAAAACATTCGAGAACATCACATTTGTTCTTTATAAAATACACATGCCTAAAACTTGTTGCAGCATCTTTAAAAATAACGAAGTATTTCATACCTTTAACTGATGGCATGTGAAAAGGTCCACAGACATCACTGAAGACAACATCACCTGGTTGTAGTGATCCTCTGTTGTAAGCACAGCCCTCACACACAAACTTGTCACAATCTGATATGTCGACACCTGTAATCAAATTGTTTTTGCACATTTTTTTTTATTTCTTTAATGTTTAAATGTCCCAGACGTTCATGCCATGTTCTAATGTCTAACTTTTGCACTATATTACACACTGGATTGACAACTGTTTTTATTTTTAACACATAAAAATTGTTATTTAATAAAGTTCCACACATCACTATTTGATTGTCTTTATAAATTAATGCGTCAGTGTTTTTCTATACAATTGTGTATCCTTGTCTCATCACCACTCCTTCAGAAAATAAGTTTCTTCTAAGTTTCGTTACATAGAGAACATCCTTGAGAATACTTTTCTCCCACTGACCATTGACACACCTTTCAATCCATATGCTTCCTTGGCCAACCACTTCCACAGATTCTTGGTTGCCCAATTTTAGTACTGATCCTGTGTACTCATATAATTCTGCAAAATTTTCTTTCTGATAAGACATGTGAACTGAGGCACTGCTGTCTAATATCCAATTATTGTCATTCCAATCAAACTTTACAACATTGAAAGCAACATTTTCATTTTCGCCTTTAGTTTGCTTCTGTTTTTAGGAGCTTTACATTCTCTTGCAAAATGACCACGATTCCGGCATTTGTAACATACAAAAGTATGTGACTTTTCATCTGTCACATTAGTTTGTTTTTTTAAAGGAAAATACTTTTTCTTTGAATTTTGCTTAGCCACCATTAAAGCAGTTTCATTTTCATCTTCTACGTTCAAACTAGCCTCTTCATCTAATAAACGAGCTGTCAGGTTTATTATGGTCTGTTTAGAGGGATCTAGAGATATCCAGGCTTGTCGCAAAGATCTGTATTTAGGTGGTAAAGTGCTCAAAATTTTTGTGATAAAAGCAGTATCACTTATTTGCTCTGCATTGTCTTTCAATTGCTTTGCTAAGCTTTCAACTTTCGCAATATGTTGAGCGATATTGTCGGAAGATGACATTTTATATTGATAAAAACGCTCATGCAACATCATTTTATTCATTTCTGATTTTTGCTCGAAAATAGACTCTAGTTTACACATCACTTCGAGTGCAGTTTCGCAATTTTCTATAAGTGCAATTTGCTTCAGATCCATTGCGGAGGTTATAATAAACATAGCCATACCGTCATCCTTGTTCCACTGAGTAACATCGTTTTCGGGTTTTGGCGTGTTGATATCCAAACCTCTGGCACGCAGTGCACACTTAATTTGGAATTTCCATTGTTTAAAATTCGTTCCATCGAATTTTTCAACATTCATGGATTTTCCAAACTCCATTCTTACACGATTTTTGTTTTGACACTTCTGTTTTCTATTGCCAATGCCTCTTCGTTATATATTTACTCGCGTCGAACTGGGCCCATAACCTATTCGATGGTAAAAATAAATAAGACTTCTTCTTGGACAAAATAAATGTTATTTATTTATACTGCACAGTAAGCGATACAAAACAAGAATAAAAAATCTACAACAAGACATTACAAGAAGACAACATATGTTTGAATTTAAAAAACCACAGATAAAGATTATAAACATGATACGGCCAGTATTCATATAAACAGCCAGTATTGAAATTTACTCCAATAGGGATGACTATCATCTCATTATCTTTAAATTTTGCTAATTATAATTGCTAAAACAAGAACATGATAAAAAAATATTTGTACAGCACTCATATAATAATGAAATCAAAAAACCTATAACCATATTATATGTAAATGCAATGTATAGCCTCAAGAATATTTTCTATGAATCTTCTCACGACAATTCGTAGTATCAAACGCGAAATAATACTGATGTCCAAACATAAATCTAGAACTAAATCTAGTGCTATGTTTGATTCCTATTTTGTAATAAAGCTCTATCTTTAAACCTTTTAGCTCCTTTTAATATGTAAAATAACAAGTACCTTACTCATAACAGTCTAATTATACATTTTATCCACGAATACTGAGTTTCACCCATGTCTCTCAGTCCCCTGTCCGTCTAACCTTTGTGATATTTACTATACGACGTTGCGAACTTCCTAGAATGCTTTATATAAATTCAAAAATGAATAGAACAGGTTTCAGTGGAAAGTGTTTAAATCTTTATATTATTATCATACAGCCTTCAGCCGCAGTCCACTGCTGGTCAAATTTTCCTATGGAATCACAATATTGAGATTGAGAAATTTGCATACTATATTTTACTGCCCAGAAGGTTAGTCAATCCCTAAAACTTGACATCAAAACATACATTGACGGCAAGTTTTCCTTCTATTCCCAAATTAACTATTTGCTTTTGTAATGTAGTTACTTGCGTCTCTCTACAAATACGGAATCAAAAGAGGTTGGGTAGTGGCACTTGTATTCTTATATGTCACAATACAGAGTTTAGAGAGTTGAGACTAAATAAATACTTAATGCATTTTTTTTTATTTTGTCGCGGCATCCAGGCGTGAGGCCTGTATCCCCGAAGGGGCTGGCTGAGGTGTTACATTACACCCACTTTTCGCCATGAATTTTTAGGTCCCACGTAATAGGGGGCGAGCCTATTGCCGTTACCGGGTACATCACCAGACTCCGTGCTGCTACTGAGAATTCAAAAAATTCAGTAAGTAACACTTTTGCCCGACCCGGGAATCGAACCCGAGACCTCTGATCAGCAGACGCATACGCTATCCACTGGACCACGGAGGCAGTCAAATGTAATTCAAACGGTAAAATTAATATAGATTAGGATTTAATATTTTCCATTAAGAATTTTAAAATGATGTTTTGTTTATTATGTGTTTACGGCACATGGAATGCTGGTTATTTGCACATTTGAGCGCAGTCCTTGGTGCTATTGTCCTCATACTAAGTTGTGATGTCATCATGCCTTCATATTCGCGCGTCACATGGGGTTTTCGCTGAAAATCCACTCTGATTCATATAACAACATAGTATTATGCTGACGAGAATTCTCGCTATCCCAGCTACTACGCGCCTTAAATATGTTTCACATAAACGATAGTATGATGAGTTTGCGTTGTGGTTTAAGCTGCCGCAGTCTTGTTTACATTGCACTGAGTGTTGTGGTTTCGATCCGCACTCGGAAAACACTTTGTGTAATTCATTAATTTTTATTTCGAGTCTAAAGGTAGAATGTTTGCAATTTGTCAGTGACCCTGGCAGTATGCAGTTCTTTAGGTATGCGCTTATGTATTAGCATGACGAGTAGTAAGTCTAGCCATCTCCAGCACCTTCTATAAAGTCCAGGTCCTGTGAAACTTAATACATGTTCACAAACACAACATTTCCCGGTGAACTCAAACAGTTTTGCTAGTAACTAAGACGACATCATTATCTTTTAGTTTTTTTAGTATCCTACGCTGTCCCACTGCTGGACGAAGGCCTCCCCCAAACCTTTCCAGGCTTGCTTGTCGCACGCAATCCAGGCCAGTTCTTGTGGTAGGCGTCTAAGTCATCCCGACACCTCTTTCGGCGCCGGCCTCGGCGACGTCTTCTATCTTCTGGCACCCACAGAGTTAATATTCTTGCCCACCGACCCTCGTGCATACGGCTGAAGTGACCCGCCCAGTTCTATTTCAGTCTGGCAGCCTTTCTTACCACATCTTTCCCGTATCCTGTCTTTAATCTATGATACCAAGAGAATTCCAACTCCTGAATAGCCTAGAAATATAAAATCGTTACAAACTTTTCGTTTATCGCTTATCTGGGTTAAAAGCACATTAATACAACGACGCGAATTATCAAACAGTATCCATGTTGTACGTTGGCTTATTAAAATTAAGCGGAGGTTAGTATTTAATCCGAGTTGCGCACAAACGCCGCCGGGGGCGCTAATGTATGCGCCGTCACGGCTCGCTCACAGTACGGCTCGGGATAAAGGAGCTGTCTGTCAAACCGAGCCGTAATTTTGGTGAAAGTATCGATCAGTTCTGATTAGATATGCTCGTTTTGTAAGTATGTTTGCAGCAAATTAGGTTCATTTCTAAGTCTACGTAAAGGTTTTGCTAATTTATGATATTTTTTTTAATGTTGAGTAACCTATGCAGTAATAGTAAGACTGTGGGGGATGGCGAACAATTAACCTACTTGTATCTGTTCGCGTTGTCTCTTCCCACAATCTTAACCATCATCGATCGTCCGTCCACCTTGTGGGAGGCCTACTCCTGCTACGTCGTCCGGCATGTGGCCGCTACTCCAGAACCCTCCTGTCCAACGCCACACGCCTGGCTGCTGCCTGGCTATTCGGAGAGCAATTTCGGTGACTTTGGTTCTCCTGCAGATCTCCTCATTTCTGATTCAATCTCGCAGGGAAACTCCGAGCATCAATACATCGCCCTCTGAGTATCCTTAAGCTTTCGGATAAGGCCCACAGTTAGCTACCATATTTTATACGACCAGCTAAATGAGCTCATAACGTGTTGACACTACATACGACATAAAATGATTAAAACCAAACCCTAAATGTTCTTGAAATACCTATCTAACGATACCCCACATAACTTCATGGACAGATAAAAACAAATCACCTTCCTATTTTTATGAACATTTTTTGTTATCAGCGTGATCACAATGTTGAACTATGCGAAATTTCAGCTCAGATTATGGTTACTGCGTAAAACAATATAAACAAAACTATAAAAGGTCTTTGTAGGTTACTACAGAGCAGTGTCCTCTTTATGTTAAATTAAAAAAATGGAAATAATTAATTCACTATTTACCTATCTCATCCACGAGTGTACACGTTTGGCTTGAAAAATTGCGTGAGTGAGTACCAAGGGTTAATAATGTTCGGTAAGAAGTTTCAAATACTTAGAATTCGATCATTCTCATTACGCGATGGTGTTATTGGCGTCTACGCGACGTACAAGCCAATGAGTTACTTACTACTTAACGCGTATCATGCGTTCAAAGTTAAGGTAAGTGCTCGAGGAAAGTTTTTGAATGTGTTCAGCCTTTATTATACACACCGACACTAAAACCCCTCGCACAAACTTGGACTTCGTACACTTCGACGGCTGTTAAAATATATGAGTTTGATGCGCTTTAAATATAACGCCTGTTCTAGTGAATGACTCGTACAATTTTGAACTAAAGTACCTGTTAAGATTGGTATACGATAAAGTGTGCTGTGGCTAAGATAATAGAGTAGACAAAATCAGATGTATTTTTTTCTTTCCTTTTCTCTTCCAAAGTCGATGTGAAAAATTGCCCAGTGTGCCTAGTGGAGGGCGTCCCTAAAATTAGCGCAAGATTCGAGCTGAACATAAATCGGTCTTGTTCTTCATTTTAAGGGCTGTTTATAGAATAACAAGTGTACACACGGCATAGCAAATAGCTATAGTTAGAAATGTGTATTGTGCAATTTTAACCTATAAGAGATTTTTTTAATACTTGATTTAATAAAGACAATGATAATAAAAATAAACATTCTTTTTTTTTCATTCTATGTACTTAGGTATAGTAAATATAATATCATCATCATCAGCCTGTAGCAGTCCACTGCTGGACTAGGCCTCTCCTTTGAAAGGAGGAATTGGCCTACAATACCACGCTGGCCAAACGGGTTGGTATAGGGTTTGTGTCAAGTTTTCCTTCTCTTACAGTGCTGTTCTCTGCTAAATATGCTCCCTCTGTCGGCTCTTACGACACCCATGGGATGATATGGGGTGGTGACAATCCGTATTCTTAATCCGTCACCACACGTACATATAATATAACAGGTATATAATTTCAAAAAATATACATATTTTAATTGGATTTCTAAGAACTCAGTTATCTTTGGATGTGATCTGCTTATATCAGTTCAGGTCTTCAGTTCTAAGTCACCCTTGTAATAATTTATAGGTAACCATACTATTTCCTTTTTGATGTTCAAAGGTGGATAGGTTATCATATCGCTGAATATGAATGTCATTTCGGTGGATAAACTTATAATATCGGTGTTCAGAAAGAATAATCGGTGTCGGTTTGTCATATCGGTGGAAACCAAAATTCAAACTGAATTTTCTCCCTACTCTTAAATGATACGTTGTAGCGCTCGTAGCGAGACTTGGCTTGCCGTTCGTAACAGATCGGCAAAGTTAAGCAACGCTTGCACAGGTTACCACTTGGATGGGTGACCGTGTGTGGCATTTACATCTGAGCGCTACCGTGCTTCGGAGGGCACGTAAAGCTGTCGGTCCCGGTTCTTGTCCAAGGATAAGGATCGTTAGGCCATGTCGGAGGCCTTCGGGCGGTCTGAAAACTCCGACACCAGAGTTGGCCACACGCTCACACGAAAAACAAACAAACAAATGATACGTTAATGATATTAAAATTGGGGATATTTGGGGATCCTAAAGATTACATAAAGCCTGAAAAATATACAAAAAACATATAAATGAAAAAGTTCACCGATATGATAAAAAAATGGCATTTGTTGAAATTCACCCAGTTACTGATAATTTAACAATAAGAAAATTACACATCATCTATCATTTTCACTATCCAAATGAAAAGATCTAACGCGTTTAAAATAACTTCACCAAAATGTAAATGAACAATTTTGACTGAAAAGTGAAGAATTTCTGAAAGACGTCTTACATAATAAACGTCGAATTTACTAGCCTTAACACTTTACTGAAACAAAACTTATTCTCAACTTTCTTTATCAAAAGATAAGGTTGAATTTTTCTCTGTAGGTGATAAGCAATGTAATGAGCCACCTACAGTAATAAAGACTGCGTACCGAGGTACCTAAGGAGTCCACTTCTGTTAAAGCGAAAGTAATAGATGACCTAGTAAGTTCCGATTAGGGTTTTAAAACGACATGTTACGTTTGGAACGTTATTAGATGGGAGAGACCGCGTTTATCGGCGATACTTTTACGTTTGAAGGCGAGTTTGTAGATGTAATATAACTTTGTTTGTAATTCAATGTACAGTGTAGTGGTGGCTACTAAAACTTATGTACTGTCATCTATCGTGCGATTTCGACCACTAATGACATCTAACGGATACTGACGACACTACGAGAAGAGGCGTTTCAAGATTCTGAATTGCGTTTTTAAAAGTTTCACGCGATTACTATTTAGATTTTGTCCGTGTGGTGACGGATTAAGAATACGAATTTTCACCACCCCATATCATCCCATGGGTGTCGTAAGAGCCGACAGAGGGAGTATATTATGCAAAGAACAGCACTGTAAGAGAAGGAAACCTTGATACAAACCCTATACCAACCCGCTTGGCCAGCGTGGTATAGTAGGCCCATTCCTCCTTTCAAAGGAGAGGCCTAGTCCAGCAGTGGACTATTAAAGGCTGATGATGATGACTATTTAGACAATTTTTTATCCAAATGACTATTCTTACTACAGTAGGTTGCAGTCAAAAAACTATAAATTATTATGCTATGCTAAATCTTTCAGCTCTTACTACAAGCTTCATATTATTATGATCATTGACGTTCCAGAGTTTAACAGCAAGTATTCCGCCTAGACTTGAAAAAATAACTCATCAGTATAGAATATGGAAAGAATTGACCAAATACCACACGATGTAAGCATTTATTTGGACACTGATACCCTTTACACATATACGAGTATGTATACAATTATACAGCACACAGCGCCGGAATCCGTCCATCCAAATGTTGACATATCTACCCCTGAATCTTTGGGTATCTGTTAATAACAGCGATACGTGGCAACAGATGCTTAACAACAAAACTCCAACCCCATGTTTCTTGAGTACTCTACACAAACACTGCAACTTAGCCAACACATGACAAACTATATGTCCAGTCATACTTAACAAACCTAAAACTACCCTCATTTTTATAACCGTTGATCGTTGCATTCTAATATCGAATGACGTCAAGCAAACAGGGTGGCAATAAAACAAAGTATTTTGATTCTTTTTACTTTTTTCTTTCATCTCGACTCAGCCATATTTCGTTAGAGTTGGATCATTGATTGGCTGTCAAGTACAAAACACATCGCACCCAATAACAAGAGGAAAGTCCTTTATATTGTATCGAACGTAAAAAGGCGAACGTTGACATTTTTAGATGAGAACAAGCGATGAGAGACAGCGTCTTTATTTGAAACTTAAGCTGTGTTCTATGAATGTTTGGTTTGATGTCCTCTTATGTACATAGTATTGAAAGTCATACCAATACACAAACAGATAATAAGACTTATTTTACTAATCTCGACTTATCTTGAGACAAACGCACACACAATCGTTTGTATACAATTTTATGTCATATGTAAATAAATTTATCATTACAGCGAATCCGGTTCCATATTCCTTGCACTAATATAACAAACTTATTTTTAAAGATTTATAAGGATAAAAAACCGGCCAAGTGCGTGTCGGGCCACGCGCAATATAGGGTTCCGTAGTTGCCCATAATGACTTGTTGCAAAGGGTATTAATGTAAAACAAATCCGACTGTTTATTTTGCTGAAAAAATAATTTTAATAACCCTATTATAAGAACCTTAGCTTTGTTTAGAAAAATACTAGGTATGTATCCAGTTATGTATTGTAAACATAAAATGTGGTTCCCAAGATATACTACTACTATTAGATACGTAGTACCGTAGTACGTTACATACCAAAGTACGTATATCTTTAAGATTAAGCCAGCGCTCCCAATGTAAATTCACAGAAATAGGTATTTATAAGTTAACCGACGATTACTCGTAAACTAGTGATATCTACTTAGCCGTGATAGTTTTCCTTTTAAATTCGTTATATGTACTATATTTGTGATTTTTTTCACCTCTTCCAAATTAATAGTTTAGCCGGCAGAGGGGGAGGGGACTCTTGAGTCTAACAATTTTTTTCACTTCAAAGCTTGATATTTGACAAACCAATCACTTGATCGAAAAATGATTTGAACAAACTAATAATATTTTTTTAAAACCTGATGATACCCACATGACGGGGTACTCAACCAAAAAAAAAATTTAACCGCACTATATATGTAGGGGAGAAACCCTTAAAAAAAATATTTTCCTAAATTTTATTCTACAGTTTTGTTGCAATATCTTATGCATATATTCATGTCAAATATCAGCTTTCTAGCCCCAGGCGTCTTTAAGCTAGGCTGCGGACGGACAGACGGACGGACATGACGAAACTATAAGGGTTCCTTGTGGACTACGGAACCCTAAAAACGATATAACTATTTGAAAATCTTTTCTAAAATCATCTAAATTAGTGATAGCATTTTTGTCCAGATCAGGCACGTGCCTCGGAGAGCACGTTAAATCGTCGGTCCCGGCTGTCATGATGATCTTTGACAGTCATTACGGGGAGTCAGTACCCTCAAATAAACTGATACTGGTCTTAAATCGTGAAATATTGCTATTCCTTTGGGTTGCGCAGGTTAGACGGCAGTCGCTCTGTGGAAAAGTTGATATTCTGTCATATCTGGTTAGACCAGTATTAGCGGACCTCGGGCTCCAAGGCGTGCCAGTCTTGGATGCAACCGGGATAACTCTAGGGCGATGATGATGAGTATTTTTGTCCAGAATAAATAGAGGTAAGTCAAACACAAACATCGCTGTTAAGAACAATTCGCATATTATATCATTACACAGACATTAAGGTTTCATGATTTTCATGTTCTGATATTCAATGGTTCGAAAGTTTGGCACTACTTGTACTAGGACACTGCCACACTACACCACCGTAACACTATTAAGGAGGTTTGTTTTACAATACAAAGTATTTTATGAAGATGTTAAGAATAGGTATTTTAAAGCCTGTTGCTTCAGAAGAAGGGTGATAAGGCGAACTACGAAGTTCTTCCAATAGGCTTATTAGGAAAACGCCCATTATTATAAATAAGTAACAGTTATGTTTAGCAACACTTTTAAAAGCGCGGCAAGTAACAGTATCTAAGCCAATCGTCTTAACCTTTAACCCTAAATATTAAGTCGTTATATCTCCCAACATCCAGACGCCAACCCGAGAAATAGAACTCTTCGCAATAATCAAGCTTAAAACTCTTAGATCTTTCTAATATATAATAACATCTGTAACGGCAAAACAGAAATTAAAAATATTTGTTTTTTTTATACTTTCGCGTCTTGTACACATAGCAATATTTATGTAACGGGTCTATGTCGTTTAATTATTTGAAATTTAGGTACAATACCTTATATTTTCCTCCGTTTCGGCATAGATTACACCCATCGTGGTCACGGGATTATTCGATGGTAAAAATAAATAAGACTTCTTCTTGGACAAAATAAATGTTATTTATTTATACTGCACAGTAAGCGATACAAAACAAGAATAAAAAATCTACAACAAGACATTACAAGAAGACAACATATGTTTGAATTTAAAAAACCACAGATAAAGATTATAAACATGATACGGCCAGTATTCATATAAACAGCCAGAATTGAAATTTACTCCAATACTCCCACTAAATTTAAATAATCTTAAATGTTTGCCTGTGTAACAAAAATTCATTTTATTTCCAGGTGCTTTTACCCCATCTGGGATTTCCATAATAATATCTTCTTCTAAGTCGCCATATAAAGAAGCTCCTTCTATTTGTGTGAAAACACGAGCACAAAATCTAGCTTTATATCTGTCTTGTTTACCATCATCATTTCTTTTGATACTGAAGACCCATTTTGAAGTTATGGTTCTGTGATTCTGTCTTTCAACAAATCTCCAGGTGTGGTTCACCTCATAAGCTTCTAGTTCTTCATTTTTTGCTTCTAGCCACAACTGACATTCCTTACTGTTGATGGCTTCCTTATAAGACAAGGGAATATTTAATTCCACCACATTTGCTTCCAATTGGTTTCTTCGTGGTCTCAGAGTTACATTTGATCTACCTATGTTTGTCAGATCAATTTCTTGAGAGGGTTCAAATGTTTCATCATGCTCTTCAGCACCACAATAAATACTGTTGTCACTATCATCGGAGGGTTCAACTGTTTCATCATGCTCTTCAGCACCACAATAAATACTGTTGTCACTATCATCGCTTTGCTCATTTGCACTATCATCGCTTTGCTCATTTGCACTATCATCGCTTTGCTCATTTGCACTATCATCGCTTTGCTCATTTGCACTATCATCGCTTTGCTCATTTGCACTATCATCGCTTTGCTCATTTGCACTTTCAATGTTGTTGGTGACATTTTCTACTGCTTGCTGTTCATCATCAACAACATGATTATCATCTGAGCAACATGTCTTATTTGTACACTCAATGTTGTTGGTTACTTCCTCTGCTACTTGATGTTCATCATAAACAACATGATTATCATCATCACCAATGAAAATTTGAGCTCCATTTCTTCTAAATTCAGGGTTCTTATGTTCATCAAAAATTACATTTCTTGATATTGTTATTCTTTTCGTTATTGGGTCATACATTCTATAGTTAGTGTTGTCATAACCAACTAACATCATTTTACGACTTTTACTATCAAGCTTCTTTCTCAGCTGATCTGGTACATGAACATATCCTTCACATCCAAATATCCTTAGATGATCTAAGCTTGGTTTTACACCACTCCACAATTCCATAGGTGTAACATCAGGTGTCTGACTGGAGCACGTACGGTTCAATAGATACACAGCACAATTTACTGCTTCTGCCCAAAGATTCAGTGGTACATTACGAGCATAAAGCATTGTTCGAGCACTTTCTACTATAGTCCTTATTTCTCTTTCAGCACAACCATTTTGTTCCGGCGTGTAGGGGGCAGTGAACTCATGAGTAATACTTACACTGTCTACATATTCCTTAAACGCTCTGCTTGTATACTCTCCACCACTATCCGTATGTAAAGTGCATACACCATGCATGAATAAGTTTTTAATTTAAGCATTGTATTTCTTAAAACATTCGAGAACATCACATTTGTTCTTTATAAAATACACATGCCTAAAACTTGTTGCAGCATCTTTAAAAATAACGAAGTATTTCATACCTTTAACTGATGGCATGTGAAAAGGTCCACAGACATCACTGAAGACAACATCACCTGGTTGTAGTGATCCTCTGTTGTAAGCACAGCCCTCACACACAAACTTGTCACAATCTGATATGTCGACACCTGTAATCAAATTGTTATTGCACATTTTTTTTTATTTTTTTAATGTTTAAATGTCCCAGACGTTCATGCCATGTTCTAATGTCTAACTTTTGCACTATATTACACACTGGATTGACAACTGTTTTTATTTTTAACACATAAAAATTGTTATTTAATAAAGTTCCACACATCACTATTTGATTGTCTTTATAAATTAATGCGTCAGTGTTTTTCTATACAATTGTGTATCCTTGTCTCATCACCACTCCTTCAGAAAATAAGTTTCTTCTAAGTTTCGTTACATAGAGAACATCCTTGAGAATACTTTTCTCCCACTGACCATTGACACACCTTTCAATCCATACGCTTCCTTGGCCAACCACTTCCACAGATTCTTGGTTGCCCAATTTTAGTACTGATCCTGTGTACTCATATAATTCTGCAAAATTTTCTTTCTGATAAGACATGTGAACTGAGGCACTGCTGTCTAATATCCAATTATTGTCATTCCAATCAAACTTTACAACATTGAAAGCAACATTTTCATTTTCGCCTTTAGTTTGCTTCTGTTTAGGAGCTTTACATTCTCTTGCAAAATGACCACGATTCCGGCATTTGTAACATACAAAAGTATGTGACTTTTCATCTGTCACATTAGTTTGTTTTTTTAAAGGAAAATACTTTTTCTTTGAATTTTGCTTAGCCACCATTAAAGCAGTTTCATTTTCATCTTCTACGTTCAAACTAGCCTCTTCATCTAATAAACGAGCTGTCAGGTTTATTATGGTCTGTTTAGAGGGATCTAGAGATATCCAGGCTTGTCACAAAGATCTGTATTTAGGTGGTAAAGTGCTCAAAATTTTTGTGATAATAGCAGTATCACTTATTTGCTCTGCATTGTCTTTCAATTGCTTTGCTAAGCTTTCAACTTTCGCAATATGTTGAGCGATATTGTCGGAAGATGACATTTTATATTGATAAAAACGCTCATGCAACATCATTTTATTCATTTCTGATTTTTGCTCGAAAATAGACTCTAGTTTACACATCACTTCGAGTGCTGTTTCGCAATTTTCTATAAGTGCAATCTGCTTCAGATCCATTGCGGAGGTTATAATAAACATAGCCATACCGTCATCCTTGTTCCACTGAGTAACATCGTTTTCGGGTTTTGGCGTGTTGATATCCAAACCTCTGGCACGCAGTGCACACTTAATTTGGAATTTCCATTGTTTAAAATTCGTTCCATCGAATTTTTCAACATTCATGGATTTTCCAAACTCCATTCTTACACGATTTTTGTTTTGACACTTCTGTTTTCTATTGCCAATGCCTCTTTGTTATATATTTACTCGCTTCGAACTGGGCCCATAACCTATTCGATGGTAAAAATAAATAAGACTTCTTCTTGGACAAAATAAATGTTATTTATTTATACTGCACAGTAAGCGATACAAAACAAGAATAAAAAATCTACAACAAGACATTACAAGAAGACAACATATGTTTGAATTTAAAAAACCACAGATAAAGATTATAAACATGATACGGCCAGTATTCATATAAACAGCCAGTATTGAAATTTACTCCAATAGGGATGACTATCATCTCATTATCTTTAAATTTTGCTAATTATAATTGCTAAAACAAGAACATGATAAAAAAATATTTGTACAGCACTCATATAATAATGAAATCAAAAAACCTATAACCATATTATATGTAAATGCAATGTATAGCCTCAAGAATATTTTCTATGAATCTTCTCACGACAATTCGTAGTATCAAACGCGAAATAATACTGATGTCCAAACATAAATCTAGAACTAAATCTAGTGCTATGTTTGATTCCTATTTTGTAATAAAGCTCTATCTTTAAACCTTTTAGCTCCTTTTAATATGTAAAATAACAAGTACCTTACTCATAACAGTCTAATTATACATTTTATCCACGAATACTGAGTTTCACCCATGTCTCTCAGTCCCCTGTCCGTCTAACCTTTGTGATATTTACTATACGACGTTGCGAACTTCCTAGAATGCTTTATATAAATTCAAAAATGAATAGAACAGGTTTCAGTGGAAAGTGTTTAAATCTTTATATTATTATCATACAGCCTTCAGCCGCAGTCCACTGCTGGTCAAATTTTCCTATGGAATCACAATATTGAGATTGAGAAATTTGCATACTATATTTTACTGCCCAGAAGGTTAGTCAATCCCTAAAACTTGACATCAAAACATACATTGACGGCAAGTTTTCCTTCTATTCCCAAATTAACTATTTGCTTTTGTAATGTAGTTACTTGCGTCTCTCTACAAATACGGAATCAAAAGGGGTTGGGTAGTGGCACTTGTATTCTTATATGTCACAATACAGAGTTTAGAGAGTTGAGACTAAATAAATACTTAATGCATTTTTTTTTATTTTGTCGCGGCATCCAGGCGTGAGGCCTGTATCCCCGAAGGGGCTGGCTGAGGTGTTACATTACACCCACTTTTCGCCATGAATTTTTAGGTCCCACGTAATAGGGGGCGAGCCTATTGCCGTTACCGGGTACATCACCAGACTCCGTGCTGCTACTGAGAATTCAAAAAATTCAGTAAGTAACACTTTTGCCCGACCCGGGAATCGAACCCGAGACCTCTGATCAGCAGACGCATACGCTATCCACTGGACTACGGAGGCAGTCAAATGTAATTCAAACGGTAAAATTAATATAGATTAGGATTTAATATTTTCCATTAAGAATTTTAAAATGATGTTTTGTTTATTATGTGTTTACGGCACATGGAATGCTGGTTATTTGCACATTTGAGCGCAGTCCTTGGTGCTATTGTCCTCATACTAAGTTGTGATGTCATCATGCCTTCATATTCGCGCGTCACATGGGGTTTTCGCTGAAAATCCACTCTGATTCATATAACAACATAGTATTATGCTGACGAGAATTCTCGCTATCCCAGCTACTACGCGCCTTAAATATGTTTCACATAAACGATAGTATGATGAGTTTGCGTTGTGGTTTAAGCTGCCGCAGTCTTGTTTACATTGCACTGAGTGTTGTGGTTTCGATCCGCACTCGGAAAACACTTTGTGTAATTCATTAATTTTTATTTCGAGTCTAAAGGTAGAATGTTTGCAATTTGTCAGTGACCCTGGCAGTATGCAGTTCTTTAGGTATGCGCTTATGTATTAGCATGACGAGTCGTAAGTCTAGCCATCTCCAGCACCTTCTATAAAGTCCAGGTCCTGTGTAACTTAATACATGTTCACAAACACAACATTTCCCGGTAAACTCAAACAGTTTTGCTAGTAACTAAGACGACATCATTATCTTTTAGTTTTTTTAGTATCCTACGCTGTCCCACTGCTGGACGAAGGCCTCCCCCAAACCTTTCCAGGCTTGCTTGTCGCACGCAATCCAGGCCAGTTCTTGTGGTAGGCGTCTAAGTCATCCCGACACCTCTTTCGGCGCCGGCCTCGGCGACGTCTTCTATCTTCTGGCACCCACAGAGTTAATATTCTTGCCCACCGACCCTCGTGCATACGGCTGAAGTGACCCGCCCGGTTCTATTTCAGTCTGGCAGCCTTTCTTACCACATCTTTCCCGTATCCTGTCTTTAATCTATGATACCAAGAGAATTACAACTCCTGAATAGCCTAGAAATATAAAATCGCTACAAACTTTTCGTTTATCGCTTATCTGGGTTAAAAGCACATTAATACAGCGACGCGAATTATCAAACAGTATCCATGTTGTACGTTGGCTTATTAAAATTAAGCGGAGGTTAGTATTTAATCCGAGTTGCGCACAAACGCCGCCGGGGGCGCTAATGTATGCGCCGTCACGGCTCGCTCACAGTACGGCTCGGGATAAAGGAGCTGTCTGTCAAACCGAGCCGTAATTTTGGTGAAAGTATCGATCAGTTCTGATTAGATATGCTCGTTTTGTAAGTATGTTTGCAGCAAATTAGGTTCATTTCTAAGTCTACGTAAAGGTTTTGCTAATTTATGATATTTTTTTTAATGTTGAGTAACCTATGCAGTAATAGTAAGACTGTGGGGGATGGCGAACAATTAACCTACTTGTATCTGTTCGCGTTGTCTCTTCCCACAATCTTAACCATCATCGATCGTCCGTCCACCTTGTGGGAGGCCTACTCCTGCTACGTCGTCCGGCATGTGGCCGCTACTCCAGAACCCTCCTGTCCAACGCCACACGCCTGGCTGCTGCCTGGCTATTCGGAGAGCAATTTCGGTGACTTTGGTTCTCCTGCAGATCTCCTCATTTCTGATTCAATCTCGCAGGGAAACTCCGAGCATCAATACATCGCCCTCTGAGTATCCTTAAGCTTTCGGATAAGGCCCACAGTTAGCTACCATATTTTATACGACCAGCTAAATGAGCTCATAACGTGTTGATACTACATACGACATAAAATGATTAAAACCAAACCCTAAATGTTCTTGAAATACCTATCTAACGATACCCCACATAACTTCATGGACAGATAAAAACAAATCACCTTCCTATTTTTATGAACATTTTTTGTTATCAGCGTGATCACAATGTTGAACTATGCGAAATTTCAGCTCAGATTATGGTTACTGCGTAAAACAATATAAACAAAACTATAAAAGGTCTTTGTAGGTTACTACAGAGCAGTGTCCTCTTTATGTTAAATTAAAAAAATGGAAATAATTAATTCACTATTTACCTATCTCATCCACGAGTGTACACGTTTGGCTTGAAAAATTGCGTGAGTGAGTACCAAGGGTTAATAATGTTCGGTAAGAAGTTTCAAATACTTAGAATTCGATCATTCTCATTACGCGATGGTGTTATTGGCGTCTACGCGACGTACAAGCCAATGAGTTACTTACTACTTAACGCGTATCATGCGTTCAAAGTTAAGGTAAGTGCTCGAGGAAAGTTTTTGAATGTGTTCAGCCTTTATTATACACACCGACACTAAAACCCCTCGCACAAACTTGGACTTCGTACACTTCAACGGCTGTTAAAATATATGAGTTTGATGCGCTTTAAATATAACGCCTGTTCTAGTGAATGACTCGTACAATTTTGAACTAAAGTACCTGTTAAGATTGGTATACGATAAAGTGTGCTGTGGCTAAGATAATAGAGTAGACAAAATCAGATGTATTTTTTTCTTTCCTTTTCTCTTCCAAAGTCGATGTGAAAAATTGCCCAGTGTGCCTAGTGGAGGGCGTCCCTAAAATTAGCGCAAGATTCGAGCTGAACATAAATCGGTCTTGTTCTTCATTTTAAGGGCTGTTTATAGAATATCAAGTGTACACACGGCATAGCAAATAGCTATAGTTAAAAATGTGTATTGTGCAATTTTAACCTATAAGAGATTTTTTTAATACTTGATTTAATAAAGACAATGATAATAAAAATAAACATTCTTTTTTTTTCATTCTATGTACTTAGGTATAGTAAATATAATATCATCATCATCAGCCTGTAGCAGTCCACTGCTGGACTAGGCCTCTCCTTTGAAAGGAGGAATTGGCCTACAATACCACGCTGGCCAAACGGGTTGGTATAGGGTTTGTGTCAAGTTTTCCTTCTCTTACAGTGCTGTTCTCTGCTAAATATGCTCCCTCTGTCGGCTCTTACGACACCCATGGGATGATATGGGGTGGTGACAAGCCGTATTCTTAATCCGTCACCACACGGACATATAATATAACAGGTATACAATTTCAAAAAATATACATATTTTAATTGGATTTCTAAGAACTCAGTTATCTTTGGATGTGATCTGCTTATATCAGTTCAGGTCTTCAGTTCTAAGTCACCCTTGTAATAATTTATAGGTAACCATACTATTTCCTTTTTGATGTTCAAAGGTGGATAGGTTATCATATCGCTGAATATGAATGTCATTTCGGTGGATAAACTTATAATATCGGTGTTCAGAAAGAATAATCGGTGTCGGTTTGTCATATCGGTGGAAACCAAAATTCAAACTGAATTTTCTCCCTACTCTTAAATGATACGTTAATGATATTAAAATTGGGGATATTTGGGGATCCTAAAGATTACATAAAGCCTGAAAAATATACAAAAAACATATAAATGAAAAAGTTCACCGATATCATATCGGTGAACTTTTTCATTTATATGTTTTTTGTTAAAAAAAATGGCATTTGTTGAAATTCACCCAGTTACTGATAATTTAACAATAAGAAAATTACACATCATCTATCATTTTCACTATCCAAATGAAAAGATCTAACGCGTTTAAAATAACTTCACCAAAATGTAAATGAACAATTTTGACTGAAAAGTGAAGAATTTCTGAAAGACGTCTTACATAATAAACGTCGAATTTACTAGCCTTAACACCTTACTGAAACAAAACTTATTCTCAACTTTCTTTATCAAAAGATAAGGTTGAATTTTTCTCTGTAGGTGATAAGCAATGTAATGAGCCACCTACAGTAATAAAGACTGCGTACCGAGGTACCTAAGGAGTCCACTTCTGTTAAAGCGAAAGTAATAGATGACCTAGTAAGTTCCGATTAGGGTTTTAAAACGACATGTTACGTTTGGAACGTTATTAGATGGGAGAGACCGCGTTTATCGGCGATACTTTTACGTTTGAAGGCGAGTTTGTAGATGTAATATAACTTTGTTTGTAATTCAATGTACAGTGTAGTGGTGGCTACTAAAACTTATGTACTGTCATCTATCGTGCGATTTCGACCACTAATGACATCTAACGGATACTGACGACACTACGAGAAGAGGCGTTTCAAGATTCTGAATTGCGTTTTTAAAAGTTTCACGCGATTACTATTTAGATTTTGTCCGTGTGGTGACGGATTAAGAATACGAATTTTCACCACCCCATATCATCCCATGGGTGTCGTAAGAGCCGACAGAGGGAGTATATTATGCAAAGAACAGCACTGTAAGAGAAGGAAACCTTGATACAAACCCTATACCAACCCGCTTGGCCAGCGTGGTATAGTAGGCCCATTCCTCCTTTCAAAGGAGAGGCCTAGTCCAGCAGTGGACTATTAAAGGCTGATGATGATGACTATTTAGACAATTTTTCATCCAAATGACTATTCTTACTACAGTAGGTTGCAGTCAAAAAACTATAAATTATTATGCTATGCTAAATCTTTCAGCTCTTACTACAAGCTTCATATTATTATGATCATTGACGTTCCAGAGTTTAACAGCAAGTATTCCGCCTAGACTTGAAAAAATAACTCATCAGTATAGAATATGGAAAGAATTGACCAAATACCACACGATGTAAGCATTTATTTGGACACTGATACCCTTTACACATATACGAGTATGTATACAATTATACAGCACACAGCGCCGGAATCCGTCCATCCAAATGTTGACATATCTACCCCTGAATCTTTGGGTATCTGTTAATAACAGCGATACGTGGCAACAGATGCTTAACAACAAAACTCCAACCCCATGTTTCTTGAGTACTCTACACAAACACTGCAACTTAGCCAACACATGACAAACTATATGTCCAGTCATACTTAACAAACCTAAAACTACCCTCATTTTTATAACCGTTGATCGTTGCATTCTAATATCGAATGACGTCAAGCAAACAGGGTGGCAATAAAACAAAGTATTTTGATTCTTTTTACATTTTTCTTTCATCTCGACTCAGCCATATTTCGTTAGAGTTGGATCATTGATTGGCTGTCAAGTACAAAACACATCGCACCCAATAACAAGAGGAAAGTCCTTTATATTGTATCGAACGTAAAAAGGCGAACGTTGACATTTTTAGATGAGAACAAGCGATGAGAGACAGCGTCTTTATTTGAAACTTAAGCTGTGTTCTATGAATGTTTGGTTTGATGTCCTCTTATGTACATAGTATTGAAAGACATACCAATACACAAACAGATAATAAGACTTATTTTACTAATCTCGACTTATCTTGGGACAAACGCACACACAATCGTTTGTATACAATTTTATGTCATATGTAAATAAATTTATCATTACAGCGAATCCGGTTCCATATTCCTTGCACTAATATAACAAACTTATTTTTAAAGATTTATAAGGATAAAAAACCGGCCAAGTGCGTGTCGGGCCACGCGCAATATAGGGTTCCGTAGTTGCCCATAATGACTTGCTGCAAAGGGTATTAATGTAAAACAAATCCGACTGTTTATTTTGCTGAAAAAATAATTTTAATAACCCTATTATAAGAACCTTAGCTTTGTTTAGAAAAATACTAGGTATGTATCCAGTTATGTATTGTAAACATAAAATGTGGTTCCCAAGATATACTACTACTATTAGATACGTAGTACCGTAGTACGTTACATACCAAAGTACGTATATCTTTAAGATTAAGCCAGCGCTCCCAATGTAAATTCACAGAAATAGGTATTTATAAGTTAACCGACGATTACTCGTAAACTAGTGATATCTACTTAGCCGTGATAGTTTTCCTTTTAAATTCGTTATATGTACTATATTTGTGATTTTTTTCACCTCTTCCAAATTAATAGTTTAGCCGGCAGAGGGGGAGGGGACTCTTGAGTCTAACAATTTTTTTCACTTCAAAGCTTGATATTTGACAAACCAATCACTTGATCGAAAAATGATTTGAACAAACTAATAATATTTTTTTAAAACCTGATGATACCCACATGACGGGGTACTCAACCAAAAAAAAAATTTAACCGCACTATATATGTAGGGGAGAAACCCTTAAAAAAAATATTTTCCTAAATTTTATTCTACAGTTTTGTTGCAATATCTTATGCATATATTCATGTCAAATATCAGCTTTCTAGCACCAGGCGTCTTTAAGCTAGGCTGCGGACGGACAGACGGACGGACATGACGAAACTATAAGGGTTCCTTGTGGACTACGGAACCCTAAAAACGATATAACTATTTGAAAATCTTTTCTAAAATCATCTAAATTAGTGATAGCATTTTTGTCCAGATCAGGCACGTGCCTCGGAGAGCACGTTAAATCGTCGGTCCCGGCTGTCATGATGATCTTTGACAGTCGTTACGGGGAGTCAGTACCCTCAAATAAACTGATACTGGTCTTAAATCATGAAATATTGCTATTCCTTTGGGTTGCGCAGGTTAGACGGCAATCGCTCTGTGGAAAAGTTGATATTCTGTCATATCTGGTTAGACCAGTATTAGCGGACCTCGGGCTCCAAGGCGTGCCAGTCTTGGATGCAACCGGGATAACTCTAGGGCGATGATGATGAGTATTTTTGTCCAGAATAAATAGAGGTAAGTCAAACACAAACATCGCTGTTAAGAACAATTCGCATATTATATCATTACACAGACATTAAGGTTTCATGATTTTCATGTTCTGATATTCAATGGTTCGAAAGTTTGGCACTACTTGTACTAGGACACTGCCACACTACACCACCGTAACACTATTAAGGAGGTTTGTTTTACAATACAAAGTATTTTATGAAGATGTTAAGAATAGGTATTTTAAAGCCTGTTGCTTCAGAAGAAGGGTGATAAGGCGAACTATGAAGTTCTTCCAATAGGCTTATTAGGAAAACGCCCATTATTATAAATAAGTAACAGTTATGTTTAGCAACACTTTTAAAAGCGCGGCAAGTAACAGTATCTAAGCCAATCGTCTTAACCTTTAACCCTAAATATTAAGTCGTTATATCTCCCAACATCCAGACGCCAACCCGAGAAATAGAACTCTTCGCAATAATCAAGCTTAAAACTCTTAGATCTTTCTAATATATAATAACATCTGTAACGGCAAAACAGAAATTAAAAATATTTGTTTTTTTTATACTTTCGCGTCTTGTACACATAGCAATATTTATGTAACGGGTCTATGTCGTTTAATTATTTGAAATTTAGGTACAATACCTTATATTTTCCTCCGTTTCGGCATAGATTACACCCATCGTGGTCACGGGATTATTCGATGGTAAAAATAAATAAGACTTCTTCTTGGACAAAATAAATGTTATTTATTTATACTGCACAGTAAGCGATACAAAACAAGAATAAAAAATCTACAACAAGACATTACAAGAAGACAACATATGTTTGAATTTAAAAAACCACAGATAAAGATTATAAACATGATACGGCCAGTATTCATATAAACAGCCAGTATTGAAATTTACTCCAATACTCCCACTAAATTTAAATAATCTTAAATGTTTGCCTGTGTAACAAAAATTCATTTTATTTCCAGGTGCTTTTACCCCATCTGGGATTTCCATAAAAATATCTTCTTCTAAGTCGCCATATAAAGAAGCTCCTTCTATTTGTGTGAAAACACGAGCACAAAATCTAGCTTTATATCTGTCTTGTTTACCATCATCATTTCTTTTGATACTGAAGACCCATTTTGAAGTTATGGTTCTGTGATTCTGTCTTTCAACAAATCTCCAGGTGTGGTTCACCTCATAAGCTTCTAGTTCTTCATTTATTGCTTCTAGCCACAACTGACATTCCTTACTGTTGATGGCTTCCTTATAAGACAAGGGAATATTTAATTCCACCACATTTGCTTCCAATTGGTTTCTTCGTGGTCTCAGAGTTACATTTGATCTACCTATGTTTGTCAGATCAATTTCTTGAGAGGGTTCAAATGTTTCATCATGCTCTTCAGCACCACAGTAAATACTGTTGTCACTATCATCGGAGGGTTCAAATGTTTCATCATGCTCTTCAGCACCACAATAAATACTGTTGTCACTATCATCGCTTTGCTCATTTGCACTATCATCGCTTTGCTCATTTGCACTATCATCGCTTTGCTCATTTGCACTATCATCGCTTTGCTCATTTGCACTATCATCGCTTTGCTCATTTGCACTATCATCGCTTTGCTCATTTGCACTTTCAATGTTGTTGGTGAAATTCTCTACTGCTTGCTGTTCATCATCAACAACATGATTATCATCTGAGCAACATGTCTTATTTGTACACTCAATGTTGTTGGTTACTTCCTCTGTTACTTGATGTTCATCATAAACAACATGATTATCATCATCACCAATGAAAATTTGAGCTCCATTTCTTCTAAATTCAGGGTTCTTATGTTCATCAAAAATTACATTTCTTGATATTGTTATTCTTTTCGTTATTGGGTCATACATTCTATAGTTAGTGTTGTCATAACCAACTAACATCATTTTACGACTTTTACTATCAAGCTTCTTTCTCAGCTGATCTGGTACATGAACATATCCTTCACATCCAAATATCCTTAGATGATCTAAGCTTGGTTTTACACTACTCCACAATTCCATAGGTGTAACATCAGGTGTCTGACTGGAGCACGTACGGTTCAATAGATACACAGCACAATTTACTGCTTCTGCCCAAAGATTCAGTGGTACATTACGAGCATAAAGCATTGTTCGAGCACTTTCTACTATAGTCCTTATTTCTCTTTCAGCACAACCATTTTGTTCCGGCGTGTAGTGGGCAGTGAACTCATGAGTAATACTTACACTGTCTACATATTCCTTAAACGCTCTGTTTGTATACTCTCCACCACTATCCGTATGTAAAGTACATACACCATGCATGAATAAGTTTTTAATTTTAGCATTGTATTTCTTAAAACATTCGAGAACATCACATTTGTTCTTTATAAAATACACATGCCTAAAACTTGTTGCAGCATCTTTAAAAATAACGAAGTATTTCATACCTTTAACTGATGGCATGTGAAAAGGTCCACAGACATCACTGAAGACAACATCACCTGGTTGTAGTGATCCTCTGTTGTAAGCACAGCCCTCACACACAAACTTGTCACAATCTGATATGTCGACACCTGTAATCAAATTGTTTTTGCACATTTTTTTTTTATTTCTTTAATGTTTAAATGTCCCAGACGTTCATGCCATGTTTTAATGTCTAACTTTTGCACTATATTACACACTGGATTGACAACTGTTTTTATTTTTAACACATAAAAATTGTTATTTAATAAAGTTCCACACATCACTATTTGATTGTCTTTATAAATTAATGCGTCAGTGTTTTTCTATACAATTGTGTATCCTTGTCTCATCACCACTCCTTCAGAAAATAAGTTTCTTCTAAGTTTCGTTACATAGAGAACATCCTTGAGAATACTTTTCTCCCACTGACCATTGACACACCTTTCAATCCATACGCTTCCTTCGCCAACCACTTCCACAGATTCTTGGTTGCCCAATTTTAGTACTGATCCTGTGTACTCATATAATTCTGCAAAATTTTCTTTCTGATAAGACATGTGAACTGAGGCACTGCTGTCTAATATCCAATTATTGTCATTCCAATCAAACTTTACAACATTGAAAGCAACATTTTCATTTCCGCCTTTAGTTTGCTTCTGTTTTTAGGAGCTTTACATTCTCTTGCAAAATGACCACGATTCCGGCATTTGTAACATACAAAAGTATGTGACTTTTCATCTGTCACATTAGTTTGTTTTTGACGTGACAACGTCTTATAAATTGGTTTGCCGGGTGACACTTCAAGAAACTGCGTTACGCTCCGCTCACGTTATGCGCTCACAATGAGAGCGAGTGAGAGGCACGCGTCCCGCCTAAGAGCGAGAGAGACAGACATAAAAAGTGAAAGGCACGCGTCTTTCATCCTTCTTCCTACTATACGAATGAATATTCACATTAAAATTATTTTACCACTCAAAGTCGTTGTCACGTAAAACTTTCGCCCGTATACCGACTTTACAGGCAACCAATTTTTTTAAAGGAAAATACTTTTTCTTTGAATTTTGCTTAGCCACCATTAAAGCAGTTTCATTTTCATCTTCTACGTTCAAACTAGCCTCTTCATATAATAAACGAGCTGTCAGGTTTATTATGGTCTGTTTAGAGGGATCTAGAGATATCCAGGCTTGTCGCAAAGATCTGTATTTAGGTGGTAAAGTGCTCAAAATTTTTGTGATAATAGCAGTATCACTTATTTGCCCTGCATTGTCTTTCAATTGCTTTGCTAAGCTTTCAACTTTCGCAATATGTTGAGCGATATTGTCGGAAGATGACATTTTATATTGATAAAAACGCTCATGCAACATCATTTTATTCATTTCTGATTTTTGCTCGAAAATAGACTCTAGTTTACACATCACTTCGAGTGCTGTTTCGCAATTTTCTATAAGTGCAATTTGCTTCAGATCCATTGCGGAGGTTATAATAAACATAGCCATACCGTCATCCTTGTTCCACTGAGTAACATCGTTTTCGGGTTTTGGCGTGTTGATATCCAAACCTCTGGCACGCAGTGCACACTTAATTTGGAATTTCCATTGTTTAAAATTCGTTCCATCGAATTTTTCAACATTCATGGATTTTCCAAACTCCATTCTTACACGATTTTTGTTTTGACACTTCTGTTTTCTATTGCCAATGCCTCTTTGTTATATATTTACTCGCGTCGAACTGGGCCCATAACCTATTCGATGGTAAAAATAAATAAGACTTCTTCTTGGACAAAATAAATGTTATTTATTTATACTGCACAGTAAGCGATACAAAACAAGAATAAAAAATCTACAACAAGACATTACAAGAAGACAACATATGTTTGAATTTAAAAAACCACAGATAAAGATTATAAACATGATACGGCCAGTATTCATATAAACAGCCAGTATTGAAATTTACTCCAATAGGGATGACTATCATCTCATTATCTTTAAATTTTGCTAATTATAATTGCTAAAACAAGAACATGATAAAAAAATATTTGTACAGCACTCATATAATAATGAAATCAAAAAACCTATAACCATATTATATGTAAATGCAATGTATAGCCTCAAGAATATTTTCTATGAATCTTCTCACGACAATTCGTAGTATCAAACGCGAAATAATACTGATGTCCAAACATAAATCTAGAACTAAATCTAGTGCTATGTTTGATTCCTATTTTGTAATAAAGCTCTATCTTTAAACCTTTTAGCTCCTTTTAATATGTAAAATAACAAGTACCTTACTCATAACAGTCTAATTATACATTTTATCCACGAATACTGAGTTTCACCCATGTCTCTCAGTCCCCTGTCCGTCTAACCTTTGTGATATTTACTATACGACGTTGCGAACTTCCTAGAATGCTTTATATAAATTCAAAAATGAATAGAACAGGTTTCAGTGGAAAGTGTTTAAATCTTTATATTATTATCATACAGCCTTCAGCCGCAGTCCACTGCTGGTCAAATTTTCCTATGGAATCACAATATTGAGATTGAGAAATTTGCATACTATATTTTACTGCCCAGAAGGTTAGTCAATCCCTAAAACTTGACATCAAAACATACATTGACGGCAAGTTTTCCTTCTATTCCCAAATTAACTATTTGCTTTTGTAATGTAGTTACTTGCGTCTCTCTACAAATACGGAATCAAAAGGGGTTGGGTAGTGGCACTTGTATTCTTATATGTCACAATACAGAGTTTAGAGAGTTGAGACTAAATAAATACTTAATGCATTTTTTTTTATTTTGTCGCGGCATCCAGGCGTGAGGCCTGTATCCCCGAAGGGGCTGGCTGAGGTGTTACATTACACCCACTTTTCGCCATGAATTTTTAGGTCCCACGTAATAGGGGGCGAGCCTATTGCCGTTACCGGGTACATCACCAGACTCCGTGCTGCTACTGAGAATTCAAAAAATTCAGTAAGTAACACTTTTGCCCGACCCGGGAATCGAACCCGAGACCTCTGATCAGCAGACGCATACGCTATCCACTGGACTACGGAGGCAGTCAAATGTAATTCAAACGGTAAAATTAATATAGATTAGGATTTAATATTTTCCATTAAGAATTTTAAAATGATGTTTTGTTTATTATGTGTTTACGGCACATGGAATGCTGGTTATTTGCACATTTGAGCGCAGTCCTTGGTGCTATTGTCCTCATACTAAGTTGTGATGTCATCATGCCTTCATATTCGCGCGTCACATGGGGTTTTCGCTGAAAATCCACTCTGATTCATATAACAACATAGTATTATGCTGACGAGAATTCTCGCTATCCCAGCTACTACGCGCCTTAAATATGTTTCACATAAACGATAGTATGATGAGTTTGCGTTGTGGTTTAAGCTGCCGCAGTCTTGTTTACATTGCACTGAGTGTTGTGGTTTCGATCCGCACTCGGAAAACACTTTGTGTAATTCATTAATTTTTATTTCGAGTCTAAAGGTAGAATGTTTGCAATTTGTCAGTGACCCTGGCAGTATGCAGTTCTTTAGGTATGCGCTTATGTATTAGCATGACGAGTCGTAAGTCTAGCCATCTCCAGCACCTTCTATAAAGTCCAGGTCCTGTGTAACTTAATACATGTTCACAAACACAACATTTCCCGGTGAACTCAAACAGTTTTGCTAGTAACTAAGACGACATCATTATCTTTTAGTTTTTTTAGTATCCTACGCTGTCCCACTGCTGGACGAAGGCCTCCCCCAAACCTTTCCAGGCTTGCTTGTCGCACGCAATCCAGGCCAGTTCTTGTGGTAGGCGTCTAAGTCATCCCGACACCTCTTTCGGCGCCGGCCTCGGCGACGTCTTCTATCTTCTGGCACCCACAGAGTTAATATTCTTGCCCACCGACCCTCGTGCATACGGCTGAAGTGACCCGCCCAGTTCTATTTCAGTCTGGCAGCCTTTCTTACCACATCTTTCCCGTATCCTGTCTTTAATCTATGATACCAAGAGAATTCCAACTCCTGAATAGCCTAGAAATATAAAATCGCTACAAACTTTTCGTTTATCGCTTATCTGGGTTAAAAGCACATTAATACAGCGACGCGAATTATCAAACAGTATCCATGTTGTACGTTGGCTTATTAAAATTAAGCGGAGGTTAGTATTTTATCCGAGTTGCGCACAAACGCCGCCGGGGGCGCTAATGTATGCGCCGTCACGGCTCGCTCACAGTACGGCTCGGGATAAAGGAGCTGTCTGTCAAACCGAGCCGTAATTTTGGTGAAAGTATCGATCAGTTCTGATTAGATATGCTCGTTTTGTAAGTATGTTTGCAGCAAATTAGGTTCATTTCTAAGTCTACGTAAAGGTTTTGCTAATTTATGATATTTTTTTTAATGTTGAGTAACCTATGCAGTAATAGTAAGACTGTGGGGGATGGCGAACAATTAACCTACTTGTATCTGTTCGCGTTGTCTCTTCCCACAATCTTAACCATCATCGATCGTCCGTCCACCTTGTGGGAGGCCTACTCCTGCTACGTCGTCCGGCATGTGGCCGCTACTCCAGAACCCTCCTGTCCAACGCCACACGCCTGGCTGCTGCCTGGCTATTCGGAGAGCAATTTCGGTGACTTTGGTTCTCCTGCAGATCTCCTCATTTCTGATTCAATCTCGCAGGGAAACTCCGAGCATCAATACATCGCCCTCTGAGTATCCTTAAGCTTTCGGATAAGGCCCACAGTTAGCTACCATATTTTATACGACCAGCTAAATGAGCTCATAACGTGTTGACACTACATACGACATAAAATGATTAAAACCAAACCCTAAATGTTCTTGAAATACCTATCTAACGATACCCCACATAACTTCATGGACAGATAAAAACAAATCACCTTCCTATTTTTATGAACATTTTTTGTTATCAGCGTGATCACAATGTTGAACTATGCGAAATTTCAGCTCAGATTATGGTTACTGCGTAAAACAATATAAACAAAACTATAAAAGGTTTTTGTAGGTTACTACAGAGCAGTGTCCTCTTTATGTTAAATTAAAAAAATGGAAATAATTAATTCACTATTTACCTATCTCATCCACGAGTGTACACGTTTGGCTTGAAAAATTGCGTGAGTGAGTACCAAGGGTTAATAATGTTCGGTAAGAAGTTTCAAATACTTAGAATTCGATCATTCTCATTAAGCGATGGTGTTATTGGCGTCTACGCGACGTACAAGCCAATGAGTTACTTACTACTTAACGCGTATCATGCGTTCAAAGTTAAGGTAAGTGCTCGAGGAAAGTTTTTGAATGTGTTCAGCCTTTATTATACACACCGACACTAAAACCCCTCGCACAAACTTGGACTTCGTACGGCTGTTAAAATATATGAGTTTGATGCGCTTTAAGTATAACGCCTGTTCTAGTGAATGACTCGTACAATTTTGAACTAAAGTACCTGTTAAGATTGGTATACGATAAAGTGTGCTGTGGCTAAGATAATAGAGTAGACAAAATCAGATGTATTTTTTTCTTTCCTTTTCTCTTCCAAAGTCGATGTGAAAAATTGCCCAGTGTGCCTAGTGGAGGGCGTCCCTAAAAGTAGCGCAAGATTCGAGCTGAACATAAATCGGTCTTGTTCTTCATTTTAAGGGCTGTTTGTAGAATAACATATTCGTCAAAAAAACTTATCGGCTTCGCACAAAAATCATAAAAGGGCAAGTGTGCTGCATTGCTCAGAATGAGTTTGCTCGAAATTATATAGCTTTGGATATATCGATGTACAAACAATGTATTTAGTAACTCTAACGTAAGATCAAGCATGCCCCAGGTCTTTTATCTTTTGTGTTATAGGTATGTAACCAATTGGGTTTTATTTGGTTTAAGTACAATGCAAATGTCATTTGTAATAAGGATATACGGGATTTGAACTAATATGTTCCTGAATTTGATAAAGCACCAACTTTCTCTTATATCTTTCCAAATTTTCTAGTAGTGTCTGTAAGGTACAGTCAGCATCAAAAGTTGATGACCACATTTAGATTTTCAATATCGCTGTACACCATAATATACCTAAATTGCTCAACATGACAAGCGCCAGAAATGAATGATTATCATAAAAGGGCATAAGTAGGTGAACATGACTTTTCAAAGTCGCTAAACAAAGTTATGGTAAAAAAAGCATAACACCACGTCACCAGTCATTCGGCCAGTACGGCCAGTGACGTCCGAGAACAAAATAAAGGAGGTCGTTACATTTGATAAACTAATGTGATAAATTATATTATTATTAAAGTATTATGAAGTAAATAATCTAATATATAAAATTCTCGTGTCACAGTTTTCGTTCCCATACTCCTCCGAAACGGCTTGACCGATTTTGATGAAATTTTTTGTGCTTATCCGGTATCTATGAGAATAGGCCAACATCTATTTTTCAAAAAAAAAAAAAAATTTGCAAAACAACGTTTGCCGGGTCAGCTAGTTTTATATAATAATCTCAGACTAAAGAATTCTTCTTTAATCTGAGATTAATACTATAGTCTTTTAAGCTAATACAATATTTTATAGATAATAAATAATTGCAACCGCAATGGTCTACATTCGATACAAAGTGATAATTAAGTAGATATATTATTTTACATTCAAGGGTAAACAGTTTTACAAAGAATTGAATTAAAACAGAATTTGTGTGAATTTTGAAAATGAGTCTTATATGTATATAGGGGGTCTACCAAGAGTTTGTTTTTCAAACAAACCACGAGTTTTGCACGCGATAGTCACGGAAGTTTCCTGTATGTGAAATAAATTATACAAGTATTTTTATCTACTGAAACATGTCAAAATAATAGTAGTTTCATTCATCAATTAATGTTAAAACTTTATTTAACATTTTTTTATCGTCAATTTATTGATAATACTCGTAAGTATTCTACTTGACAGCAAAACACTATGTCGTCACTATATCATATTTCATACAAAACCCTTGACAAAGGTCGTTTTTGACATTTAATTAAAAGTGCTTGATTTGACAAGTTGGAAACAACCCTACTAGTATTTCCATAGATTTTCTAAAAGCGCCCTTATCGGATAGTAGCGATCGAGTTTTGCACGCGATAGTCACGGAAGTTTCCTGTATGTGAAATAAATTATACAAGTATTTTTATCTACTGAAACATGTCAAAATAATAGTAGTTTCATTCATCAATTAATGTTAAAACTTTATTTAACATTTTTTATCGTCAATTTATTGATAATACTCGTAAGTATTCTACTTGACAGCAAAACACTATGTCGTCACTATATCATATTTCATACAAAACCCTTGACAAAGGTCGTTTTTGACATTTAATTAAAAGTGCTTGATTTGACTAGTTGGAAACAACCCTACTAGTATTTCCATAGATTTTCTAAAAGCGCCCTTATCGGATAGTAGCGATCGATAGAGGGCGCATTAAGGAAATGTATGAAAATTGTTCTCGTCTACTAGCCTATCATCACCGTGTAAATTTCGTACCAGACCCTCGGATTGGGTTCTAATTCAATCGTAACTATAAAAATCATAAACTAAGTCGACGGTATGAATTTGAACGGAATCTGCGTGATTTTTGAAAATAAGTCTTATTGCTTTACGAAAGAGGTTACAATTCAATCGAACTAAAAAATCTATAATTACGTCGATGGTGTAAATTCAAACTGATGATTCTAAATGTTTTCGGATATTATAACGATCAGTAATTTTTGACAAAATGGTGTTCAGTGACCTTTGACAAGTAGTGTTCAGTTAGTTTTGAACTTTAATGATGTTCATTCAATACTGGCGCCCTTCTTGTTGAGCGATTTATGGGTGATATAATGTTCATTGATTTTGAAAATCTGAATGTGGTCATCGACTTTTGATGCTGACTGTACCAGGGCAGTCCCAGAAGTATCCGACCTGACACACTTAAAGAGGTTTTTATCTCAATAAATACTCTTTTTAAAAATAATATACTTCATAAAGTTTAAATTTGAAATTGGAACACGTAGCGTCGTTTGTCTTTTGTTTAGTAGCCATCAATTGTTGACGCTGTGAACAAATTTTCAGACATGGAGAAAATTGGCCATCGTTATGTGATACAATACTTTCATTTGAAAGGTTTTAGTCCAACTGATATTAAAGCGGAGCTAGATTCTACTTTGGGGGAGTCTGCTCCATCGTTTACAACAGTAAAATATTGGGTGGCAGAGTTTAAACGAGGTCGCTTGAGCTGCGAAGATGAACATCGATGTGGTCGACCAAATGAAGTGACAATACCAGAAACCATAGAAAAAATCCACAAAATCGTATTAGATGACCGGCGATTGAAAGTACGCGAGTTAGCAGACATGGCAGGGATTTCAAAAAGTGCTGTACATCGCATATTAACCGAAAATTTGGATATGAAAAAGATGGGAAGAAAGAGCAAGGTGGGTGCCGCGATTGCTCACAGAGGACCAAAAACGACGTCGCGAAGATATTTCGACCGAGTGTTTGGCAAAATTTCACAATGATAAAGAGGAGTTTTTGCGGCGTTGTATTACTAAGTATGAAACGTGGGTGCATTATTTCACACCAGATACTAAAGAACAGTCGAAGCAATGGACTCGTAGAGGAGAACCAGCCCCAAAGAAGGCGAAAACCGTTCCATCAGCGAGAAAGGTCATATCGTCCGTTTTTTGGGATTGTCGTGGGATAATCTTTATAGATTATCTTCAGAAAGGACGGACTATCAATGGCGAGTATTATGCTAACCTGTTGCATCAATTAAGTGAACAAATCCGTCAAAAACGACCGCACCTGGCGAAAAAAAAAATTTTGTTTCACCAAGACAATGCACCAGTACACACGTGTGCCAAGGCCATGACCAAAATCCGCGAGTTAAAGTTCGAACTACTTCCTCATGCACCCTATTCGCCCGACTTGGCCCCTTCGGTTTATTTTTTGTTTCCAAATTAAAAAAAATGGCTTGCTGGTAAAAGATTTGCCAGCAATGATGAAGTGGAGGCAGCGGTTGATGAGTATTTTCACGAGCTCGACAAATCTCATTACAAACAAGGTGTTGAAGCTATCGAACATCGCTGGGCCAAGTGCATAGAACTAAAAGGAGATTATGTAGAAAAATAATAAAAAAAAAAAATGATTTTCTTTTGTTTTCCTTGTCAGGTCGGGTACTTTTGGGACTACCCTCGTACAAGTCGTCCAAATATTCAATAATAATATAAAATAGTTTGATACGTTGGCGAAAAAGAGAAACGAGAGAGTAGCATGCAGAATACATGTAACAGAGCCACAAAAGAATAGTAGCAACATATATATTTAGCAAAGTATATGTATGTTCCATTGTCTAGTACCCATAGTACAAGCTCTGCTTAGTTTGGGACTTGATGGTGTTGTGTGAATGTGATAGAATAGAATATTATTTTTTACTGATATTGTACAGTGAATCCAACGACCGACCAAGGGAACGAAATAAAACACGAAATCGTTCCCAAGCAAGATACATTTATTCATTCAATCGCCGGTGCTATATATACTAGCCTCGGAAAACTTTGACAGCGCGGTTCAGGATCGAACAGCGCCATCTATCGAATTATGATGGAACTATTATAACATTTTAGATTCCGCCCACCATGGACAGAATGTCCATAACTACAAAATAATTGTACGTTACCGCCCGCCATGACACAGTAACAAAATGTGGTGGGTTAGGCAAGCCAGTGGACTGTATTGTGACGTCGCTGTGACGTCGAGATGACACCACCTCTCGGCCGCTTGCATCTCCGCTCCCCACCGCACCGCGAGCTTCTTTAAAAGCGGACGCATTGGCTGCGCGCTTCCCTTTTTGGCGGCTGCAGCTCCGAGTTAAGTAACCAACTCTCCTGGACGAACCGGCAGCAGGAATCTCAACAGAAACCTCACCCATCGCCGAATCACGCGACCCTGTGTATATCTTTTTAATTACACATTACTAGTAATTTTTTTCGCTTGCTAAATGATGTGTAGATTTTCTTGGCAATTAAATCAATTTTTATTGTAACATTCAACTCATGTTTCTCATTTAAACACACCCTAGTAGGGATAACGTAACAGTGGACACCGGGAAGGTCTCATATACGTTACAGTGGCGCCCACGGGAATATTATAGGTAGGGGTTTGTTGAGAATCTGCTGCCCGGTGAGTCCCTTTTTTTATTTTTGTGTATGTGTGAAATCGTTCCAAAGCAGTGTGTAATTATTTTGGTAGCATATAATGTTTCTTTTTGCTTGTTTTATTGTGGACGGAAAGTCGGTGGTGTTATGCCGGCCACAATAGACATTTTCTCTTTTTGTTCTGTTGTGCTTGGAAGGTCGGTCGTGTTGAGCCGGTCACAACAGACAAATTTTGTCTTACTACGCATGGTAAGCATTTTTATATTATTACTATTTCTGTTGCCGCGTGTGATAATTAATTTTGTATCAACCGCATAAGTAACAAGTTATAATCGTTTTGCTTGCGACCACGTGTCATCTAAATGACGCGCTGTGGTCACATTCTTTGATCGCATTCTTTGTATTGCAATTTAAGGCCTCACGTCCACTAACGACGTGCTAAGGTCACCTTCGTTGATCGTATGCTTCGCGATTCACTTTTTTAAATGCCACTACGGTAATTAATTGCTGCTGGTAATTATTCCTAATAATTGCTGCTTTGGCTGACTTATGGAACGAATTCACACCCTTCTCTTTTTCATTTCTTTTCATTTTTCTACTATAACCTTCTGCTAGCGATTTTGTACGGCGATATATTTCTATATAGTCGGTATTATTTAATACGTTTACCGCCTACTACGGCGATTATCTTTTAAAATTAACTATTCTTTTCTTTCTTACTAAGAAAGTTGCATCTTTGTTATGCCACGTTTACTTATTGTAGTTGGACTGGCTGAGAATGAACGTACCTAAAGATGCTAGCGTATTACAACTAGGTATTTAGCTAGAATTCCGCGTTCATTTATTAATAAAATGTGCACGTGTCACATGCAGGTTGCTCACTAACAATAATGAAAAAGTTTAATCTTTGTCTATTTGGTATAGAAATAGGAATATCGATTTTAAACTTTCGCGATTTGTATACATCATAGAAATTAATATAGCGGGTCTTAATCGCGTTAACTGATTTAAGGTATAAATACCTATTTGTTACCGACGCTTCGCTCGTCTTGCACCGAGCGTGGTCGCGGCGAGACTGATGAGAGCTCAGCGATGTCTTGTGGAAGTGCGGGATTCAGCACCTACCCTCACTTGGTCTTTATTTAAGTTCGCAATATCGGTACTCCGACACACTACACTAATGACGTCTACACACTGTTGAGATTTATCACTGCGGCGGTGTTTACACTTGCTGATGACTGGATTCCAAGTGGCCGATAATCTATATCCATCCTCCCGGTTGAAATTGTTATATTTCTTGATTTCTACCGCTTCACGTACTATCGCCGATCGGTGGATAAGACTTGTGGTTGATGCAGTTCTATCCAGTGATTTGGTCCAGACTCCAACAAATGCTCAGCTATCGCCGACTTGTTAATATGTCGGTTTTATAATCTGTTGAGTGACACATTAGTATATAAGGCTGTGTCATATAACTCGACCGCCAGAGTGACAAAACGCATTCGAGCCTTAATTAGGGACTATAAAAGCTTATTTACGGAAGAGGAATTTGAACGGTTACATAAACCTCACATTGTGCAGCCGCCTAAGATGTACGGATTACCTAAAGTACATAAGACTAACGTACCTTTGCGACCGATTGTGAGTCAAATAAATTCACCCACATATGGTTTGGCGAAACACATAAGCAAGGTACTACAACCATTAGTAGGCAAGACGCACTCTTTCGTAAGGGACTCTCGCCACTTTATTGAAATCATCAAGAGCATGAAAAGGGAACCAGACGAGGTGATGGTGAGTTTTGATGTTGAGTCACTATTCACCAATGTTCCTATTCAAGATTGCCTTGACGTCGTAGAGAGGAAATTAAGGGAAAACGGTCTGTCTAACGAATACATCGTTCTACTCAGGAATTGCTTGGATGGAAACTACTTCCTATATCGTGGACAACATTACCTCCAGATCGATGGAGTGGCTATGGGTAGCCCTATAGCACCGGTAATGGCCAACATCTGGATGGAGCACTTTGAGGAATCCATAGACATGCAGGCGTCAAATGTGAAACTATGGAAAAGGTATGTCGACGATATCTTCTGCATCATGAAGGGCAACAAGCAGGACGTAGAACAATTCGCACACAAATTGAACTCCATACATCCGAACATCCGATTCACATTTGAAATGGAGGTAGACGGATCGTTACCCTTTCTCGACGTTAAAGTGACAGTGAGAGATAATGGTACCCGTGGACACACTGTGTATAGGAAACCGACACACACCGACAGGTATCTCAACGCGAACTCGCACCACCATCCGCGGCACTTGGATTCCGTTATGTCCTCGTTAGTGAACAGAGCGTATGACTTATGTGACCCCGAACAATTAAATAGTGAGCTGTCACATGTTCGGGAGGTACTTAGGTGCAACGGATACAAGAAAAACTTACTCTGTCGGAAGAGGAACGAGCGTAAACCTGAAGTAAGCAGAGTGCCCGCTTACATGCCGTATCTAAAGGGAGTGACAGACAAAGTTGGAACAGTACTCAAGAAATACTCCATCAAGACTGTATACAGTCCGCTCTCTAAGATAGCACACAATCTGCGTACACCAAAGGATGTCATTCCTCTCCAAACACCTGGCGTCTACAAAGTCGATTGCAGCTGTGGTAGTTCATATATCGGGCAGACTAAGCGTACAATCGCTGAAAGGGTAAAGGAACATATCGCAGCTGTAAAAAACCGACATATTAACAAGTCGGCGATAGCTGAGCATTTGTTGGAGTCTGGACCAAATCACTGGATAGAACTGCATCAACCACAAGTCTTATCCACCGATCGTCACTATTACTCCAGGAAAGTACGTGAAGCGGTAGAAATCAAGAAATATAACAATTTCAACCGGGAGGATGGATATAGATTATCGGCCACTTGGAATCCAGTCATCAGCAAGTGTAAACACCGCCGCAGTGATAAATCTCAACAGTGTGTAGACGTCATTAGTGTAGTGTGTCGGAGTACCGATATTGCGAACTTAAATAAAGACCAAGTGAGGGTAGGTGCTGAATCCCGCACTTCCACAAGACGTCGCTGAGCTCTCATCAGTCTCGCCGCGACCACGCTCGGTGCAAGACGAGCGAAACGTTGGTAACATATAGGTATTTATACCTTAAATCAGTTAACGCGATTAAGACCCGCTATATTAATTTCTATGATGAATACGAATATCATCGTAGAATTATTAGTTGCTCGTTTTGTCAAATGATTATTTTGCTACAATCGTTGTTTTTGGTCTTCGATCTTATGTTCTTGTTACTGCCTATCGGTATGTTTTTGCGAATGCATCTATTTATGCATTTACTGTTCATCGTGAACTCAAACATTAAGTTCCTGCGTCGCAATTATTGAATTATATTTTGTTTTGTAATGTTTTGTGTCGTTAGGATTGTTTCTTTCAATGTCTGGTTTCTATTGAAATATATAAAACGTATAATGATAAATAAAAATGATAAAATTAAACCGCTGACAGCCGGATAAATGTTTAATTATCAATATGTAACTTGTCCCTTTTTATAAAATGCTATGCATCTGGTTTACTAAACCATCTTAAATAGTGCTGGTTATAATGTGTTCTTGTGTTTACGCAAAAGTTATTATATCAAACTGAAATTATCAAACTTAATTGAATTGAAACTAACTTTAACTAAAGTGGGTATTTGCACATAAATTGAATCAATAACTTCTATTTTTGAATAAATAAGTGGCTATTTACATATGAATCAAATAAATAATATTTATACCTCATTAAATAACTAAAGTGGCTGTTTACATACAAATTAAATAAATAATTTCAAAACTTAAATAACTAATGTGGGTACTTATACATGAATCAATATACTTTAATAACTAAAGGAAATTAATTGATTTACAAGTTAAAGATAATACCATTTCGTATTTCACCGTCGTTTATTTTAACCTAAAAGCTGATTAAAATAATTAAATCTTATTCTATTATAGCATAAATGTGTTTATAAACGATTGGGTACAGTGTCATTAACAACAATGTAAGACGCATATGTATGCGAAGTTATAATTACCTACATAATTATTGGTAAAGGCCAACAATAGTGCTATTGTTTTCGAGTTGGAGCTCACAAGTCACAAGATAACGCATTGTTGTGTTAACGATTTACATAAACATGCTAACATAAAACATGAATAAATATTACTGTTATAAATTTTCGAAGTGGTTTTCCAAATTTAATATTGTTGCACAATCTGTTATTTATCTAACTAATTATCCAACTATCTGATAACTATCTAGTTTCACATAACTGTATAAATATCGGATATGTTTGGAAAACCGCTTGGTGATTGCCATATAAAAGATCTTAAATTAACTCACTACAAAGTTTAAGAATGTAATGATTAATGCTCATCACTAATGAATTAATCACTAAAATAACTTAACACTTCGTTACAAATAATATAAAAAACTTTAACTCCTAATTACAGCTAAATCATGTACCCATATATCTTGTTACATATAGCTTTGGTAATGACTGATCGTAATATAATATTTTTTTTTCCCTTATGGCTCAGTGGCTGGAAGGTTGTTGTCGGATCGGTCTGTGGTTCGATTCTCGATTGTGTTTTTTTTGTGTTTTTTAACTATGGTAGTGTATACTATGTCGTCGATAGTCTCCTTCGACGATGTACTATACATTACATCTTGCCGCGAATATTTTTTTGTGTTTTTAACTATGGTAGTGTGTACTATACCATCGACGTTCTCCTTCAATGGTGTTTTATTCATTACATTCTACCAATAATTGTACAATTGTCATTAATTAATTGTATCGTGTACAGAAACTAGATTATGACTCGCGTCACTTGTTTACGTCAGCCGATCACTCGGGTCAAAACATTGTATTATACTTTATACTTTGTAACGTAATACTACACGTATTGCGTTATAATATCTCGCAGGCGCTTAACGCCAGCTTAGCCAGATATCGTTCGCAATATTACCAAATATGGTCATATTCACTAGCCAAAGGCAGTTGTGAGTCATAGGTTTATGCCTATATAAGATGGGTGCGCGTTGTAGAATGGTCACTTTCCCTAGACATCGGAACGCTGCCGCTACACCTCGCGATTATTCTACATTCTACTTCCTATCTACTGTCCCGCTGGGGGTAAGCATATTCTAGTTGTCTGTGTGCCTATATGTTCTGTCTGTAGTATCTGTGTCTCCTAAGCATAACAGCCGATCTAGGGACAGCCTGTTCCTGACCGGTTGTTGTGTATTCTCTATGCTGTTTCCAGTTCTTCCTACGGGCTCACTGCACCTGACGTTCTTCCTACGGGCTACGTTCTTCCTACGGGCTCACTGCACCTGACGTTCTTCCTACGGGCTACAAGCCACGAGCTGCTGGCGCCGTGCCGCTACTAGCCAGCTGCCACCCAAGCCTCCGTTCCTGCCTACGAGATCCTACAGCCAGGCCACGGATGCCTGAGCCTGACCGCTCGGCCCACATCGGCTGCACCGCCTGAGACCCGCTCAGCCTGAACCTCGACCACAGAGCTGCCTGCGTAGCGCACCTTGGCCAGCTCATCGGCGACCCTACGAGCAGCTACCCTGCGAGCGTCGGAGAGCAGCAGGAGTCTACACTCCAGCTAGCTCAGGCCAGTGCTTACCTAGTTCGGTCATACTGTATGTAAGCGGTAGTGAGACGTAATAAAGAACCTGTTCAGCCAAGCAGTGTTTCTCTCGAACCCCGACATCCTACCTGAGATCCTCCGTCTCAACTTAATTATAATGAACACTTTTTTATGCTTTTACAATTCGCATCGAGCGCGTTAATGAGCAATTTGTTTGTGATATTGCCAACTAATCGTATGATTGTTGGTATCGTAATATAGTAAGATCGTAATATTGGTTTACGACTTATACTCTTTTAATTAATTTCACTTATCGAATACGGGTGGTCAGGTGGTGCCTACCAACATAGACTGGGTGGCTATTTGCTATAAAACTCACGTATAATACCTCTTCGCGCGTCGTGTATTATAATGAATACGATTCGCATCGGGAATGAATGCTGGCTTGTTCATACGTATGATTGTGTGTGGGCCTTTTGAATGTGATGTATGTCAGGTAATAGGAACGTTCAATGCTTGGTGACGTATAAATGGCCGAGGGTTATACTTGTTTTTTTTCCTCTTTCAGGGTTTGTTGCCTTGTATTTAACCTACTGACACCACTACCACTAATCTGTTTCAAGGTTCCGGAATGCAGTTGCCGCCTACCAGCCACAGAATTTTCCCTCCGGGAAAATTCTGGCCTAATGGGGGGAGTGTGTGACGTCACTGTGACGTCGAGATGACACCACCTCTCGGCCGCTTGCATCTCCGCCCCCCACCGCACCGCGAGCTTCTTTAAAAGCGGACGCGTTGGCTGCGCGCTTCCCTTTTTGGCGGCTGCAGCTCCGAGTTAAGTAACCAACTCTCCTGGACGAACCGGCAGCAGGAATCTCAACAGAAACCTCACCCATCGCCGAATCACGCGACCCTGTGTATATCTTTTTAATTACACATTACTAGTAATTTTTTTCGCTTGCTAAATGATGTGTAGATTTTCTTGGCAATTAAATCAATTTTTATTGTAACATTCAACTCATGTTTCTCATTTAAACACACCCTAGTAGGGATAACGTAACAATGGACACCGGGAAGGTCTCATATACGTTACAGTATATAAAATAAACATTCTTACAATAGTTTCTTAACCATACCAAATACAATTATTAACTAGGCATACTTATCTTTAAGTTTTACACCGTAACTGGAAGCACAATAAGTTTAGACACTGGCCTTTTTATAATAAAGTCTTTGCATCGCAAAGACACGACTGTAGTGATGTTGTCTGAGCCAGTGTGTTTGTCTACAATAAGGCCGTAAAGCCACCTTGCCGGTGGCATGCCATCCTCTATCACCAACACTACATCACCCACCTTGGGTTCAGGTGTGCTGTGAGACCATTTATACCTGTGATGAAATTGAACCAAGTACTCACGAGACCATTTACGCCAAAAGTCCTGAACCATCCGCTGAGTTAAATGCCACCTTTTTAAAGTGCTGATATTCGAATCTTCAAAGTTACATTCGGGTACGAGTAGCAAAGGTTCACCCACCAAAAAGTGACCTGGCGTTAGTGAACACGGATCATCTGGGTCACTGCTGATGGTAGAAATAGGCCTAGAATTGAGGCAAGCTTCAATTTGAGCCAGGACAGTAGACAACTCTTCAAAAGTAAGAGTGCTAAGGCCTATCACTCTCCTAAGGTGGTGCTTGGTTGACTTCACTCCAGCTTCCCAAAGCCCTCCAAAATTTGGAGAGTGGGGTGGAATTAAGTGCCAGTCAGTTCCATTGGTTGCCAACCAGTCAGCAATATCAGACGCTACGCCGGATCTTTCGTGGGTAAACAATGCCTTTAACTCCTTGTTAGCCCCGATAAAGGTGGTCCCGTTATCACTCCACAACTCACGACAATGACCTCTCCTAGCCGTAAAGCACTTGAAAGCGGATATAAATGCTTGAGATGTCATGTCGCTTACGACATTTAAATGTACGGCACGTGTGGCCATACACACAAATAAACAAATGTATCCCTTTGTGGAGTGATAACCACGGCCCTTTGTAAGTCTAACACTAATGGGACCTGCATAGTCCACACCACTTCGCAGGAAAGGTCGACTAGCGTTGACCCTGACTGCAGGCAACTGGCCCATTAGTGGAGGAGTGATCCGTGGAGCATGACGAATGCAAGTAGAGCATTTGCGGATATGTTGTCTTATGACAGTCTTTGCATTTAGAATCCAGAATTAGGATCTTAGATAATTTAAAACTAATTGTGGTCCACCATGTAAAGTGCGCTCGTGGGCGTCGGCTATCAAAAGAGATGTAAAGTGAGACATCTGAGGAATTATTATTGGATGCTTGACATTTTCATGTATGTTAGCGTTGTGTAGTCTACCACCAACCTTTAAAGTTTGATCTAAATCTAAAAACGGATTGAGCGAATTTAGTTTACTTTTCTTATTTACCTTTCCTGTTTTTCTTATACTTTCTATTTCTTCATTAAAATGTTCCTTTTGACAAATTTTTATACATGTAAATAAGGCTTCATTAATTTCTAAATATGTTAAGTTAGTATTACAATTTTTACGTTTTAATTCTTTGATCTTTAGAAATTTTCTACAAAATGCAATGGTTCTAGTTAGTTTCCTCAAAGTCGAAAATTTTGTTATGATTTCATTTTCTTTATGCTCATTTGTAACTAAATTGCAGGTTAAGATGGATTTTCGCTCTTCTAAATTAGTACTACCTATTATTTTCTCTTTACCATAATTTATTGATTCATTCGATGGCCAACTAGGTCCCTTAATCCATAATTCTAGCTGTGACAATTCAGCCGCTTTAACGCCTCTTGACGCACAATCTGCAGGATTGTCTTTAGACTGTACATGCGACCACTGTTTATTGTCCATTACGGTTAGTATTTCAGACACTCTGTTGCCAACAAAGGTCTGCCAACGACTCGGATGGCTGCTTAGCCAAGCCAGAACCACTGAGGAGTCAGTCCAGGCATAAATGTCATCTCTACCAATCTGCAAGGTGTCCGCAACTTCAGAAATAAGTTTTGACAGCAGCACTGCGCCGCATAGTTCCAAACGTGGTATGGATACCACCTTGACTGGGGCCACCTTGGTTTTCGATGCTACTAGACTGACGTGAACACAACCGTTATGATCTATGGTCCGTGTGTAAACCACTGCTGCATAAGCCATGTTGGATGCGTCACAAAAGCCTTGCAATTCAAGACGCACATTGTCCTTGGCAGTACCGAGCCATCTTGGCAACTGAAAACCTTGTATGTGATGGAGGTTGTCTCTAAAATCAATCCAATCCCTTAACAACCTTTCGGGCAGTTCATCGTCCCATCCTATACCTGCGAGCCATAAACGCTGGATAAATACTTTGGCTGTCGTTATTACTGGAGCGATCCAACCCAAAGGATCAAATAAACGAGCTATGTCAGAGATGACCTTTCTCTTGGTCACCGGCAATTCCAGCGGCAGCAGGTTGACAGTATATTTAAAGTTTGTATTTCTGTCCCACGTTAATCCTAAAATTTTCATAATGGTGTTTATTTTAAATTCTAAATTTTGATTGTCTGATTTGTCTTTTATCTTATCTAATAAACTATAATTATTGCTTGACCATTTCTGAAGCTGATAACCACCGCGACCAAGAAGCTCGTTCATTTTACTGTAAATCTGTTCACCTTCAGCAATAGATTCGCAGCCCGACAAAAAATCATCAAAGACTACCCTGACTTTAGTCGTGCTCTTATCACTGCGGATGACTGCATGGTGCGGTAAATATACAGCAGCCTTGTGTCTCTCCGAGTCTGGAACAAACTCTGCATGTCCCAGATGAATATACTCATTGATAACAGCACTATACTGAGTCTTCAATTTAGGGTTCCTTAATAATCGCTTCTCCAGCATGAAAAAACGTTTACGAGCTATAGCTTCTGAGCTTCCATATTTGCTACGCGGGTCGGTAGAATTAAACGGCAATCTAACTAAGTATCGCCCCGAGGCGTCTCTAGTGGTTGTAGTACAGTAGAAATCTTCACACTTTTGCTCTTCTTCTGTTAACCTAGCTTTACTCACTGCAGACTGATCTGATTCTAACTCCCAAAACTTGCGCAGCAAATCGTCCGTGTCTAGGCTTACAATCGCGTTGTAACATACTGGCCGTGAAAACGATGACTTCTGGATTTCACCTGACAAAATCCAGCCCAGTTTAGTCTTTTGGGCAATAGGCGAACCTGGAGGCCCCTTGACTAAACCTTCCAATAAGACTTCGCTGACCACACAAGTACCCAACAACAAGTCCACCTTACCTGGTGTATCAAAAGATGGGTCAGCGAGCTCAGAGGATGAAAACGGTGGTTGAAACCGAATGATCTTCCTTTCAGGAAGACATGAAGTAAGTCTTCTTAGAACAAATGCATCGACATTTAAAACAAAGGTGGGATCTAGGCGAGAATGTAACTTTATATGAACCATCCACTTGGAGGGTATTGACACCCCGTTATCGTCGCCTAGTCGAGCTATGTCGGTATGAGCAGATCGTTTCTTCAAGCCGAGCAACTGTACTGCAGCCTCTGTGATAAAAGAGGCTTGAGAACCTTGATCCATCAAGGCTCTTAGAACCATAGCAGTGCCAGTGTAGGTCTCGACATTCACCAGAGCTGTGGCTAACAGCCCATGGCTATGAGTATCTGCATAGCAAGAAATTGGCTTGGTACTCTCGCTTTGAGTAGACGTAGCAGCTGCTGTAGCAACTACAACGTTCTTGTCCACAGAGCCATCACTAGGCTCAGTAGACTTGCCGGTCTTTGGGTGAAGCAGTGTGTGGTGTTTTCGTTTGCAAACATGGCATTTAGTAGTTTGGCGACAAAAATATACCGAGTGACCTTTACTTAAGCAATTGAAGCATACATTATTGGCTCGGACAAATTCACGACGTTCGTCAGAGTCCTTTTTAGCAAATTGCTTACAGTGACATAATTTGTGATCTTCAGAACAAAATATTCAAGACAATTGGGCAGCAACGTGAAATGACGTGGTTTTGTTACGATTAGATGTTGGTTTCGTCTTACAATCTAAATATTCTAAGGACCGGAATCGTGATTCTAAGAATTCTTTAAATTCTTGAAATTTAGGTAGCTCATCTGAAACACTAATATTTGATTCCCATAATTTTCTAGACTCGTTATCTAATTTCGAACTAATTATGAAAATCACGATTACGTCCCACGAATCAACATCAATATCGAGAGTTCGTAACCCATGTAGACATTCAACAGTTGTATCTAAAAGATGTTTGATCGCCGAAGATGACTCCTTAACGATAGCGGGTTGTTGTATAAAAGTTTTAGCATACAGTTGGACAGGAATTTCTTATTGTCATAACGTTTTGTTAACACTTCCCATGACTCTCTGTAGTTTGATGCAGTAACTGGCGTGTGCCTTAGTAACTGCTCTGCTTCACTAGACAAGTGAGCCTTTAAATAATGGAGTTTTTGGACGTCATCAATGGCATCATTTTTATCAATCCCTACTAATATTATAAATTTGAAAGTGTGTATGTATGTATGTATGTATGTATGTTCCGTTTTCACGCTAAATCGGCTGAACCGATTTAGTTGATATTTAATATAGAGATATATTGGACCATGGAGACGGACATAGGCTACCATAAGTTGCAAAAATTAAACTGGGAGGGATTGTAGGGAGGGTAGAAGTTTGTACGGCACAATTTTAACCTCTTGGAAGTAAGAACGCATGCGCTAATAATTGAGTGTTGCGCATGTGCTAACATATCTGTCAGTACTGTCACGTCGTACATAATGTCATATTGTGCACGTTGAAAAACCAGCCAGTTACATTCAGTACAGCCAAAGAGGTTTGATTACTAATAATACATTCGAAATAATTTTGTTTCAGCCGTTTAATTTTATTATATAATTATTAGTTTATATATGCGAACAATTTTATGTAATAGGTCGGATTTATATTAACATTTTCGCATTTTAAATATTAGTAGGGACAATCGTTCCAATATATTGTGATGTTATTATGTACCTTTCAGTAGATAATGGTAGATAATGTCATGGATACTGACCGAGTTACTTTGTACCCCATAGAGTTTCTGAAGTCTTTAGAATAATCAGGATTGTCTTCACACATCTTGAGACTGAAATTAGATTTGTGTTACCCCGAATTTAACGCGCGCTAAGCGGCGGGCAAAAGCTAGTAAGTCTATAAAGCGGATCCGGAACTCTTAGAAGAGAGTCTCGCGTTGCTATCAAGACAAATTAAAATGATAATCAGGCCAATTCCTTATCTAGCTTAGCAAAAATGTTCTTATAAATTACCTATAGAATATAAAAGGAACTTTAAACAGCACATAGTTTACCTAGCTTTTGCAAAACTTGATAAAAATCTCCTTAAAGGGTGCTAGTAAGTGATATAAACAAGTCACGAAATGAAGTCCATTCAGTATATTGGCCGGAAAATGTGGGTAGGCTGATTTTAGGTAGTTTTACGTTGCATTTACTTTCAATTGATTGTTTTTTAGTATTGCTATTTAATTTAAGTTCTTTTAATTCACTCTTATATGTTATGTAAATATCTTCTGTCTTGTCATAAATATCTGTTGTAAAATAAGTATTTTTCATATCTGTAGTTGTAGCTATTTCTATTATTTTTTTGTGTGTATCTACAAAACCTTTCCACTGTGATTCTAATGTTTCTAAACGTGTTTCAATATATGATTGCGTTAATCGATCTTTGGGTGACTTCTTAAAATTAACTCTTCCTCTCTCTATTATACTTTTAGCATCTAATTGTAATTTGAGTAACAACTCCATGTTTAATAATAACAATGCAATAAATCTAAATGTAAAATACAATAAATTACCCAAAGCTCTAAACTAATTTGTTTCTATTTACCAGACAAAACTACTAAATAACTACTTGCTACAACAGATTTGATAAGAGATTCAAGTTGAATTTCTTAAAGACAGAAATATTCTAAGTTACTGATCAAATTACGAAAATTTTACAAGTGTTTTTAAAATATCAAACTCAGAAAAAAATCAGGCATAGGTTCTCCGTAGTATCACTTTTTACCAAATTATTCTAAGTCTACAAACTACTTTAACATATTTAACTATGTCTAAGATTACTTCTAAATTTAACTAAGTAAAAAAGCAATAAAACTTATAAGTCCCAAATTTAGCAAATATTTTCTAAGTCCAAAACACGTCACTATTCGCTACGTAAAATTAAACGATTAACTACTGTTTCACTAAAGATTTCACTAATTTCTGCACTCGTAATAATGTCAAAGTTACTCACAGTTTGCTGCTGCCAAACCTGATTCACGTCTTGTCACTGTTGTCGTCACGTCTGCAAACACTCCCAGCGCCCTCTAGCGGTGCCTCATACACAACTCGATAGGATGACAGCGCCCTCTGCCGCGTGATTCGGCACACCTCATCTGCACTCCAAACAGCGCCTTTCCCCCAAATCGTCGTAGTCTTGCAAAGGGACTGGTGGTGCCCTCTATAATAACGTCTTGCTCCAACTGGTGCGCCCTCTTTCGTAGCTGCTCCACAATTCACTCGCAACGCGCGTGCGATAGTAGCACTTCAGTGGAATCGCCACTGGTTTCTGTGCTGATACTCAAAAATTCACGGCGCGATAACACAAACAACGCTCGTGACGCGCGGGATCCGGCTCGAAGGACCACTTTGTACAGTGAATCCAACGACCGACCAAGGGAACGAAATAAAACACGAAATCGTTCCCAAGCAAGAGACATTTATTCATTCAATCGCCGGTGCTATATATACTAGCCTCGGAAAACTTTGATAGCGCGGTTCAGGATCGAACAGCGCCATCTATCGAATTATGATGGAACTATTATAACATTTAACAGATATGCTGAGTACAATATACAATGCATAAAATAATTAGTTAGCATTACAATAAAAGTAACAGAAGATAACTTATACTTGCATAATTAAATTACAGTCGATGACTTTTCATCCAGTACCACATGATTTGTCTATCTAGTCTGTTCAATGCAGTATTCTCCGGGCTGTTGGAGCTTTCACGTACCCGTCTCATTAAGGATACCGCCTTATTTTGCAAAATTGCTTAAAATAAGGCTCTCTTGCTTCAGCAAACAACGCACATGCACAACAAACCCTTAGGAAATTAAGCAGGAAAAATAGTTGCATTTCAGTTACTCGCAAATTTATTTTCTCTAAGTTTAAAGTAAGTTTCATTTTATTTATTAATATAAGCTACGACCTCACCTTTAAGCGACACTTAATAAAAAACTCAACACAAAACTATTTAAAATACATGGTACCAGGGCAGCATAACAACAAAGTAGTAGAAGTGTGCTATTGTTAATATTTTGCGCTCCCAGGGGGCACCTGTTGACTTTTCTTTCATAGAAACTTGTTAAATACTTGATGGTATGGACCCGACAAGTTGGAACTTGCTACGAGTGTCAACTACCAACGTACTAGCTATTTACTGGTGGACCGAACACCAAGTTTATTTAAAGTACGTGACAAAATTGTATAGTGGCGTTCTTAAGTAGGACGAGCAATAAATTATTTTGTTTTGGTATCTACTTGACCGGTGATGTTGGTGTTTGAATTAGAGATTGACTTTTTTTAATGTAAACCGATTTGAAATTTCATAATCTTAATATATAAAATCCTTGCGTTACTGACTGACTGACAGACACGCTACAGCCGAAAATATTGGGCGCAGGAAGATGAAACTTAGCATGAAAGTTCCTTGGGGACCGTAGGGGTGCACTAAGAAGGGATTTCCCGAAATTCCCACGGGATTGGCCAAAACGGGTAAATTTAAAAAGAAATGCAGGCGTAGCTGCTGGCGTCCTCTAGTATATTATAGTTTTAGGGTGCAGTTTAGGGCAGCAGTAACCTAGCAGACATACCAACAGACCATGCCATGCAGAGAGCATTGGATCCAAACGCCACTATTAGAAGTTATGAGGCATTAGATTGTAAATAATCATTTGCCTGGTACCCAGGAGAGGTCCTGTCCTGGCCTTTTTTAACGTTTTTGACAGTCGTTTCGGGGAGTCAGTTCACGTAAATACGCTGATACTGGTGTAAACCATGGAATATCGCTATTCCTTTGGGTTGCGAAGGTCAGAAAGCGGCAGTCGCCCTGTAAAAAGTAGTTTTTCTGTCATATCTGATTAGACTAGTAAGTGCAGCCTGGGCTCCAAGTATCGGGTGTTTCCATTTCACGTAACGCTTGGACGATGATGAGTCGTATTACGACGAAGTTATATACACCACAGTGCTGCACTCACGGAAACAGTAAATGGATATTTGATAGCTTTTTTACGAATTGACATTTAAAAGGGCGCCTTCATATTGACGACGGACGACCGGTTAGCGCAGCGGGAGTGTAAGCGACTGCTACGCCGAAGGTCGCGGGTTCGATTACCGCTCAAGTCAAACATTAGTGTGCATGAACATGGATGTTTGTTTTGGTCTAGGTGTTTCTAGATATAATATGTATGTCATCATTCTCTTAGTGTTATCCCAGTTTCAATCTGGGTTCCGCTTACTAACCGGATTTGGCTGAATATTAGCTTTTCCACGGAGCGACTGCCTGTATGACCTCCGCAACCCGAAGGAATAGCGATATGCCATGGTTTAGACTAGTGTCAGTTTATTTTAAAAAGTATATATGTATGTTTACCCATGACACAAGCTCTGCTTAGCCTGGGACTAGATGGTGATGTGTGTATGTGGTAGGATATTGTTATTATTATTAAATTATTTTTACTATGTGATACTTTACGACTATACGCCATAATTGTATTTGAAAAGTTTGAATGCATATCTTATAGTTACATGGATAATTTTGCCTGCAGGTGCTTGTATAATAATAATAATAATAAAGCCCTTTATTACGAAACTCACAATTTTCCTTAAATCTAACAAACTAATTTATAAAAACTCTCTTAGTTCGGCGTGCCTGTTGGCAAAGGCCTCCTCCAACGATTTCCATTGTAATCTGTCTTGCGCTATTCTTCTCCAATATGGCCGAGCTGTCAATTTTATTTCATCTTCCCACCTTGTGTTCTGCCTTCTTTGTTTTTTTTTGCCCTCTTTTGGGTACCACTCTGTAACAGTTTTGCTCCATTTTCCATCTTTACCGCGCATCATATGACCAGCCTATCTCCACTTCTGTTAGTCTATGTGTGTAAGTATATCACTAACATTTGTTATTGTCCTTAAATCTTTGTTGCTAATTTTATCCTGACGTTTTTAGCCGCTCATTGTATAGTTCATTATAAATAGCTTTGCGTTATGTTACGAACTTACAACATTCATTAATTAAGAAAAAAAAAAATTAGACACCGTGTTTTTTAAGTCAGTATTTGCCTGTAAAGCATGCACTCAGCCCATGATGTAGAAGCTACCTATAATATTTATTTTACAAAATGTGTAAAAAAAATATATTTTCCGATTTTTTTTTCGCCAAGACAATTTTTTCATAGCATTACAATGTGACGGTCGATGCGTAAGGTCAATGCACTTAATTTATAACCTAAAAAGTAGGTTACCCTTTGTTTACGACACATTTTAGTCCTATGAAATGCTGATTTTAGAGAAAAATTTGTATAGATTCTTTTTTTGTATATTTTTTCAAATTAATATTATAGGCAGCTTCTATATCATGGAGGGAGTACATACTTAACGGAAAAACACTGACTCTGGAACATGATTTCACCACTCGTATGTCGAATGCAAAGCAAGCAGGCTGGCGAAAAAAGTATTTTCAGTTAACGATTTTGATAATCGAAATTAGAACAACAAACCAAATTCACGATTTGATTAGGCCATAATGTCCAGTTAAATCCAGTTTTCTCAATATTTGATAGCTGTTGTGTATACTTTGTAGCCGTTCCTGAAAATGCACATTGCTGCAACTCATCGTTAAAATAATAAAACCTTTCCGTAAGATAATTAGCGTCTCCAACGATACGCCTCAACTTACTTGTGCCCGTAAAGGCAAATGTTTATGTTTGGCTATCAGCCGCCCAAGATTATGCGTATAACGAAAAAATATATAGTAATTTCTAATAATTCTTCATGTTATTCATTTAACGAAAGAAGATAGTAAAATCTTTTTAATAAAAAAAGTATCTTAACGGAGATAATCGTCATGTTGTAATGCCAGTGTTGCCACGTCAACGAAACAAGAGATTTTAAAATTAAATAAAAATATAAGAAGTGAAAAATAAATAAGAAAGTGGTGATTTTAATGTTAATTAAGTGATAATTATAAAGAAAACGTATTATTTTATATAGTTAAGCCAATAATAAGCAAAATAATCATAACGATTCGATAAAGGTCTATGCTTTTTTTATTTGCAACCCCATATTTGACTGTCATGAGTCATGACACAAGTCGACTAACAACCTATCTTGTTTATAAACTCGGTTTGCGTGATCGTTTTTTTTGCGACTTTGCTATTTTATTTACGAACAAGCTTGATAATGGACTCCGAAGATTCTTCTAACCCTTACGACCACCGCCTGAACATGGATTTCGAACCCGCTTTTCACGAAAACCCCAGCGCGAACTTGGACTCGATATCTGCAGTTTCTGGTGACCCCGGCATTCACTCTGGACCGAGTTCTTCTCAAGATTTATCTGCTGTCTCAAGAAGACATTTATGCTTCGTAAATTGCGGTTTAAGTGTTACAAGAATTCGACGACACGTTTTGGAAATTGCAGAAGTGCGACATATTGTACAACGATGGATTCGACAACAAGAGTTACCTAAATACAAGTTCTTTTTGTCGTAATTAATGAAATATTACGTGTAACGTCATCTTTGTAGAACTTATTTATTGTCCTAGGAAGTAAGTGTTGTAATTAACTACTACAATTAAATGTAGTTGTACCTGACAGTGACAAAATATCATCAGTTTGATTTCGCCATAAAAATACTTTTTATATCTCAATAGCTAGAAAAGTAATATCAATTTCTAATTGTTTGATATATTTACTAGGTGCATATTTCGAGTGACAGTGTAGTATTATTTTGTCCTCGGTACAAATAAAAATTATTTTATATCAATTATGCCATCTTTTATTTAATAACTGCCTTGATTAATCATTTACTGACATCACATACTATCTTTCAAATATGGTTTTAAACATGGGCAACTTATGGCCAAAGTCACTATGGGAACTGGGCATTTCCCTTTACGGCAGAAGATTGTCAGTTAATAAAATCTCAGTTCTTCCGTTCGCCCTACACTCGCGTAGAAAAAAGTAATTACAAGCGACAATTAAAATTACATACATACATACATAGACTCATGCCTGTTTCCCGGAGGGGTAGGCAGAGACTACGGAACGCCATTTGCAACGATCCTGACATACCTCTCTTGCTTCATTCACTCCCATCAAGTTTCTCATGCATTGACATTGACCTATCCTTTTCTTAGAATGTCTCCAATCTGGTCAGAGAACGTCCGCCTAGGTCTTCAACTTCGTCCTGTCCCATTCACACTTGCCTTATATATCTTCTTTGTCAGTCTTTCGTCATCCATCCTCTCCATGTGCCCAACCCATCTTAACATGCTTTTCTCGATGCTTGTCACTACATCTTCTTTTACCCCACACCACTCCCGTATCACACAATTCTTTATTAAATATAAAATTTTAATTGCTAATTGCCTTACCATAAAGCCATCGTATTTTTTTACATTAACCGTGGCCAGCAGTCACAGATAACTAAGTTTTTAAGCGAAATAAATGATTTTCAGTTTCGCAACGACCGTAATGGCGGTTATCTTTGCTAAAGTACGTAATAGATTTATTTAATCTAAGGTAATAGTCTCCGAATGGTACATTTCAGTAACGGTCCACTGATAAGGTATTCTATTTTTAAATTATTTGATTTTGCTCTTGAACCTGTATTGAACAATGTGTAGGCAAAAAAAAACATTGTTTTCTACGACTGAAGGCAGTAGGATAATGTACATATAGCTTTAAGTAAAAAGCTGACGACTCGTGATCGTTTTTTGGGATCTGAACAAGGCGTGTGCTCGGTTTATCATGGATATGCCTCCGGACTTTGTTTGTATAAATACTGATTGTATTGACACAGCTCTACTCATTTATGCTCTTTATATTCTCCAGTGGATAGGCAACCTTATGGCCTTGTAGCGACCAGCTACATATCACTGGAGCCATCTATCGGACGAAGATGACAACCATCACAACGCCATCTAACCAATGACGACGGTACTACCTCGACACTACGCCACCTAACAACGCGGGAAATATTCAAACGATCCTGAACCGCGCCAGCAACTTTCGCACGCGAAGCGGCATATATATAACGTAGGTAACGTAGGAGAACGTGGGCGTTCTTCGTCTCTCAGGTCTTCCTCCATGTATATTTCAGGAAAATAAGACCCGTACACTCAGTAGGTTTTAATCAAAGTAATTAGTTCACTTCACAAACTAAATATGCACACGTGGCTCGGATGAAAATAGATTACTTTTGGAAACGCGGCGAAGTCGGACGTAAGTAGGCTACACTTGTTTCCTCCGCTATGTCTGTCACCAAAGTGTCCGTCGACAGCTCCACATTTGCTTATAAAAACATCAAATGACCTTGACAGCTGTCAACTGCCGACCTGAGTGTTGCCAACCATAGTATCCGAATACGCCCAAATCTATTAAGATTTGACGTTCCGTTTTCCAATCTCCGACACGGCCATTTTGACACGTCACTCGCCCCTGTGTGATGCTCCTGCAAAAGAGAAAACGTTCTGCAATATCTCAAGCTCTTAGCTCGGCCCATCCTGATCATCGTTTAGTTAAAGAATAGGGCTCGTTATGTAATAAACCACAACACTAAGGGTTAACATCAAGTTTATTTCAACTGCATCATACTATCACATCACATAATATTATGAAAGCAACTCTCACATTAGTGAACAGTATCCTAGTAAGTAGTAAAAAGTATCTTAGCAGAGAATAATATCACAAACGTTAATTAGCGAAAAGTGTCGTTCACTCTCACAGTTCACGGGCCCCTTCTCACTATAAGGGTAAGGTCATTGTCCACCACGCTGGCCAAGTGCGGGTTGGCAGACTTCACATGTCTTTCGAGAACACTCCGGAGAACTCTCAGACATGCAGGTTTCCTCACGATGTTTTCCTTCACCGTCGTTGCTATCACCTATATCGAGTGATAGCAACTCATACCACCTCCATCGAGTGACGTAAACCATTGTCGTCGCTAGCACCTATATCGAGCGATAGCGACTCATTGCCACCTACATCGAGTGACAATAAGGCCATAGTCCACCACGCTGGCCAAATGCGGGTTGGCAAACTTCACATGTCTTTCGAGAACACTCCGAAGAACTCTCAGACATGCATGTTTCCTCACGATGTTTTCCTTAACCGTCGTTGCTATCACCTATATCGAGCGATTACAACTCATGCCACCTCCATCGAGTGACGTAACCCATTGTCGTCGCTATCACCTATATCGAGTGATAGTGACTCATTGCCACCTACATCGAGTGACAATAAGGCCATAGTCCACCAAGCTGGCCAAATGCGGGTTGGCAGACTTCACATGTCTTTCGAGAAGACTCCGAAGAACTCTCAGACATGCAGGTTTCCTCACAGATGTTTTCCTTCACCGTCGTCGCTATCACTTATATCGAGCGATAGCGACTCATTGCCACCTCCATCGAGTCACAATAACCTTGCAGTGTCGTTGCTATCACCTAAATCGAGCGATAGCAACTCACGCAACCTCCATCGAGTGACGTAAACCATGACAACGTTCCCATTACCTAAATCGAGCGATATATCCGATAACCAACTTAGTAATGATACCAACTACTGTTCACTAATCAGAAAGAAGCACCAATAAATTTAATTCATCATTCAGTTAAGCTAAGTTCTTTGGACTCTACATCTTCTAACCAAATTCCTTTAATAAACTACCTTAATTTTCATTGCCAGTTTCAGCTAGATAGGCTTTAGCTTTACCAGTTACCAGGCTCCTCAAAGCCACACACGGGCCGCGCGCCACACAGGCTACGCCAGCCATCAGGCCGAGCTGGCCACTAGGCGGCGCCGGCCATTAGGCGGCGTCGGCCATCAGGCCGCGCACGCCATCAGCCTGCGCTAGCCACCAGGATTACCCATAAATCTAGCAACAGTATTTCAAAGATTCCTCTCATCGTATACCCACTGAATAGAGTATCCGTTCTTTCAGACGAATTCAACGTCCGCACTTCGTCAATTTTAAGCGATTATCAAATTCATTAACAATTTCACAACTGTACAGAACGTAACTCCCGTCCAGACTCTCAATGAGCTATGTTAAAACTAGATTTCACCACTGACAAAAACTTAAACCAGATGCGAACATGGCGAGAACTGATAAGCTACCTTCGAACAAACTGATTTCCTTTGGCTACATAGATGCAACGACTACAGTTTTGAGACAACCAATAGACTGTCTATGAATACTTTTAGATTCTCGCAACACGCTCTTATCATACGACACAGAAACCAGAGGTAGATAATTTTAGCGATCAATAATAAAATGAAAGCTACTTGAGTAGCAGGGTATCCATGATTGCGATCAACAACCACACTTTAACTTCTGCTAAACAAACTATCACTCCTAAACGTCCTAAGCATAACTTGGATTTAGCCAGAGACCTCGGGGCACTTGATAAAAATTCCCAGCATAACTCGTTACTAACCAGAGTGAGGAGTAGCTCTAATAGCATCCTAAAGGTAATTTCTGAGAAGTATGACTCGGACATATTGGGGAGGTTCATTCGAGTCTTGGTCACTTGACCGGGACTCTGGTGAACCTCTTCAATATATTAAAAGCTACTTAGCTAAATATAATTACTAACATAGGTTAAGCAAATTGTTACTAACATCATGGACTCTGTCTGAATAAATAAATATATTATTATTATTATTATTATTATAACACATGAATTTTAAAAACACACAGTAGGTAATTTTCACGCGTAAAATCTAAAAATGTCATTAAATTTTACTAGTGGTGCCATCTAATAATCATGAGTAAGAAACATTTTAAGGTGCCATGTTAAAAAAATTATGCACACAAAGAAGCTGTAGGTATAAGCGAGATTTGCTTATCCCTAACTTTTACGGGAATCGAACCCGCGCCGAGCTTACGGTGAAGCTACAAGCTATGCGATATAGGCAGCAAGCGATAGCAGGAAAATGAGATAGATACAGGCGAAAAATGAAGATTGTTATTATATGAACAAAACTAATGATTTAATAACGTTATACATTCAAGTACTTATTTAAATACAAAGAATATTATAAGCAAGCGCGATCGCGAGGTGTACAGAGCGTAAGCTAGCTAGATGCAGACTGTGCGGTGGTCGCCGGCCGTCGTAACTCGTGCCGGTCTTCCAAGGACATTCTCGGCGGCCTCCATACAAATGTCACACGCTCGCTGCGTGCGCGCGGCACGTGTAAGCTAGCGGTCGTCGACCTCGCCCCGCACAAAGGATCTCTTGAGGTGGCGTGATTTCGAGGTGCGGTCGCACTGTCATTAAGCGGAGCGATTCCGCTCGCGCTTTGAGGTGGGGTCCGAGTGATCTGGACCGCCACATATTCCCCCCGGCCAGACCGTGACTACGGTCGATAGAAGTCCGGGAATCGCACTCGACGTCCACTTCTTGTCGTCTTCTCCGCGTCGCCGGCAGCCGGAGTGCTCGAGTTGGTAGTAGTGGTAGTGGTCGCTGGCCCAGCGTCTCTAGTGTCTTCACGCATCACGTAGGCCGGTTTGAGACGATCGATGGAGACGTTGTTTGGTCTACCTTGTACATCGATAGTGAAGTACTTTGGATGCCTCTGTATCACCATGTAGGGCCCAGCGTAGGGCGGTTCCAGTGAGCTCCTGACATGTTCTCGCCGCAGGAACACATGAGAAGAGCTGTGCAGGTCTCGGGGCACGTAGAATGGCGTAGCCGTCGTATGCCACGTTGTTGGTCGGGGAGTGAGTTTGACCATGTGCTGGCGCAGCCGGTTGGCAAACTCGGTGACGTCAGTCGCAGCGTAGTCCTCTCTTGGTGACAGGAACTGGCCAGGAAGATGGAGTGTCTCCCCGTAGACGAGCTCGGCCGGCGTAGCTTGGATGTCGTCTTTCCAAGCGCTACGCATTCCGAGCAGTACCAGTGGCAGAGCTTCGGTCCACTGGGAAGAATCGTGGCACATGATAGCGGCCTTCAGCTGCCGGTGAAGCCGCTTCACGATGCCGTTCGCCGCCGGATGATAGGCGGTGGTGCGAAGATGATGCGCGCCAACCAAGACTGTGAGCGTCTTGAAGAGGTGGCTCTCAAACTGACGACCACGGTCAGTGGTCACCCGTGCAGGACAGCCGAACCTGGCTATCCAGCCAGATACCAGCGCAGCGGCGCAGCTCTCCGCCGTGATGTCCTTAAGTGGGTACGCCTCAGGCCATCGGGTGAATCTGTCGATGACGGTCAGGCAGTACCTGTAATCATAAGAAGGTTTTAGGGGACCGACGATATCAATGTGGATATGGGAAAAGCGAGAGGAGGGAGTAAGGAAGGATGTAGGTGGGGATTTGGTGTGGCGTGCCACTTTACACGCCTGGCATTTTGTACATTGCCTTGCCCACTCTCTACAATCTTTACGGATCCCTGGCCACACAAAGTGTTGCGTAACCAGTCGCACTGTAGCTGCTTTTCCCGGGTGATGAAGGTTGTGCAGTGAGTTGAAAGCCTGTTTACGTAGAGTCGGAGTAACATACGGGCGAGGGATCTGCATCGAAACGTCGCAGTACACTGGCAAGTAGTTGCTGCAGGTAGTGGCTAGCTTCTCTAGCCTCAGTGACGAGCCGTGACGTAGTAGATCTTGCAGTTCTGGATCCTCGTCCTGAAGCTTTGCAAGATCCTCGAAGTTAATGCCAGCTGCAGATATCCCTTCCACACGTGATAGTGCGTCTGCCACAACATTCTCCTGTCCGGGTAAGTACCTTATATCCGTCGTGAACTGTCCGATGAAGTCAAGGTACCGGAACTGTCTCGGCGAGCAGCTCTCCTTATTCGACTTGAAGGCAAAGGTGAGAGGCTTGTGGTCCGTGAAGATAGCGAACGCTCTAGCCTCCACCATGTGCCGGAAGTATTTGATGGCCTCGCATACTGCTAGCAGCTCTCGGTCATACGGGCTGTACTTCCTCTGAGCACTGCTGAGCTTGTGAGAGTAGAAGGCTAGAGGTTCCCAGTTCTCACCTTTGCGTTGTTGAAGAACAGCTCCTATGGCCGTGTCGGATGCGTCGGTCACGATGGCTAGCTCTGCTGTAGCATCAGGATGAGCCAGGAGAGTCGCTTTGGACAGCGAAGACTTGCAGTCGTCGAAAGCCCTCAGCAGTTCAGGAGTCATGTCCACCGGATGTGAACCTTTTACCTTGGGCCCAGCAAGGACAGCGTTCAAAGGTGCTTGAAGCTTAGCGGCGTTTGGGACGAATCGGCGATAAAAGTTTATCATTCCTAAGAATCTGCGCAGCTCCTTAATCGTCTTGGGTATTGGGAACTCCTGTATTGCCTGCACCTTTGTCTCTAGGGGCCTAATCCCTTCGGCTGACACATGGTATCCTAAAAATGCAACCTCTGCTTGACCGATGTTGCACTTAGCTGTGTTTATGGCTATGCCATACTGTTTTAACCGGTCAAATACTAGACGTAAGTGCGTCTTGTGCTCTTCATGGGACGCGGAAAATACCACAATGTCGTCGATATAGCCATAGCAGAAATCCAAGCCAAGTAGTACCTCGTCTATGAATCTTTGGAAAGTCTGAGCCGCATTCCTCAAACCAAAGGTCATGAAGGGGAACTCAAACAAACCAAAGGGTGTCGTGATGGCGGTCTTCGGTATGTCATCCGGGTTTATCGCTAGCTGGTTGTAGGCTTTTACGAGGTCTATAGTGGAGAACACGGTACAGCCTGCGAGCTGGTGAGAGAAATCGTGAATGTGGCGGACGGGGTACCTGTCAGGTATTGTTCGCGCGTTAAGTGCCCTGTAGTCGCCACAGGGTCTCCATCCGTCGTCTTTCTTCCTCACCAGGTGCAGCGGTGCGGACCACGCACTCTCTGAAGGTCGTGCTACTCCACTGGCGAGCATTTCCTCAAACTCCTTCTTTGCCGCCTGCAGTCGAGCAGGGTCCAGACGTCGAGGCTTGCATGCTACCGGGGGTCCTGGCGTCGTCCTGATGTAGTGCACCGTGTTGTGTTTGCCCGGTAGTTGTCTGCCTGGTGGGCGTGTAATCTCTGGGTACTCACGTAAAATCTGGTGGTACTCGCTGTCACCAACCACGGCCTTCACAGACGCGATGTCCCCTGAGTTGCCATTCGTGGCAGGAACTGACAAGGTCGTGGTATTATCGATCAGACGTTGGTTCCTACAATCCACCAGCAGATCATAAAAGTTGAGGAAGTCCACGCCGATGATGGCTCTCGATACGTCTGCGATGGTGAAGGTCCAGCGATAGCTCCTTCTGAGGCCTAGATTCAGGGTGAGGTGTAAGGCACCGTACGTGTGGATTACGGTGTTATTGGCAGCTACCAGATCATACCTGGATCGAAGGCAGGGCGTCTTCACGGCAGACCGGGGGAAAACGCATAAGTCTGACCCGGTGTCCACAAGAAACTGCATTTTCGATATCCGGTCGGTGATGAACAGACGGCCTGAAGAAACGGGACAGTCGTTGGCCGCTACTTGCGACTGCCCTTGCAGTTTTCCGCTGGGAAGTCACAGGGGCTCCTGCATTTCCGCGCCCTCTTTCCGTAATTGAAATGGTAGAAGCAGTGCGGATGATTCTCGGGTGGCTGCTTCAGTCTAGAGCTAGATCGGTCATACCTTTGATGGCTTCCGCTAGATCGCGAGTGCGAGCGATGCCTCCCTCTGCTGCTCAGTTGTGACTTGAGCTCGGCTACCTGCCTTGTCAGCTCGCTTACTTGCGCCGCCAGGTCCGTAGAAGCAGTACTTGCGGAAGCGGAGGTGCTCGCGACCTGCGGTGTCATCGGTGCTATCTCGTGCGCACGGTCTGCGATTTCCGCTAACTTCTCCACCTGTAATTCAGAAATTTGCGACGCGATGACAGTTTGAATGTTCTGGGGTAGCCGACTAGTCCAGACACTCTTCACAAAATCGGAACCACCTGAAGGGCCTGCTAGACCCTGCAGGTGTCGCAAGAACTGCGAAGGCCTGCGATCACCTAGCTCCTCGTGAAGTAGGAGCTGCTGGATCCGCTTTTCCTGAGACGCGGACAGCCTACTGATAAGTGCGGATTTAAGCTTCTCAAATTTATTCGTCTCTGGAGGGTTGGTGATTATATCCTTGACGTGCCTGGCATATTGAGTCTCAATCTGAGTGGCCACATAATAAAATTTTGTGGAGTCACTAGTTATTCTAGACAGAATAAATTGGCCTTCAAGCTGCGCGAACCATAATGCTGGTTCCTCCGGAGTAAATGCCGGGCAGCGCAATGGCATTCCGACCTTCGCTACCTCTCCAGCGAGGGCGGGAGCATCCTTACAATCGGCAAAACCGTCTGACTCCGCCATGTTAAAAAAATTAAATCGCTCACCGCTTATGAGTTGTGGGACCACACCCTTATATTATCCAGTTGTTTACTAGGTTACCGTTAGGTCCGCTGGTTGTTCTCAGGATACTCTGACGCTCTGAATGCGTCGACGTTCTGGAACCCGGATGCACGATGTTCTGGAACCTGGATGCACGACGTTTTGGAACCTGGATGCACGACGTTCTGGGACCTGGATCTTCCGGGAGTGTTCCGTGAAACGACGTCGCGACGCGGGTGACGATCACGTCGGGGTCACCAAATGTAGGTATAAGCGAGATTTGCTTATGCCTAACTTTTACGGGAATCGAACCCGCGCCGAGCTTACGGTGAAGCTACAAGCTATGCGATATAGGCAGCAAGCGATAGCAGGAAAATGAGATAGATACAGGCGAAAAATGAAGATTGTTATTATATGAACAAAACTAATGATTTAATAACGTTATACATTCAAGTACTTATTTAAATACAAAGAATATTATAAGCAAGCGCGATCGCGAGGTGTACAGAGCGTAAGCTAGCTAGATGCAGACTGTGCGGTGGTCGCCGGCCGTCGTAACTCGTGCCGGTCTTCCAAGGACATTCTCGGCGGCCTCCATACAAATGTCACACGCTCGCTGCGTGCGCGCGGCACGTGTAAGCTAGCGGTCGTCGACCTCGCCCCGCACAAAGGATCTCTTGAGGTGGCGTGATTTCGAGGTGCGGTCGCACTGTCATTAAGCGGAGCGATTCCGCTCGCGCTTTAAGGTGGGGTCCGAGTGATCTGGACCGCCACAAAGCAGGTGTAATTGCAACACCAAGATCGTCTGTACAACTCAGAACTACAAGGAGTAAAAGAGTCGCTTTTTACTTAGGCTCTGATGACGTTTAAACGAAAACCATCAAGGATTACCAACACCACGAGTCGGTAAAATAATGGCGCTAGTAATATCCTTTGAGTATGGTCAGGTTACACTAACCAACCAAGCGCACTCGTCTAAACAGCACTGCAGTTCACACGTCTATTTAAGAAAAGCTACAAGCTCTTTCTACACAGAATCAGCACGGTCAGCCGCAACCACAGCACAGTCTTACACTATGAACCCAGTACGAACGATTCGATTAGTCCAACAACCCCAGCGCCGCTGCCCTGCGAAGGACAGTCTAGACCGGAGTTATTGTTCTAGATTTAGCAGAAAACCAACCGACGCTGGGTGTTGATTCTTAAACCAATATAACAACTGCACTAGAACAATAACTAGCACGTTTCACTCAAACGCACTTGCTTGGAAAAATGCAAGTCGGCCTGTACGCTTACTCTCGTTACTATTACAGTCCATAAAGTAAGACCGAGACAAGATAATTTATTTGCAAGCAAGCATATGATCACAAAGTTCGTGAGTGTGATCCGCCCTCGCATGAAGAAATAAAAATATTCGCTTTCTTTTTAACCGGCGTATCAAACTTAAAACCTCCGTTCGATATCTACGCTATAGCTAGGTCACAGTGGTACTCAGACAACCATACGCTAACATAAAACACAGCAAAGGTAGCAATTAAATCGTTCAGTTTTACCCACATTTTTTTTTGTCTTTTTCTTCTTTGAGCTACTAAAAAGAAGGTTATTCATGAGATCATGCCATGAGAAACACGACACCGTAAAAGTCAAACGGTTCCATAATTTAGTGTCTCGTGCAGGAATCGAACCCACAACACTCGGTATGATGTGATGGCGACATCACCACAACAATTATTACATTTCCAAGGTTAAACGCGTAGCAGTATGGTGCTAACCAAGAATGTTTTACAACTACCGTAACCAAATAAAATTTGCAGTACTAAAAAAAAAAAACAGACAAAATACGCTCACCACGGTGGCAGTTGAAATCCCAGATGATTTACCAACAGTGGGATTAAAATTAATCTAAGCTTCGGTAAATTATTTTCTTTTCTTGAATATTAATACGTAATAATCATATAATTTTAAATTTCATTTAATGTAATGTAAGCTTTGACGTTTTTAAGCGCCCTTTGAGGCCCAAGAAATAAATTATTTTTGATTTTGATTTTTGAACATAGCGGCGTTAGCAGTCGCCTTCGCTCGTGCCTTGTGGGCACACTTCATTGAACAGGTCCATCTCAGGAAACGGTACGGTGCATAGCCAGGTCGAAGCTCCTCTCTTCAAGGCACGGCTTAGTGCGACCATAAGCGGGGCGCAATGCGGATCTTGAGCGTCCAATCACATGTCTGCAATCGTCACTCAAGCACGTGCATCCACATCTTGTTGCTCAGGATCGAAGTCCGGTAAACAAAGGCTATGCGACGATGTAGTAGGATCAGCGTCAGAATATTGCGATTTTGTAGTTTCAACAAGCCCAGCAATTTTTCGTTACTAGTGTCTTCATTTCGAACACATGGGTCGTTGTGGTCGTATCCAACTTCTCATAACGTAGGTAACGTAGGAGAACGTGGGCGTTCTTCGTCTCTTAGGTCTTCCTCTATCGTATATTTTAGGAAAATAAGACTCGTTGAACACTCAGTAGGTTTTAATCAAAGTAATTAGTTCACTTCACAAACTAAATATGCACACGTGGCTCGGATGAAAATGGATTACTTTTGGAAAAGCGGCGAAGTCGGACGTAGGTAGGCTACACTTGTTTCCTCCGCTGTGTCTGTCACCAAAGTGTCCGTCGACAGCTCCACGTTCGCTTATAAAAACATCAAATGACATTGACAGCTGTCAACTGACGACCTCAATGTTGCCAAACATCGTATCCGAATATGCCCAAATCTATTAAGATTTGACGTTCCGTTTTCCAATCTCCGTTGGCCTGCAGGCCACCAAGCGCGACCACTCAGCTTTGTTAGAGGCTCCTCCCTCTAGTTGGAGGAACACCACACCTTGATCATCCACAGCCTTATTAAATAATAAATGTATTACTCGACTTAGTCTTAGATTTGAACTGTTGTAAACTATCTATCAAGGAACGTAGCTTTTTATTAGTATATTAGTAGGTATACCTACCGATAGGAACTGAAATAGAAAATTATCATTGCTAAATAATTAGATAAAATCGCAATAATTTTGCAATATTTATGCATGAAATCTAAGAGGTTGAATATTCAAACTCTAATCTTCACAGAATTTGCACATGAAAGAGTTGCCCTTCCTTTTTTCTTCACGGTTTGTTAAGTTTTCTTAAGCTTGTAAACAGCTATACTTACATGTCCAAACAAAGTTAATTTTAAAATACTGATATAATATTTATTACAGCTTTTGCTCCTTTTAACCGTGATAATATTATAATAGATTGCTTTGCTGCTTGGTTTAATATCTCAATAGGTGCAATGGAACAAGTCTGGAAATGCGACAATTTGCTGAAAGTAAAAAAATCTTAATTCTTGTATGAATTTAATAATTAATCATTATTTACTAAGAACTGCACTGAATTGTTATAAATTAACGCCAACTCAAACTTTTCAATTCAATTCAATTCAAGTTATTGCATTCCATAATGTACATTTACAGGTGGTATACTTAGAATTAGGAAACAATTATGGACCCTATTGGGCACAGCACTTTTAGGAGAGAGGAGCGGTTTTGATAATACTTATGCTTAAAATATAATTATATGTATTTTAGGTGCATTAGATATATGCATGCAATATATATATTTATAGAGATATATTATAGTACATTGGATAATTGGAGCCGCTACATTTATTATTTCAGATAGATAACATTTGAATATATGACAAATATAAATATGACATTAATATTTTTCCAATAGTTAGAAATATTATTTCTTAATTAGTGTATTGTTTATTTGTTTTTGTAGAATAGAATAATTAAATGTATTTGTTGCATGCAGTGTAACATACTTTGTCTAGGATTTATGAATTATTATTATCGTTTAGATATTCTTTGATATTATAGTAGCTTTTACTCATTAAAAAGTTTTTTAATTTTCTTACAAACCTATGAAACCTAGTTTCACTTTTAATGTCGTTTGGTAGTTTATTATATATTTTTATTGACATGACCAATGGACCAGAGGAGTGCATTGCTAGTCGCGAATTTGGAAGGTTTAATCTATTTTTATGTCTAAGGGTCATTTTGGTTTGAATATCTTCGCGCCTGGTGTAGTGTTCTGGATATTTACGGACTTCTTAAGCCAGTCGTCATAAGTTATGGCACATAAAATATTAACTCAAATGAATATTAAGTAGTTAACTAGACGTCAAACGGCCGGTTTCTGAATTGAGAATTTCGCGTTGAGAACAATTTAAACACTAATTATATACTACTTTATCAATTTTATGTTTCACAAAAAATTGTTTTGACACATTTTGAGTATTTGTGCTTGTAAAAGCTAAAATTTGACACAACATATGATCAACTCATGATCAACTCCATATCAACTCTATATTCGCGTTTCTGAAAACATTTGCCATTTGTCAAACTTCACTTAGCACTGATAAATTGAGAAATATTTAATTATACAACTTTGGCCTTTTAACCCGTAATCACGAGTATTATGACAGCCAGTATGTCAAACTGTCCACACTACGGTTGCCAAGCAGCGGTTATGTCATACTGACGTCTACACAACAAGAAGGTCGTCAAACAGAATTTATAGAAAAAAGGTTCAAATACTATTCAATGTTTGGAACAAATAGATTACAACATTATTAGGAACAAATAGAAGGATAGAAAATATAAATAAGAGATTTCCGTGTTAAATCAATCCAAATAATTTCGCTGTGGTCTCCATGGAGGTATAATTCTATAAACCTCCATGGTGGCCACCATGGAGGTATATAGAATTATACCTCAAATATACCTGGCCACAGATATTTTGTATTAAAAATAAAATAAACTGACTGTGACATAACATACACGTTCCGTTTTCACTATACCGAATTGAACAAATTCAACACAGTTTGTTGAATTTGTTCAATTAAAATTAAAAATAATCGTTGAAATAATTTTAAATACAACTTTATTTCGACTTTTTATTAGTTTCCGCATACAAATAATTAACTGATAAGTGTGAATCTTTGTAAAATGTTAATTAATACGAATTTATGGTTAGTACCAGTTTTTTTACTTGTATCGGAACGTACTAGTGTAGTTCGGTTTGAGTTATTCATGATTTGAAGAATATTAAGTTGAAAGTGCTTTGAAAAAATCTCACTCTGACCTGTGAAACAGAAAAAACTTAAATTGACTTCAACTAGTTCAGAAATTTTCAACTGATGAAAGCTGAAATTCTCAATTCAGAAACCGGCCGAAAGTCTTGAGACAATAAGCGCGAGTCTGTAACGTTTCTATCCGCCATTATTGCGTTATTATGTGATTTACGAGCGTGTGTCAGATTAAAGTAAACGTAAACGCGTGCGTTAAAACTCGTTCATGCGAGGGTTTTAATTTGTTGTTTGGATGAGATCGAAGTTACTTAAGAAGGGGAAACTTTTTGATTGGGGTCTAAGTAGAACCTTATCAGTGAGTTTCTTTCACTCATCTTAACTTGCATAAGTAGTAGAGATAATTATGGCTTGTACCTTTTATTTCAGGAACTTGAAAGTTTTGTAATGGCTTTTGTTCGTAAATTTTAGTGGGTAGCTTATGTAAAAATTTAGGTATCAGTTTTACGATTTATCCAAAGCATAGAGTAATATGCGAAAAGTGACTATAACACGCCGTAGGTTAAAACCTGAAACCCTCTACGTTGCAGTCTATATTGGTCTTTACAACAGAGATATGTAACTCACCTCTCTTAGGGAGGTAGAGTTTCTGTACCTATCGCATATTTTGTTCACAGTTTACATAATACAAGCAAAAAAATACTTTCGAAAAATGCCATATATTTGTCAGGAAAATAAAGCTAGCCATAAAGGCAGCGGCACGTCGCAAGACGACCGCACTCTTCCATTTGGACGGCAAATTGCGACTTTACGTGACCTACGACAAACTGAACGGTGACGGACGCGCGGTCGTGACGTGGATGTGAGATTTTATAACCTCAGATGTGTACTGTGTTGCGACCAACGACAACCCAGCCTATTAGACACCTAATGTTTTCATTTCTACAAACAAACAATTCTGTCAAAGCGGATTCATTTTTGTAGCCCCCTCTCGCCCCGCATACCCCAGTATGCGGGGCGAGAGGGGGCTACAAAAATGAATTCTTATTGGCCGGTTCAAATTTGCGGTACGTCATAATTCATAACTAGTGTTGGGATTTGTCTTATGCAAGACGTATAAGTCTAACGTGTTGTCAGAAAGTATTCGCCTTGCGTCTGCCGTCTATTAGGCTGGGTTGTCGTTGGTTGCGACGTAATAAGTTTGTATACGAAACTTTGTTTATGCGATATATTGTTAACTGTCTTGGTTGCTACTTTTTACTGTGCCTACGGCATATATATCACGTACCTTTGTTTTGAGTACTAACTGTCAATCATCTAGCATCCAGTGGTACGTCTATGTAAAACCCGATAACCGCAATAACTTAAATCACGAGCCACGTAGTACCGTGTGTCGCGATCGAGTGCAGTGCGAAAGTGAAAACGGTGGTAGTGGTTGTGCGCGCAATAAACGAGTAAGAAAGCGGGTAGACCGTTTCATTTGTTCATAACATTCATCCACCCGCAATACGTCAGTACATCCTTGAACATGGCGCTTGCAACAGTGCCCAAATATCAGTTACTCAAAACAAAGGTACGTGGTATATATCCCGTAGGAACAGTAAGACCGACCTCAAATTGGGCGTCAGCGTTCCTCGAGCGTCCTCCCAGCGTGCGCTCGGCGTTCACTCTGTAGTACAAAGTGAACGCCGAGCGCACGCCATATGGACGCCGAGCGTACGCTCGAGGAACGCTCATGATCAATGTGAGGAAGGCCTAAAAAGTAGTGATAGTGACCACGTAAGTTTAAATTCCTATATTGTCTTGGTTGCTGTTTGCCTAGTAGGTTCTATTTTACAACTTTAGTGCAATTTTGTTACTTTTTATGGACCAATGTAACCTAGTCCACAACTGGACATACGCCTCTTCTATCTTCCTTCACAATAGATCTTGAGTCTAGCCTACCACAATGAGTAGACGGGTTGATAAGGGTTAGATGTCGAGTTTTTCGTCTCTTCACAAAGAGTCTACATGCTTAGTGTACTTTCTTTAGTCGCCTCTTAGGATACCCACGGAATGAAATGGGGGCAGTGACACTTGATGTATTTTTAAATAATGCAATATGAATGTGAGCTTAATATAAAGTAGAGTTATTTTTTTTTATAGTAGTTGACGGCAAACGAGCAGACGGATCGCCTGATGGTAAGCAATTACCGCCGCCCATGGACACAAGCAACATCACAGGAGTCACAAGTGCGTTGCCGCCCCTTGGGGTTAAGAAAAGGGATGGGATAAGGAATGGGATTAAGAATACGGAAATCTGTGTGGTGACGGATTAAGAATACGGAATGTTACCACCCCATATCATCCCATGGGTGTCGTAAGAGCCGACACAGGGAGCATTTTATGCAGAAAATTGCACTGTAAGAGAAGGAAAACTTGATACAAACCCTATACCAACCCGTTTGGCCAGCGTGGTATAGTAGGCCAATTCCCCCTTTCAAAGGAGAGGCCTAGTATAGCAGTGGACTGTTAAAGGCTGATGATGATGATGAAGGAATGGGATGAGGGAAAAAGGAATAGGGGATAGGGCCTCCGGCACTCTCACTCACCGAACGAAACAGTTTAAGTACTGTTACTTTACGTCGATTTTCTGTGAGAGGGTAGTACTTCCCCGGTCGAGCCGGCCCATTCATGCTGAAATCAGCAAGGCTCTACTACCTATAAAAGAGTTTGTGCAAAAGTGAATAAATGGAGTCATAGTGAATTATACCTATTTACCCGTTATTTTGTAATAATGTCTGTAGGTTTATTAACGTATATATCCTCATATCCGATGCTTTTCAGTTAACTAAAATAAGCCCAAAAAGAACAAAGTATTATAACATTTTATATTTTACATCGCCATAAACTCCAGGGCACACCAGCACGACATCATTAACGATCAAAAATCTCAACAACATAATTATCTTACTATATGAACCAGCCCTTTTCCTGTCATAAAAAGTTACCCTCATTATACTAATTGAAGAATTTCTAACGATAGCTTTATTAACAAAAAACTCCTTCATCCTTTTTGGCCTGGTACTTTGTACATAGGAAATCGTTAGGAAAACATTTCCTGTTCATTTTCCTTTGATACGTCGTTGTGGAGTCGTGGGCACATTAATTATAATAAGTTAGTAAATAAAAACGTTGAGTAATGCGGTTGATCTGAGATACGAAACAGCTGGAAGACTGTCGAAAGTGTAGGATCTCACTTAACGCCAGTGTTGCCAGTCAATGCGATAGGAGCAATATAATCTTACTAGTCCTTTGAAATTAAACTACAGTTTACGGATTTTATCGCGATGTATTGGTTTCACTAAGTTATTACATTTGAAACTAATGATCTAGAAACTATATTTTTAATTTATTACTAGCCGACGTTTCGAATTCTTTACAGAATTCATGTTCACGCCAGACTGAGGTGATATTTGTCTTTTTCTTGAATGTATAAGTTATCTCAAAGTATTGTGTTACTATTTACGCAGAATGAGCTCACAGTGTCCTTAGGTCTTCTGGTGACTTTGTCCTTCTTGGGTTTCATTAGCCTTATGACAGGGTCCCAAGCTGGAGGAACATTCCAACCATCTTCCCTATTGAAATTAGGGTGTTTTTTAATTTCAATAGCCTCTCGTATCATCCTTGGAAGAAAACGGTGTTCTTTTGCGAGTATCTGTGGTTCATCAAATCGCAGGTAGTGCTTGGGTCCTTGTTCCACATGTTCACACACAGCAGACTTTGTTGAGCGTTTATGTTTTATGTCAGCTATATGTTCTTAGAGTCGAATGCCTATGCTTCTCTTGGTTTGTCCAATGTATGAGAGCCCACATTCACAGTCAATTTTGTAGACACCGGCCTCTTGCAAGGGTAACTGACACTTGACAGATGGTAATAATTGACTGATCTTCGTTGGCGGCTTGTAGTAAGTTTTGATAGAAGCTCGCTTCAAGATGTAGCCAATTTTGTCGGTCACGCCCATGATGTATGGGAGGACAGCAGGTTGTCTTTCTACTGTGGCTGGTTTTTCTTTCTTCTGGGATCTGTGACAGTGGCGCGGCGGTCGGAGCTTGTTGTCTTGCAGAACTTGCCTGACATGTTGAAGCTAAGCGTCCAGGTGTTTCTTGTCACAGATCCCGCGGGCTCTCTGAAACGGAGACATTCCTACAGTAGCTAACTGTTTAGGATGGTGGTGAGATTCACCATTTAAGTACCTATTTGTATGGGTCTTTTTCCTATACACAGTATGGCTTAAGGAGTTGTTTTTATTCCTGATGACAAGTACATCTAAGAAAGCTAAAGAATTGTTTGCCTCTAATTCCATTGTGAATTGTATTTGGTTATTAATAGAATTAAGATGGTTTAGGAAAGCTTTAACACTATCTGTTGGTAAAATTGTGAAAGTGTCGTCTACATACCGCTTGTAGAACCTCGGTGTGATGGTGGCAGTCTGCAGGGCTCGCGCCTCGAAGTCCTCCATGAAGATGTCAGCGACAACAGGCGATACTGGAGAGCCCATTGCTACGCCCTTACTAGTCCTTTATACTATATTATTTCACGCAAAAGCTACTGAACGGATTTTGATAAAACTTGTCAGCGATGTAACTTATACACTGGAATAAGTCATGGGCTAACTTTTTAAACCAGCGCTAGCGAATGTAGTCTATATATAAAGTGTTGGATAGTCATAGGCTCGCAGCCTAATAAGGATCATTACACAAAACGTTCGACATGAGAATATAAGAAGCAAATGCAATAAATAAACAACTATGTTAAGTATTTAACTTATCAAAACATTGTAAAACTCTCATGTGTTTGTCAAAGTACTAGTGCATACATGAAATAAACTTATGCAGGCTCGCTTTTTCAAAATTAATATAAGTTTAGACTATAAAAAACGAGTCTAAGATCTTCTTATTTAGTGTGAAAAATCAACACTACTTATTGTATAAATTTTATTTATTACCAAGATAATATCAGTACTAAGCTTCAAACTATGCATCTATTGACTCCAATTTATATTAGTTTTGCAATAATTACGGCAACTTTCATATTTATTATGTCATCTCTTCACAGTAATACAGCCAGCCCTATTTGATAAATATTTCCTGAAAGCAAGAAGAACGATGTTTGAAAGTTTGAAGCACCAAGTCGTTAAAAGTCTGGCCACGACATCTCGGCCCTAGAAGTCAAAACTAATTTGTCGATTTCATTGCATTTCCTTTAATGTCGGCATTTATTAACTAAACAAACAAACAAGAAATTTATAAGACATGCTTTGGAAGTCATCAATATAAATAAACCTCTTTCCTTGCTGAGTGACCGACAACGCACAGTCAAAATTACTGGGTGAAAAAGCTGCAATAGGGAATATGCATGTTTTTTTTATTGTTGCTACCGTTTATTTATGTTAATATGATACCGTAAAAAATAGTAGTCGTGGAGAACTCAACATTTATTTTAAATTAAGTGTTGAAAATTGCAATGACATAACGATATTTTATCGCGCTTTGTGGTTACGTCAGCGTTCTCAACGTTTGAGTTCTTAACTGTCAACTCTGTCAAATGTTTTAAGTTTAACATCTCAGTCAAAAGACTGGTACTGTTTTAACATATCCTCTATGAACCGTGACGTCACGTTGGTGTCTAGGCAATAGCAATGAATACAAATTTTTACATAATAGAAGCTTATTTCTTAAGGATGTCGTGTGCCGATTAAAGTTGGCGTATTGACGGTTGTCAGTGTAGTACGTAGTTGGCGCCGTTGGCGGCACTGGCGTCGTTCTCCGTCTTTCTTGCTCTCGTAGTTAAGTGTCACAGGAGAAACTTTCGTCTCTCTTGCACTCGTAGAGTCAGTTGTCACAGCGCGACTGCCACGCCGCCAAGCAGCAATATGGGTCACACTGGTCACAGAAAGTTTGTCTTAAAAGCGCCGATAAGAAATACATCTCTATAAATAAATATCTATGCTCTATGGCAATAGCGTTGCGTTTTGACATTTTAAAGAACAATGGCAGAATTCAGTCTGGGTTTGTTGTGGCGACCTTAAACTTCATATGAACAATACAAATTGTTTTTTTTTACGGTTTTTTAATATTTTCACTTTTTCTTGTTAAAGATGGAGTATTTTATGATGATAAAAAGCATTCCAATTGATTACGAACTAGGTACCTACTTTATTATTTGATTGTTGCCATAGACAATGGTGTGACAGGAATAGACGTGAGTGCTATTGATCCGTATTAGTTATTAAAAAAATATTATTAAAATGCAGTTATTTAATCTTTAATTAACATTATATCAATAAGCTAATAATTTTTGAAGCAAAACAACTTTTAAATCAAATAAAAACGTCACAGCATCGTTTTAATGTTGTATCGATTTCACATAAAATCGATTTAAAATGTGCAACTCTGCTTTTGTCTTTGGCTGTGACAGTTAGATGCTACAGAATACTTCTGCGTTTTTATGTCAATCTGACATAATTTCATTTGATAATTCAAACGTACCTACATTGTTCATTAAAACTTGAAATTAAAACACCGACATCTTGTTTTTCCGGGTTTCCCGAGTGAAAATAGTATCATTTATACACTCTGTTACTTACGCCGATTTTTTTCAAATATTTTTTATTACTGTGCGCTTCAATTTAATTTCAGACATTTCGATGTATGGAGATCTGCCATTGTCCTTTCGCTCGTAAATTTTCCAACTTTTATTAATTAATATTCGCGATTTTAGAGTGTAGAACCTCTTGTATGCCGGAATGCGAGACACAATTAAAAAGCTATTGTGTCTCGCGTGGATCCGCGTTCCGGCATTCAAAGGGTTAAATATAAAATAATGTTAGAGGTATCTTTTTTTACCGATAAAGAATGTCATAAAAATATATTCGCCTATATCTGCATATTCCCTATTTGGCATGTATTTTCCTTGGAGAATGTAGGCCTAACCTGATTTGACAGAATATTAGCTTTTATAATGAGCGACTGCCGCATGAACTAAATGGGTTGTGGACAACCTATTTAGGTAGCATTTCATTATTTTTGTTTGAGTACTGATATTACACCCATCAAAACTTAATTTTGGATTAGGGACAACAGAACAGGAAGTTAAACAACAGCCCTGTTTCTTATCATAACTTTATTTTCCGTCATAAATATTTCTTTCCAAACATAACTCTTGATTTTTATTCTCTCCTGGTACATATTTGACACACCACCCGACAAGACACAATCATGTTTGTTCGGCTAATGCCGTGCACACACACACACACGAGTTACCTACGCAATCCGAACGCATGCGTAGTGTGCACGCGCCATGATTTATTTATCTGTCAACATTTAAAATTATTTGATATTCAGTCCTCCAATTTTTGTTTAGATCGATCATACTGTATTTTTTAACCTGGCACAATTAAAAAAGAATGTGAGCTGCTTTGTTCTCTTCTATTATTTATTATCTTAAAAATAAACTCAGAATATAATATTGGCACATTCTTAAGCAGTAGAAAAATGTTGCAGTAATATTAACTTATTTTTATTACGCAAAAGCGAATCCAGATATCAAAGAAAATATTGCAACGCGTCCAACGTACAATAACGAGCAGTTATGAATAACTGCTCGATTTATCTACTTATACATTTAGCCTCTTTAGGCACAAGCGCCGCCTAAAGGGTTAGTATCCAGACACAAACACAGATTTTCATATTTCCACGCTTTGAACACGAAAACGGTTCGTTATTTTGTCGCAGGCAATCTCTGCTTTATCGCACAATTTGTCCCTAAGTGTGAACAATCAAAATCCATGGTAATCACAGTGCTTTGTAGTCACAAAGTGCTCACTCGTCACTTTACGCCATCGGAAACTTTATAACTCGCTGTTTTACAGGGCTTCAACTATGTACTACTGGTTAATTTAAAGGATATGTATGAATTCATCCTCTTGAAATGTTTAGTCAGAGAAAAATGGTATGCAAGCTCTTCAGATGTTTTCGTTGTGAATACATAGTAATATGATCTACATAAACATTACTTTTTCAACGAAGTCATGTTTTGAAGACTTCTAAAAACTTGGCAAGAAAGATGTACTTAAACAAAATGCATGGTCAGAAGTGAAGAAATATTTTTATTTCTGAAAATTAAAATCCGTTTAAATGGCTATAATTTATATATTCTCATATGGTTCTATTTAACAACTGTGATAATAATTGATAATAATTGAATCTGGTGGTCGGCAGTCAGTAGGTCAACAAATAAATTGGAGTTGAGCAACTCTAAAATTGATGCCATGTCATAGAGAAATTACTTGCACATGCAGAAACTTAGTCACAAAGTAGCAATTTGAGATGACAGCAACATAACAAACTAGTATATAAATAAATGTGGGCATTTTAACTTTCGTAGTCATTTAAACTTATTTTAAATTATCTTTCGGGATATATACCCCAAACAAAAGTACCACGTACCTTTTGTTTGGGGTATATATCCCGAAAGACAATTTAAAATAAATAAATGTAGTTGTATTCTATAACAATGTCGTTAGAACACTACGAGGACCCTATTTTTAGCTGCACAAGAAATCTAACTAACAGTAAAAGTAACTAATCTTTGCTGGCAAAAAAGTAATTATGTGAATAAAAAGTCCAAATACCTTCAGTGTACCAAGATATTTGTGAATAAAACCCACAGTTCTCTTGCCTAACAAATACTAAATTAATTTATTTGCACTCAGTTGTATTCAATAAATCATCATGCTCCTAACCTTATTCTAGTTGCAGCCTGAGGTTACTCGTGTAACCGGATCTGACTGAATTTATTACCATTAGCTTTTCCACAGAGCGACAGCTATCTGTCGAGTGCCGGTTTATTCAGAGTGACTAACTACCTATAACGACCGTCAAAGACCTTGATGATAGCCGGAACCGACAGATTAATGTACTCGCCGAGGTACGGGCCTAGAGCTAATAAAATTAACAGTTTAATACGCACGTAATAGTGAAAAGTCAGATGTGCGCCGTGGATTCGAATCCGATACCCTCAGCATAGCAGTATATGGTTATCTACACAGAGCTACAGCTGCTTAATAAATGGAATGTATCAATAACTATTTAAACCTTATTTAACTGTTCAAAAGAAACCAAACTACTTACATGAATGAATAATCTCATTCTCAATTTCCACGCTTTGAACTCAAAAAATTTGACAATTTTCATTCGAGCATTCCCTGCAAAGTAATCACAAAGTTCGAACGAGGTTCTAGACCCAAACACCGCTGCTAAATAGCTGAAATAAACATAGTACGGTGACATACCAGGACAACAGAAAATATGAGGTGGTTAGCGAAACACTCATAAAAGATGTGCAACCGCGCGACCGAAACTTTGCTCTCTGCACTTATCAAGACATATTGCCCTGTTTTTGGACACACGGCTTTGTGGTGTTTCTAGCATAAGTGTAGACATTAATTATAATAAAGTGGGGTAAAATGGCACTAAAACTTATGTGATCGCAACGCCGCGGAAAAAAGTAATGTTAGATGTCGTGGGTTTGATTCTACACCCAATAAAACTTGTACGCCTTATTTCTATCAAGAAAAACAGAAACTTGATATTCAATTACGGCAGACTTGATAAAGCTAATTATAATGCACGGGTTACGACACATGATTTTCAAAAATAGGGCCAGTCGGGCATAAACTGCTCCTATAGAAGAACGACGTGAAGTAGGCTTGATCGGGAAGGTCCAACCCCCTCATGGAAAATCGACGTAGAGTAACAGTTTTCATGCTGTTGCGGTTCGTTTTCGGTGAGCAAAGGTGCTGAAGGCCCCATTCCCTTTTCCTTCTTACACATCCTGACCCTTCTCCTATTCCTTTTACCATACCAAAGTAACTACACTATGCGCTTATGGCTCGTCTGGTGTTGCAAGTCTCCATGGGTGGCCGTAATCGCTTACCATAGGAGATCCATTCATACATTAAAAAGAAATAGCAGATTTTTCTACTTTTGCGTTTCGGTCAGAGGTCACCGGAGGCACATACCTCTCTGCCCATACTATTTAACTAAAATAATTTAAATCATTATTTTACATACTAATATTTTATGATCTTCTCAATAGAATACATACCCAGATTTCTGATGTCTGAATATCAAACAAAATTGAAATCGATTGATTCATTCTAAACAAAATTACCTGAAAGTTGACAAGCAGTACACAAAGTAATGCAATTTAGATTCATCAACAGTGGGCACATTAGCAAAAACGTGTACACAACTTCCTCGTCCGTATGTGACGCTGTTAAAGGTAGAACCTCATATTTCGTACACATTAAGCCTTTGCATACGAAAGTTGTGCGGCCCCTATACGGCTCCTGTGCGCCTGGTACCTAGTACGTACGTAATGGGATTCTTTAGCAAGCTCCACTTTGCTTAGCAGCACCTTAGGCAATTATGACTCGCATGAGTTTATTATCTCCTGGTAAAATTGTCGTGAAAAAATATTCAATTCAAGATAATGAACATCATACAGGCAATATCTTTCGCAGTATACTGCTGCACATAGGCATTTCCTAATACTCGATACAATAGCGTTATGTCCCGAATTAGGAGAGTTATAGCAAACCAAATCCTTCCCATTGGCTCACAATAGCATTGTAACATTTGGTCTACTATACCACGCTGACCAAACAAATAGTGATTGTTGTCAAGATTACCATCCTGCCCAAAGATACTTTTTACTTCGTGTAATTTCCATAGTCACCTCTCACGACGAGAATGGAATGAAATGCGGTCGTGATACTTTTTATTCTTTATCTGTCACCACATTAACACAATATTAAGCTTTTGGTCAAAGATAACGCTTGTAATGTGAAGTTTGGAGATCGCGGTTGCGCCTTCTTAGCCAATAATTGCTACATAGATTGAGCATCCATTGCTTTCACTATGTAGGCAAGCAATCGTTAGTAATCGCCCAATACCAGCACAACCTCTAAGAGAAAAGTAGACATCATATAATAAAATAAAATTATCTAGGAAGGTCCCAAAGGAACATGATCATACATATATAGGTAGTAGAGCCTTACTGATTTCAGCATGAATGGGCTGGCTCGACCGGGGAAGTACTACCCTCTCACAGAAAATCGACGTAAAGTAAAGAAACGCAACAGTACCTAAACTGTTGCGTTTCGTTTGGTGAGTGAGAGTGCCGGAGGTCCTGTCCCCTATTCCTTCTCCATCATCCCACTTCTTATCCTATCCCTTTTCCCAACCCCAAGGGGCATTAACGCACTTGTGACTCCTGCGGTGTTGCTTGTGGCCATGGGCGGCGGTAATGGCTTACCATCAGGCAATCCATCTGCTCGATTGCCGCCTATTACTATAAAAAAAATACTCGTATGTACCTACATGCCAAGTTGCAGATTCTTGCGCCCTATATTTTTGGGTTATGTCTATTAGTCAGTAACCTAAGAATTTTATATATACTACTCTGTCAAGAAAGTACCGGGCAAAGATCAGAAATACACAAACTGTTTGTTATTCATCCAAATTTATTTTATCACCTTCAAAGTATGATCCGTCAGAAACGATACACTTACGCCAACGAATAATCCAATCGGCAAAACATTTTTAAATGCTGTTGCCGGAATTGAGTTCAGTTCTCGCCTCAAATTCTCCTTTATGTTTTCTTCCGATTGAAAACAGGTACCACGAAGTGGTTATTTGAGTTTAGGAAGAAGAAAAAAGTCGGCTGGAGCCATATCTGGTGAATATGGTGGTTGTTCGATCGTGTTTCTTAAGTGTTTTGTCAAAAATTCGTTCACACACATTCGGTCTTGTGTGATGGCCCATTTGCGTGGTGCAAAATCCAAGAATTTTCTTTCCACAAATGTGACCTTTTTCGTCGAATTTGCTCTCTTGAACACCGCATAACGCTCAAATAATATTCATTATTTACCGCTTACACTTCCGACAAGAATTCCGAGTGCACAACACCGCGATAGTCAAAGAAAACACTCAACATGACTTGGACTTTTGAACGAGTTTGGCGTGGTTTTTTCGGTTTCGGTTCAGTTGGAAGGAGCCACTCCGAAGCTTGTTGACTCGTATGCATGTCAAACTCGTAAACCCACGTCTCGTCACCATGAATGTTGCGTTTCATGAATGTTGGGTCGGAATAAACTTGTTCTAGCATGTCCTCAGCGACTCACTCATGCGATTGAGTTTTTAGAGAAAATTCAGGTCTTTTGGGACTAGCCAAGCCGCAGCATGTTTCATACCTAAATGATTAGTTAAAATGGTACGGATCGACTCGTGAGATACAGAAAGTTCGGCGGATATCTCTCTCAAAGTTGAATGAGGATTTTCAGTCACTGTTTTCTTTATTTTTGCGATGTTAACTTCAGTTGCAGACTTTGATGGCCTACCAGAGCGAGGCAGATCTTCCATCACTTCTCGACCGATTTTGAACGCTTTGTACCACTTTATGAGTCACAAGTTTTTGATAAAGTCGATTCAGCGCCTTAAGCCTTCTGTAACATTTTATTGACTCCGAAAACTGGCTTTGCAAAATTTAAGACAAACTCTTTGTTCGATGTGTTGATAGTCCATTATGAAATTCACAGTACACACTAGATATGATATACTTAACACATCACAGTATTTAATATAAATATATTATTATTTAACATGGTAGTTATTATGATGAAGGTATATAATATGGAAAACAGTTGTGCCAATCTAACAACAACAATCATCATCCTCCTCTTAGCGTTATCCCGGTTTCAATCTGGGGCCGCTTACTAGTCTTACCGGATTTGGCTGAATATTAGCTTTTCCACGAAGCGACTGCCTGTCTGACCTCCGCAACCCGAAGGAATAGCGATATGCCATGGTTTAGACTAGTTTCAGTTTATTTAGAAGATACTGAAACCCTATAACGACTGTCAAAGATCTTTATGACAACCGGTACCGACACGGCTTAACGTGCTCTCCGAGGCACGAGGCAAGCGATAGTTAACCAATCTAACAACAACAAAAAAAAAACAAATGTTTTGGTTTGGAACCATAAACAATAATCCATTCCCGATACTTTTTTGACTGAATTTACAAATAACTAAAGCTAAATCTGTTAATTCGAATATTGGTGATAAATACGATACCCGCCTGTCCTTCCAAAAATATAAGGCGCAAGATAATTTATAAGCTCGTTAAGTCGCTCAGAAAGGATTAACTTTATATCAATCCATAAACCTGTCAAGTAAGCTGAGCTTCTTTTAGAGATATTCATTTATTACATGGAGGTCTTCTTATACTGGTAATTATTTTCAGGCGGCTTTTGAGCGGCAAAGCCGAGTAGAAAGATCACCAGAATGTCGCGCAGAGTCTCGGGTTCCTCAATAACCTTCCCCAGGAATCGCATTATCTATCACTTTCATCAGCCCTGTATATAATATACTGTCCCACTTCAGTAGTGGGACAGTATATTATATACGTCACTGGTCTCTTCTCACTGTGAGAGGGGTAAAGCCATAGTCCACCACGCTGGGGGTCCACCACCAAGTGCGCGTTGGCAGACTTCATACGTCTTTCGAGAACATTATGGTGATGCCTCATACATGCAGGTTTCCTCACGATGTTTTCCTTCACCGTCAAGCAGGCGATAATTAATAATTTAATTTGCACTTAATTTCGAAAAATCATTGGTGCGTGCCTTGGATCCGAACCCGAGATCCTCTGCGTATGTGTCCGTCTATACTGTACGAAAATCAATTCGCTCGTTTTTTTACTATAAAGCGTCCATACAAACAGACAGGCGATACCGCGGGACTTCATTTTACGATATGTATAGATACAAAACGCACTTATACTAAATACAGGTACACAATATCAAGTTTCCCGCCGCCGGTTGTTGATCGACGTCGCTACAAGCGATATTGCGGCCGTATTTATTTATACGTGCGCTTTTAGTCCGTCTGTCGGCTCTGTGAGCTACAAACACTCTCATTCAAAAATATTTGCGGCCCGATCTGTACGTGTGATCCGAATGATCCGTTTGTTTCTACTGCGCCTTTGTCCTGTTTGAATTGTATGTTCAATCGTGTATAGTATTTTGCTGATGGTGGATCAATATGTCTTTATTTATCTGTAGAGTATTTATTTCTGTATGGAGCGATTTTCTGACCTTCGAAATACGGATAGGTGTATTCCATGGTATATTCATTTTTGTTTCGTTTCGGTCTGTTTAAGGTACCTTTACTGTTTATGAAACGACAAACAACAATTTGAAACGTCCTTAACTTCGACAAGTGGTTAATACGTACTGTAGGTTTGAACCCAAGGCATGCAGCAGTTTGTTGGTACTCCCTCAAAGGTTTAAAACGTGTTCTTCGAGGCACAGAGCAGGCTATAATCAACATTTTATGTCCACATACCTTCTGAAAAGTGATTGGTGCGCGCCGTGGATTCGAACCTGATAACAACTGCATGACAGTCTGTTGGACTCTCTACTAGACTATCGCTGCCTGCTATAGTAAATATGCGAGAGATATAAATAAATAGGTGGAGCAATATTGTTTGGATTGTGCACACACTGACAAGGGTCGGTACCCGTGTCCGGTTGCTGTTAATTTCGCTTGTCGACTGTACTGCCACTTTAAGTGAACGGCTTAAGCGATAAGCGGTGATTATGCGCTACAGTTCAGAAGAATCACATTTTGTAAAGCCAGGTCAGTGACAGCTTGAACTTGGTTATTTAATCAGAGTTGTTTATTGCCAAACGTATGTATTTATTAATATTTTTATTTTTATTTATGATGAACATAGTATTGGAATATATCCATATTCTAATACTATGTTCATAAATATAATGAATATAAGCGGCGATAGCCCAGTAGTGTACGTAATGGACTGCCGAGACGATGGTCTCGGGTTCGATCCCCAGCTACCTCGGGCACACCTCTGACTTTTTTGTGTTATGTTATGTATTACAACTGTTATTTATCGTGCGCTTAATAATGTGCCCGGTAGATAACACTATTGCTATCTACCGGGCACATTATGTACATTATGTTATAGAGGGCAAACCTATGTTCGCCCTCTATAACATTGGGGCTCAAATATAACTGGCGAAAAGTGGGTGTGTAATACACCTCTGCCTACCCCTGCTGGGATAAAAGGCGTGAAGTTATGTTGTGTTTGTATATTTATTTTGGCAAATAAATTGTTGTTCCGAATCTGGCCGTTTTTTATATTTTATGATTCAGTATTCCCCCAACGATACGGGATGTATTCCACGAGGCGAAAAAGATCTCCCACGGGACAGGATTTATTCCTAATACGGGAGATGACTTTCCAATAAAGTCGGCATAAAAACTGTCCACTATTTCACGTTGTTTTTAAACCGTGCAGAAACTCCGATGTTTATTATATCGGTTAGGTGCCACTATAAATTGAATCTCGGCACTCGCAACTAAATTGAAATAATAAAAATGCCCGTTGTCCGTGCGTGGACATATGAGACTCAGTGATATATTCTAAAACTAGCCATGAACTGTGTGCCACTGATGTTTTAAAATACGTTTATTGTATACTAACTGATGCCGAATTTTCTTAAGCTAGCTTCCAAATCGGTCGATTGTTAACAAACTTTCAATCCACATTTTAGAAGTGGAATAAAAAAATGCGTCCTTCTCCTTGACGTATAGAGATACCTCCACCACAAAAAACACTGTTCTAATTTCATGTTTCAAGCTATAGGCTTAAAATTTGCAATGATATATCAGGATATCTATTTTTGTGCTACCTAAAGATAGTTTACCTCATACAAAATGTAAGCAACTAATTGTTTTATACATATTTATCATACATAAACTGAAGGTATGACGACAACTTCAAAATCAATACCTCCAAAATACAACAAATATATGCAGGTAAGACCATAACTGGCCAAATGCGAGCTGGCAGACTCAACACGTCTTTCGAGAATATTATGCAGAATTCTCAAACACGCAGGTTTCCTCATGATGATTTCCTTAACCGTTTCAGCTTTTCATAGTGGTAGCTACTACTTCGAAAAGTCATTGGTTTGCACCGTGGATTTGAACCCAGGGTATTGGAGCCCTATTGTTACTTTAAAATGAATTACTCCTGAACACAACAGAAATATTGACACAAAAGAACGCATAATCAGTGTCCTCCTTCATCACCATCTCATCAAACTCACAAAGTCTTCACTCACTGCCTCTCAAACAATTAGAATGACATAATAAGGAGAGGTTTCGGTACATTGCTCACGAATAAAACCTTCCACCAAGTTTTTCTCTATAATGCCACTTCGAATATAAAAGCCGCAGGTGCTGTGTTAACTAAGAAATTTGGCCAAATTAAATTATCAATTAGACTCGATGGGTGTTCGTCACGTTTTCGGGCATTAGAAGTTTTGGTGAATAATTTAGTAAGGTGATATACTCTTGTCTAGAATTACCGTAGCCAGGCAGGAATTTTCAGGACAGAGTTGCAGTGGAAGGTGTAATACATCTACCTGACCACGATAGACAATATATCCAGACACAAAGCACTGCGTTGCACAGTGAGTAAAGTATTGAGTAGGTACATGAAAATTTTACCTTATATCTCCTGGTGATGTTCTTGAAGTGGACCTATAGGATTAACTCATAATTTTGGCCAAAATAACAAGAGAATCGAATAGATACCAGTGTACAATTCGGCGAAGTCCTTCTCCAGACCTCGATGCACGTTTGCGGTTCACAAAACTTTTCACAAATGTTCAATACGAGTATGTCATCAATTTACAACAAACTTTGCCGGAAGTCAAAAGCGGCAATTACGTATTTGCAAGTTAATTCAATTCGCGTTAATTCAAAGGGCGATCAATTTATTAATTAGGTACAAGGCACGCGAGAGTGGAAACGGCGTGTTAATTTTTCAAGGCGCCAACGGAAGTGACAGTTCAGTGTGACCATTGTCAGAAATTTTCAATAGACTAAACAAAATGTTACTCAATCGATCTAATCGATTTGACTTATAATAAAAACTAATTCTATTTCAAACATCCACCCGCCCCGGACCGGCCTACCGGTCCGCTAATCGGTTGGTAGACGTGACAATGTTGCAACCGCTCTCCTCAGAATCGAACCGTCCACCAAGACCTCAGCAAATCGGGGAACTCCATCAGCCCCAGTTACCAAATGAAGGATGCGCCCCCTGCGCCATCTGAGTGGCAGAAGGTTAGCCTCCTTGATCAAAACGAGGTCTCCAATCTTGGGTGGATCGGTCTTGTCGGTCCACTTAACGCGTTGCTGGAGTATGTGCAAATATTCCAAATTCCAGCGTTTCCAAAAGCTCTGAGTAATCTGGCGTACTAATTCAAAGCGCGAGAGACGACCAGGTCTCGTATCAATGTGGGGGTACTCAGGCAAGGCGACAAGTGGGCGACCAATCAAAAAATGGCCCGGCGTAAGGGCCTCCAAATCATTCGAATCTGAGGAGATCGGGCACAACGGCCGAGAGTTCAAAACGGCCTCAATCTTACAAAACACAGTTGCGAGTTCCTCAAATGTAAGGACAGATTCACCGATTGTCCTGCGCAAGTGTGTTTTGGCCGATTTTACGGCGGCCTCAAATATACCACCCCAGTGTGGACAATTTGGTGGAGAAAACAACCAATTTATCCCACGTCGGGCAAGCCTATCACCTATATCAGCTTTGTTGGTTTCAAGGAAATTAACAACATCATTCAAATAATTATAGGTGCCCTTGAAGTTAGTGCCGCAGTCAGAACGGATCAAGGAAGGCATCCCTCTACGGGATACAAATCTGTCAAATGTGGCTACAAACGCGTCGGTCGTAAGCGAGGAGACCAGTTCTAAGTGTACGGCCTTTGTGGAAAGACAAACAAAAACACACAAGTAGGCCTTGACAGTCTTGCTGTTTCGAAGTGTCGACGTTTTCACCAAAAAGGGACCAGCGAAGTCCGTGCCAACACCGTCAAACGTCCTGCTTTCAGTTACGCGATCTGCCGGTAAGTCCCCCATCAAGGGCTGCATGGTAGAAGCCTTGAGCTTATAGCAAGGGATGCAGCGAAAGACTACACTCCAAATAATTCTTCGGGCAGACAAGATCCAAAACTCGCGTTGCAAAATGGCCAAGAGCGCATTACAACCAGCATGCGAATTTTTAAGGTGACGGTCAGTTACCAACAAGCGTACCAAATGACCATCCTTAGGTAACAAAAGGGGGTGACGTGCTCCGTAAGGGAGGTTGGCGTTCTTGAGACGCCCTCCAACGCGCAAGAGACCCGTATCGTCCAAAAAGGGGTTCAATTTAGAGACAGCTCCCGACAATTTCGATCTCCCTGATTTAAGGATAGCAATCTCCTTTTCAAAATGCGCCAATTGCACAGAACGAACCCAAAAGGTGAGGGACTCCTGTCGTTCCTGTAGTGAGATAAACGGTGTCAGTCGTTTCTGTTGTGGGTGCCTAAAATTAAAAACAAAACGCTTTATCCAAGCAGTAACACCTTACAACTTGTCAAGGGAGCTGTAGCGATTCAACAAGAAATCGGGGTCGAAGGCGCATTCTACCTTCTCAAGAGCGAGTGTTCGTAGACCCGGCAAATTAGAAGTATTCAAAACTGGCGTTCGAGGCCAATCAATTTCTGGTCGACTCAACCATTCCGGACCCCACCACAGCGAATGACCTATCAAACAAGGCGTCAAGCATCCGCGCGAGGCACAATCAGCGGGGTTGAGCTCACCTGGCACGTGTCTCCAAACAAGCTTTACTTCGGATTTCTGGATTTGGGAAACGCGATTAGCGACAAATACCTCCAAGGTATGGACAGAAGCCTTCAACCAACAAAGAACAATTTGGCTGTCTGTCCAGGCGTAGGTCCCATTAATGCAAATGCTTTTACCCAAAGTACTAGACACGTGGTTCAATAAGCGTACAAGTAGTGCTGCTCCCGAGAGCTCGAATTTCGGAATGGTCAAAGATGTCCGAAGGGGTGCTACCTTTGCTCTTCGCCATGATCAGGGAGACTCTCACCTGACCTGAGGCACTGACTGTGCGCAAGTACACCACGGCCGCGTGACCACGTTCCGAGGCGTCACAAAACCCGTGAAGGGTGGCCTTGTACTTCCCGGGAGGAAGGATGGGACGAGGCAAGAAGATCTCGTTGACGGCAGGAAGTGAGGATACAAAAGAGGTCCATTCCTCAACAAGAGTACAGTGTAGAGGTTCGTCCCAGGTCAATCCTGCTGTCCAAAGCTTCTGCAAGAAGCATTTTGCCCAAAATATAACTGGACAGATCCAACCATTTGGATCAAAGGTTCTGGCGACAGTAGACAATACGAGACGTTTAGTCCAAGAACACGGCAATTTCAGGTCTACGTTATATGTAAAGATGTCTTGGACTGGTCTGTACTGAACGCCGAGAACAGCCATCATGGCGGGGTTGTCAACAATCTCAAACAAATGTGGATCTTGCTGATGATCCTCTGGCAAGCCTTCCAAAAGCACTGGTGAGTTGGAAATCCATTTGCGCAACTCATAACCAGCGGATGCCAAAATACCTATCAATTCGTCCCGCAGGAGGATCGCCTCGTCCACTGTGGAGGCGCCCGAGCAAATGTCATCGACGTAAATATCGTCTTTCAAGATGGCGGTGGCTCTTGGGAAATGTTTGAAATAGAATTAGTTTTTATTATAAGTCAAATCGATTAGATCGATTGAGTAACATTTTGTTTAGTCTATTGAAAATTTCTGACAATGGTCACACTGAACTGTCACTTCCGTTCGCCCCGTTGAGAAATTACCACGTTGTCGACTCGTACGTAAAATAAAATAATTGTTCGCCTTTTGAAAAGCACATCATTGTAGCTACGCGAATAGTGGTGAAATCAATTAAATTGCCGCCTTTTGACTCCCGGCACGGTTGTGACATATTGAATATTTTGTGAAAAGTTATTTGCTGGCAACGGTAAATTGATTGTGAACTATTGATTGATATTTGTGAAAATTGTGAATCTGGTATCGACTTCCACGTGCCAACGTGTCCTGAAAACGTCGCGTTTGAAGCTTAATAGCTAAGTATAAGATACTTCATTCATTTATTTTGGCCAATATACTTGTATGAATGTGTCTAATTTAGCTCAAGCCTGACATCAGCAAGGATAGCGGGTGAGTGAAACCCAATATTGATATTGATTGATTTAAATTCATCGCTGTGCAACGCAGTGCATTGTGTCTGGATCATTGTCTATCGTGGTCAGGTAGATGTATTACATCTTCCACTGCGCACTTCGGATACACCTTCCTGCCTGGCTACGGTAATTCTAGACATAATTTTTGATAGCAAGAGCGTGGTTAACTGCCTATATTGTAAACTTGTATCTTAGCCGTTGATTGTATCTGAACTCAGATTGGTATGAGCTTGTATCTTATCACCTTGTAGACAGTATTGTAGTGTTTGTCAGGTCAGTTATTGTCTAAAATACATAATATTTAATTGTATAAGTTGACCTAGATAATTTGAAACACATTGTCACATAACCTCAATCAGTAATTGTTGATTTGTATTGTTGAGGAATCCAACTTAAATTTGTTGTTGCATTAATAAGCCAGTTTGTTTGGATACATAACAGCTGTATGTATCAATAAATTTAGTAAATTTAGTTCATTGCATATATTCATAAACATTGTAATAATCAAACTTGACCTTGCCACTTGGGCGGGTCACATTAATAAACTTTGTTTTGTTATAATATGGATAGTATTGCTAGGTAACACATATTCTGTGCTTACTTACTATTGTATATCTCAAATAACACAGCCAGTCTGTCTGTTGCAAATAACTAATTAATTAATTTGAAGTTTCAACTTTTAATTTGTTATAAGTTATAACTTTGATAACTTTTGTGTTTGATTCTTCAATATATTGAAACTATTAATTTTGTTGGACAGTAGATACCTGTCACTTGCCTGCACTTGCAGTAAACAGGCTAATACTTTGTTGGTTTCAAAGAATTAAGAAAAATTAAGTTTTGATTGTTAATTTTATTTAGCGCTTGTCCGGGCTCTTTTGAATTTTGATTATGTCAGCTATCAAGGACTTGCGTGCGGCTGCTGGTGCTATTGCATCAGATTTGCGCTGGTTTGCCTCGGCCAATGCTTTAGTGAACCGGCCTGATCGCCAGCAGGCCTTACTTCAGAGGTACGAGCGGATTGACGATCGCCTGGCAAGTGTGGAACAGCAATTCCGCACTTTCAGCACTTGCTGTCTTGAAGTGTCAATCAATGATTTCACCGCTGACCAGCGAAATAAGGTCAGCGAGGACTATGCCCAGGTCTTAGACCTGTATGATGCTGTCTCCAATACTGCGAGACAACTAGTTGCCGATAGGGAAGGGCAACCCGGCCTGAAGCAGGAGCTTCCTAGGTCAGCACCGGGGCTGGTGAATAGGCTCCCTACTTTGGACCTCCCCCATTTTGATGGCTGCCTAGGAAGCTACCTGGGCTTCATTAACTTGTTCGACAGCCTGGTCAATGACAGGGCTGACCTTCGGCCAGCACAAAAATTGGCATATTTAATGTCGGTTCTGGATGGGGAGGCTAAGGGCCTCATCCAGCATCTGCCCGTGTCTGACGAGGCGTACCAGACGGCTCGGGACCTAATTACCCGTAGGTACCATAATAAGCGTGGCCTCGCCGACACGCACATTGAGCAGATTTTGGGTTTGCCGACGCTCACCCGGGTCTCTGGGTTGCGCACCCAACTTTTGAACCCGCTTTTGGTGGCCATCAACGCACTTAAGTGCCTTGACCTGCCCGTGGACCAATGGTCCTATCTATTGGTGCACATTGTGCTGAAGAAGCTGCCTGCCGACCTGAGGTCGCGTTTTGAACAGCGCTTTGGTGGGGATAGCGCGACCCATCTGCCCCCCTTTGCTGACCTGGAGAAGTTCCTGGAGGATGAGTGCCGGGTCTTGGACAACTCCGGTGGTGACACGCCGGCTAAGTCGCAGCCGCCCAAGGTCAAGGAGCAGGCTCGCGTTCACACTCGAGCCAATGTTGACCGGCGCCCTCCTCGCTTTGCAGTCACGCAGAGCCCGGTGGAGTGCTCCTACTGCAAGGTCACGGGGCACAGAACGGCCAGTTGTAGGGCATTCTTGGACCTACATGTCGCCTCTCGTAGGCGCATCGCGAATGCCCGCCGCCTTTGCTTCTCTTGTTTGGGGTCCCACTACCAGCGAGACTGCCCAAACTCTCGCCCCTGTCCTCACTGTGGAGGACAGCATTTGGACATTCTCTGTATGAATGCCAGAGAGGTTGGCCGCTTGTCCAACCAGCCGACGCCGCGCACGGGCGGGTGTTTTGAAGGTGGCAGCCGAGGCTCACCGGCGCGTAGCCGAGAGTCGCCTCGCTCAATTGATCGCCACTCACCCCGCTTGGAGAACCGTAGCGTGCGCACGCCTCCTCTCTCTCGCGCACCTGAATGTGCTGTTCAGCGTCACCAGCACCATGACTGCTGCCCCAGGTATTCCCCTCCTTTGGCGGAGCGTCCCCGCCTTGACTCGCGCCCACCTCGTTTTGGGCGGGTGCGTCACTATGACCCCCCACGGATGGCGCGCGGATCGAGTCATCGCGCCTTTGAGGACTTCAAGCCGCACCCTCGCTTTGACTTGCCTGGTCCTGGCCAACGGTCGCCGCCCAGGCAACAATAGGTCATTGACCCCTGCCCTATAACGCCAACCTCCCCCATTGAGACCGTTATCCTACCAACGGTTGCTGTTAGGGTCTGGGGACCCACGGGGACCTCTGTTGTTGTCCGTGCTATATTGGACACAGGTTCACAAGGTTGCATTGTTTCCACTTATTTGGTAGGGCAGGTTAAATTAAATATGGGCTCTTTTCCAAATTGTATACGGGGCATAGGTGATGTAGCCTCTAATGTTGAAGGGCAAGTTAAGGTTTTGTTTGGCCCTGTTGAATCTTCACACCCGAGGATTAAAACCTCGGCTATTGTGTTGAAGAATATTTTGGGTATGCATCCACAGAAGCAGCTACCTGCTGCTGTGGTGAATTTGACATCGGGATTGGAACTGGCAGACCCCAAATTTGACACACCGGGACAAATCGACTTGTTGATTGGCTCTGATGTCCTCGGTGGAATTTTGATTGGTGGGAAAAGGGTCTTGGTGCCAAATGGTTTGACTGCCATCCCGACCATATTTGGATTTGCTTTGATGGGCCCTGTACCTAGGGACCCCCCTCCACCTGAACTTGATAATTTGTTGGCTGTAGGCTCCGCTCTCTCTGATGCGGTTCAGAGGTTTTGGGAGGTAGAGGAGCCCCCTCAAGCTGCCCGTTTGAATCCAGAACATGAGGAGTGCGAGCTGTTCTTCCAGAACAACACTGGTCGACTCCGTTCTGGTCGGATTATCACGAAGCTGCCCTTTCTGTCTGTTCGGCCTCCGCTTGGTGAGTCACGACCTTTAGCCGAAAAGAGATTGTTGGCTATGGAGCGTCGCATGGGTCGTGATCCGGAGCTCAGACAGAAGTATATTGAGTTCATGAGGGAATATGAACAGTTGGGACACATGTCTGTGTCAAATTTGGATTGGCGTTCGGTGGAGCATTACTTTTTCCCGCATCATGCGGTATTGAAGCCATCGACTGGCAAGCTGCGCACAGTGTTTGATGGTTCTGCGCAGACTTCAACAGGCGTATCCTTGAACCAGTGCTTGCATTCTGGTCCCAAGTTGGTCAAGGACCTTTGTGACGTCATCACCAGCTTCCGACGACATCAGGTTGTCTTTGTGGCCGACATAAAAATGATGTTCAGGCAGACGATTATCCACCCGGATGACCGTCGCTTCCAGCTGATCCTTTGGAGAGAGTCTCCTCGCGATCCCATGGTCGTCTACGAGCTCAATACTAATACGTACGGGTTAAGGTCAAGCCCCTACTTGGCAATACGTTCTCTTTGGGAGCTCGCAGACCGCGAAGGCTTACGTTTCCCAAGAGCCTCCGCCATCTTGAAGGACGATATTTACGTCGATGACATTTGCTCGGGCGCCTCCACAGCGGACGAGGCGATCCTCCTGCGGGACGAATTGATAGGTATTTTGGCCTCCGCTGGTTATGAGTTGCGCAAATGGATTTCCAACTCACCAGCGCTTTTGGAAGGCTTGCCAGAGGATCATCAGCAAGATCCACATCTATTTGAGATTGTTGACAACCCCGCCATGATGGCTGTTCTCGGCGTTCAGTACAGACCAGTCCAAGACATCTTTACGTACAACGTAGACTTGAAATTGCCTTGTTCTTGGACTAAACGTCTCGTGTTGTCTACTGTCGCCAGAACCTTTGATCCGAACGGTTGGATCTGACCAATTATATTTTGGGCAAAATGCTTCTTGCAGAAGCTTTGGACAGCAGGATTGACCTGGGACGAACCTCTGCACGGCACTCTTGTTGAGGAATGGACCTCTTTTGTATCCTCACTTCCTGCCGTCAATGAGATCTCCTTGCCTCGTCCCATCCTTCCTCCCGGGAAGTACAAGGCCACCCTTCACGGGTTTTGTGACGCCTCGGAACGTGGTCACGCGGCCGTGGTGTACTTGCGCACAGTCAGTGCCTCGGGTCAGGTGAGAGTCTCCCTGATCATGGCGAAGAGCAAGGTAGCACCCCTTCGGACATCTTTGACCATTCCGAAATTGGAGCTCTCGGGAGCAGCACTACTTGTACGCTTATTGAACCACGTGTCTAACACTTTGGGTAAAAGCATTTGTATTAGTGGGACCTACGCCTGGACAGACAGCCAAATTGTACTTTGTTGGTTGAAGGCTTCTGTTCACACCTTGGAGGTATTTGTCGCTAATCGCGTTTCCCAAATCCAGAAATCCGAAGTCAAACTTGTTTGGAGACACGTGCCAGGTGAGCTCAACCCCGCTGATTGTGCCTCGCGCGGATGCTTCACGCCTAGTTTGATAGGTCATTCGCTGTGGTGGGGTCCAGAATGGTTGAGTCGACCAGAAATTGATTGGCCTCGAACGCCAGTTTTGAATACTTCTGATTTGCCGGGTCTACGAACACTCGCTCTTGAGAAGGTAGAATGCGCCTTCGACCCCGATTTCCTGTTGAATCGTTACAGCTCCCTCGACAAGTTGTTAGGTGTTACTGCTTGGATAAAGCGTTTTGTTTTTAACTTTAGGCACCCACAACAGAAACGACTGACACCGTTTCTCTCACCACAGGAACGACAGGAGTCCCTCACCTTTTGGGTTCGTTCTGTGCAATTGGCGCATTTTGAAAGGGAGATTGCTATCCTCAAGTCGGGGAAATCGAAATTGTCGGGAGCTGTCTCTAAATTGAACCCCTTTTTGGACGATACGGGTCTCTTGCGCGTTGGAGGGCGTCTCAAGAACGCCAACCTCCCTTACGGAGCACGTCACCCCCTTTTGTTACCTAAGGACGGTCATTTGGTACGCTTGTTGGTAACTGACCGTCACCTTAAAAATTCGCATGCTGGTTGTAATGCGCTCTTGGCCATTTTGCAACGCGAGTTTTGGATCTTGTCTGCCCGAAGAATTATTCGGAGTGTAGTCTTTCGCTGCATCCCTTGCTATAAGCTCAAGGCTTCTACCATGCAGCCCTTGATGGGAGACTTACCGGCAGATCGCGTAACTGAGAGCAGGACGTTTGACGGTGTTGGCACGGATTTCGCTGGTCCCTTCTTGGTGAAAACGTCGACACTTCGAAACAGCAAGACTGTTAAGGCCTACTTGTGTGTTTTTGTTTGTCTTTCCACAAAGGCCGTACATTTGGAACTGGTCTCCTCGCTTACGACCGAGGCGTTGTAGCCACATTTGACAGATTTGTATCCCGCAGAGGGCTGCCTTCCTTGATCCGTTCTGACTGCGGCACTAACTTCAAGGGCACCTATAATTATTTGAATGATGTTGTTAATTTTCTTGAAACCAACAAGGCTGATATAGGTGATAGGCTTGCCCGACGTGGGATAAATTGGTTGTTTTCCCCACCAAATTGTCCACACTGGGGTGGTATATTTGAAGCCGCCGTAAAATCGGCCAAAACACACTTGCGCAGGACACTCGGTGAATCTGTCCTTACATTTGAGGAACTCGCAACTGTGTTTTGTAAGATTGAGGCCGTTTTGAACTCTCGGCCATTGTGCCCGATCTCCTCAGATCCGAATGATTTGGAGGCCCTTACGCCGGGCCATTTTTTGATTGGTCGCCCACTTGTCGCCTTGCCTGAGTACCCCTATATTGATACGAGACCTGGTCGTCTCTCGCGTTTTGAATTGGTACGCCAGATTACTCAGAGCTTTTGGAAACGCTGGAATTTGGAATATTTGCACATACTCCAGCAACGCGTTAAGTGGACCGACAAGACCGATCCACCCAAGATTGGAGACCTCGTTTTGATCAAGGAGGCTAACCTTCCGCCACTCAGATGGTGCAGGGGGCGCATCCTTCATTTGGTAACTGGGGCTGATGGAGTTCCCAGATTTGCTGAGGTCTTGGTGGACGGTTCGATTCTGAGGAGAGCGGTTGCAACATTGTCACGTCTACCAACCGATTAGCGGACCGTTAGGCCGGTCCGGGGCGGGTGGATGTTTGAAATAGAATTAGTTTTTATTATAAGTCAAATCGATTAGATCGATTGAGTAACATTTTGTTTAGTCTATTGAAAATTTCTGACAATGGTCACACTGAACTGTCACTTCCGTTCGCCCCGTTGAGAAATTACCACGTTGTCGACTCGTACGTAAAATAAAATAATTGTTCGCCTTTTGAAAAGCACATCATTGTAGCTACGCGAATAGTGGTGAAATCAATTAAATTGCCGCCTTTTGACTCCCGGCACGGTTGTGACATATTGAATATTTTGTGAAAAGTTATTTGCTGGCAACGGTAAATTGATTGTGAACTATTGATTGATATTTGTGAAAATTGTGAATCTGGTATCGACTTCCACGTGCCAACGTGTCCTGAAAACGTCGCGTTTGAAGCTTAATAGCTAAGTATAAGATACTTCATTCATTTATTTTGGCCAATATACTTGTATGAATGTGTCTAATTTAGCTCAAGCCTGACATCAGCAAGGATAGCGGGTGAGTGAAACCCAATATTGATATTGATTGATTTAAATTCATCGCTGTGCAACGCAGTGCATTGTGTCTGGATCATTGTCTATCGTGGTCAGGTAGATGTATTACATCTTCCACTGCGCACTTCGGATACACCTTCCTGCCTGGCTACGGTAATTCTAGACAGGAAACGTAAGCCTTCGCGGTCTGCGAGCTCCCAAAGAGAACGTATTGCCAAGTAGGGGCTTGACTTTAACCCGTACGTATTAGTATTGAGCTCATAGACGACCATGGGATCGCGAGGAGACTCTTTCCAAAGGATCAGCTGGAAGCGACGGTCATCAGGGTGGATAATCGTCTGCCTGAACATCATTTTTATGTCGGCCACAAAGACAACCTGATGTCGTCGGAAGCTGGTGATGACGTCACAAAGGTCCTTGACCAACTTGGGACCAGAATGCAAGCACTGGTTCAAGGATACGCCTGTTGAAGTCTGCGCAGAACCATCAAACACTGTGCGCAGCTTGCCAGTCAATGGCTTCAATACCGCATGATGCGGGAGAAAGTAGTGCTCCACCGAACGCCAATCCAAATTTGACACAGACATGTGTCCCAATTGTTCATATTCTCGCATGAACTCAATGTACTTCTGTCTGAGCTCCGGATCACGACCCATGCGACGCTCCATAGCCAACAATCTCTTTTCGGCTAAAGGTCGTGACTTACCAAGCGGAGGCCGAACAGACAGAAAGGGTAGCCTCGTAATAATCCGACCAGAACGCAGTCGACCCGTGTTGTTCTGGAAGAACAGCTCGCACTCCTCATGTTCTGGATTCAAACGGGCAGCTTGAGGGGGCTCCTCTACCTCCCAAAACCTCTGAACTGCATCAGAGAGAGCAGAGCCTACAGCCAACAAATCATCAAGTTCGGGTGGAGAGGGGTCCCTAGGTACAGGGCCCATTAAAGCAAATCCAAATATGGTCGGGATGGCAGTCAAACCATTTGGTACCAAGACCCGTTTCCCACCAATCAAAATTCCACCGAGGACATCAGAGCCAATCAACAAATCGATTTGTCCCGGTGTGTCAAATTTGGGGTCTGCCAGTTCCAATCCCGATGTCAAATTCACCACAGCAGCAGGTAGCTGCTTCTGTGGGTGCATGCCCAAAATATTCTTCAGCACAATAGCCGAGGTTTTAATCCTTGGGTGTGAAGATTCAACAGGGCCAAACAAAACCTTAACTTGCCCTTCAACATTAGAGGCTACGTCACCAATGCCCCGTATACAATTTGGAAATAAACCCATATTTAATTTAACCTGCCCTACCAAATAAGTGGAAACAATGCAACCTTGTGAACCTGTGTCCAATATAGCACGGACAACAACAGAGGTCCCCGTGGGTCCCCAGACCCGAACAGCAACCGTTGGTAGGATAACGGTCTCAATGGGGGAGGTTGGCGTTATAGGGCAGGGGTCAATGACCTGTTGTTGCCTGGGCGGCGACCGTTGGCCAGGACCAGGCAAGTCAAAACGAGGGTGCGGCTTGAAGTCCTCAAAAGCGCGATGACTCGATCCGGGCGCCATCTGTGGCGGGTCATAGTGACGGACCCGCCCAAAACGAGGTGGGCGCGAGTCAAGGCGGGGACGCTCCGCCAAAGGAGGGGAATACCTGGGGCAGCAGTCATGGTGCTAGTGACGTTGCGCAGTCGCACATTCAGGTGCGCGAGAGAGAGGAGGCGTGCGCACGCTACGGTTCTCCAAGCGGGGCGAGTGGCGATCAACTGAGCGAGGCGACTCTCGGCTACGCGCCGGTGAGCCTCGGCTGCCACCTTCAAAACACCCGCCCGTGTGCGGCGTCGGCTGGTTGGACAAGCGGCCAACCTCTCTAGCATTCATACAGAGAATGTCCAAATGCTGTCCTCCACAGTGAGGACAGGGGCGAGAGTTTGGGCAGTCTCGCTGGTAGTGGGACCCCAAGCAAGAGAAGCAAAGGCGGCGGGCATTCGCGATGCGCCTACGAAAGGTGACATGAAGGTCCAAAAATGCCCTACAACTGGCCGTTCTGTGCCCCGTGACCTTGCAGTAGGAGCACTCCGCTGGGCTCTGCGTGACCGCAAAGCGAGGAGGGCGCCGGTCAACATTGGCTCGGGTGTGAACGCGAGCCTGCTCCTTGACCTTGGGCGGCTGCGACTTAGCCGGCGTGTCACCACCGGAGTTGTCCAAGACCCGGCACTCATCCTCCAGGAACTTCTCCAGGTCAGCAAAGGGGGGCAGATGGGTCGCGCTATCCCCACCAAAGCGCTGTTCAAAACGCGACCTCAGGTCGGCAGGCAGCTTTTTCAGCACAATGTGCACCAATAGATAGGACCATTGGTCTACGGGTAGGTCAAGGCACTGAAGTGCGTTGATGGCCACCAAGAGCGGGTTCAACAGTTGGGTGCGCAACCCAGAGACCCGGGTGAGCGTCGGCAAGCCCAAAATCTGCTCGATGTGCGTGTCGGCGAGGCCACGCTTATTATGGGTACGGGTAATTAGGTCCCGAGCCGTCTGGTACGCCTCGTCAGACACGGGCAGATGCTGGATGAGGCCCTTAGCCTCCCCATCCAGAACCGACATTAGATAGGCCAACTTTTGTGCCGGCCGAAGGTCAGCCCTATCATTGACTAGGCTGTCGAACAAATTAACGAAGCCCAGGTAGCTTCCTAGGCAGCCATCAAAATGGGGGAGGTCCAAAGTAGGGAGCCTACTCACCAGCCCTGGTGCTGACCTAGGAAGCTCCTGTTTCAGGCCGGGTTGCCCTTCCCTATCGGCAACTAGTTGTCTCGCAGTATTGGAGACAGCATCATACAGGTCTAAGACCTGGGCATAGTCTTCGCTGACCTTATTTCGCTGGTCAGCAGTGAAATCAGTGACTGACACTTCGAGACAGCAAGCGCTGAAAGTGCGGAACTGCTGTTCCACACTTGCCAGGCTATCATCGATCCGCTCGTACCTTTGAAGTAAGGCCTGCTGGCGATCAGGCCGGTTCAATAAAGCACTGGCCGAGGCAAACCAGCGCAAATCTGATGCAATAGCACCAGCAGCCGCACGCAAGTCCTTGATAGCTGACATAATCAAAATTCAAAAGAGCCCGGACAAGCGTTAAATAATATTAACAATCAAAACTTAATTTATCTTAATTCTTTGAAACCAACAAAGTATTAGCCTGTTTACTGCAAGTGCAGGCAAGTGACAGGTATCTACTGTCCAACAAAATTAATAGTTTCAATATATATTGACACAAAACAAAGTCAAAGTTATCAAAAGTTGAACCTTCGAATACGTTAATTAAAGTTAAATATTCAAATAAATTAACTAATTACTTGCAACAGACAGACTGGCTGTATTATTTGAGATATATAATAGTAAGTAAGCACAGAATATGTGTTACCTAACAATATTATCTTTATATTATAACAAGGTTTAACAATGTAAGGTTCAAACTTAATATATCAATATATGCAATAAACTAAATCAATTGATACATATAACTGATATGTATCCAATCAAAGTGACTTATTAATGCAACAACAAATTTAAGTTAGATTTTTCAACAATACAAATCAACAATTACTGATTGAGGTTATGTGTGACAATGTGTTTCAAATTATCTAGGTCAACTTATACAATTAAATATTATGTATTTTAGACAATACTGACCTGAGAACACTACAACACTGTAAAGTAACCTGTTAAGAAATGAGATGCTTAGCTCTGATACAAGTTTACAATATAGGGACAGTTAACCTCTTGTATGCCGGAATGCCAGACACAATGAAAAAGCTATTGTATCTCGCGTAGATCTGCGTTCCGGCATACAAGGGGTTAACCACGCTCTTGCTATCAAAAATTTGTCTAGAATTACCGTAGCCAGGCAGGAATTTTCAGGACAGAGTTGCAGTGGAAGGTGTAATACATCTACCTGACCACGATAGACAATATATCCAGACACAAAGCACTGCGTTGCACAGTGAGTAAAGTATTGAGTAGGTACATGAAAATTTTACCTTATATCTCTCCTGGTGATGTTCTTGAAGTGGACCTATAGGATTAACTCATAATTTTGGCCAAAATAACAAGAGAATCGAATAGATACCAGTGTACAATTCGGCGAAGTCCTTCTCCAGACCACGATTCACGTTTGCGGTTCACAAAACTTTTCACAAATGTTCAATATGTCATCAATTTACAACAAACTTTGCCGGAAGTCAAAAGCGGCAATTACGTATTTGCAAGTTAATTCAATTCGCGTTAATTCAAAGGGCGATCAATTTATTAATTAGGTACAAGGCACGCGAGAGTGCAAACGGCGTGTTAATTTTTCAAGGCGCCAACGGAAGTGACAGTTCAGTGTGACCATTGTCAGAAATTTTCAATAGACTAAACAAAATGTTACTCAATCGATCTAATCGATTTGACTTATAATAAAAACTAATTCTATTTCAAACAACTCTTCGAGTTTCCAGTATACAAAACCGGTCAGTAGAAGGAAAAACCCAGTGAACCAGTTGGTACTTATAAACAAAATATACGTCCCACTTGAGTTTTGGGTCCTCCGCAGAATGGTTTTGTTATCTCAGTTATTATTAAATATGGCTGTATTATAAACTAATATGGAACGGTTGGAATAATGTTACGTTTAAGAAGGTTCGCACATAATCTTTGTGAACATGAGAGCCTGGTACCTTCATGAAGGTAAGGTGATCCGGTTTGAGTTCATAATTCTTACGTAATATTTGTATACTCTTTGTTCATAATATCTTCCTTATTCAACCAATTAGCACCTCATTGTAAAAATATACTTCTCAAAATGTGTTATACAAAGCTTTTCATATATATCCAATCTCTTTGGCTTTTCATTAGTTTCATTCTTCTTGTTGCCATTTATTTTCAATCAATCAAATGACAGACAAAAAACCAAAGAAATATAACCTTACTAGAGGACGCCCACAGCTACGCCTGCATAATTTTTAAATTTACCCGTTTTGGCCGATCCAGTATGTGTGTGTTTTGCAGTGATTTCGGGAAATCCCTTCTTAGTGCACCTCTACGGTTCCCAAGGAACATACATGCCAAATTTCAGCTTCCTGCGCCCAATAGTTTCGGCTGTAGCGTGTTTGTCAGTCAGTCAGTAACGCAAGGATTTTATATATTAAGATTAAGTCAAAAAACAACCAACAATTGTCAGGACCAATAAAAGAATTACCCCGTAAGACATTCGAGTCCACGTCGAGATCCCAGTTTGTCCCAGTTGATTGCCGTGATTCATGTTATAATTGCATAGCTTTGTGATTTTACTTGTAATTTATGTTATCTCATATATCTCATATGAAATAGTCACTGAAGTTTCCGATATAATTGTAAATATCATATCATTACACGGTCTGTTTATAATTTTCTCTACATTGGAAGCAATATCCAATTTAAATTACAGCCGCGAATCGCTTGCCGCAACATCATGTATGCATATTAGCTTTTTAATCAACAGTAATTTATAAAATCGTCTCCAAACAACACTGCATCACACACAGCTGTATTTTCACAAGTCAATACAACCGACGCCGCACCTGAAAATTTTAATATTGTACACAGTTAACGCTATGTAATTATTCGACACAATTTACGGCTCGCTCAAATTGCGCTAATCTAACAAAAAGGGCTGACCTTAAAAATATTGCCTAGGCTGGGGGAATATTTCACCAAGAAAAATGTAATAACAAAAACAATATCTGAGGAATCCTTCAAACTGTGCGATAAAGTACAGAGCTGATTATAGCTAAGCGTCAAGTGACGTCATATTTCATTTTTTTCTCAGCAGCCGCTCGTTAATTCGCTCTCACAACAAAATGAGGCTATTCGAGCCTCTCTGAGGAACATAACAAGCTAATTCTATAGAAGTAACTGACTTGCCAGAAACATAGAGGGTTTTTATTAACCGTCGAGTTAATAAATAAAGAGAGACTCGCGACGGAGGCTTTGTGTGAACATAATCCCGCTCAATATCGGCGATATGATGCCTCAATTAGCGTTTGATGTTGTAATTAATGGAAGTAAATACAGATATTAATAAGCTGATTACGCGTAGAAAGATCTAGACTATTGTTATATTTTATATCCAGAGTATGTTTGTAGGTATATTATTGCTAAACACACATCATGTGCGTCCCAGCGCTATCCCGGTTGCATGTAAAGCTTGCATCTTGGAGCCCAGGAAACACTTTCTGGTCAAACAATATTTGGCAGAATATTAGCTTTGCCACAGAATGGCTTCCGTCTGACTTCCGCAAGACGAAGGTGTAATGAAATTTCATGATTTAGACCAGTCTAAGTAAATTCAAGGGTGACTGGTCATGCCAACTTACAAAGATCTTCATTAACGTGCTCTCCGAGTTACGAGCAACCGATACTTGGCTATTTAGAAAATTCGACTGCACGGTTGGGGTAGTGGTTTAAGCGGTCGCCTCTCCGCTTGACACTACGCAAACTGTTGTGGGTTCGATTACGACACGAAACAACACTTTGTGTAATTCATAAATTTTTGTTTCGAGACTGGGTGTTCATTGTGACCGTAAGTTGTATGTTTGCAAAGTCCCCCGCGACACAGGATTTAGTCCTAGTGCAGGAGTCGTCTTTGAAAAAAATACGCATGGACGAAAATGTAGTGGGCGAGTCATGGATTTGAACCCGATGCCATCAGCATGACAGTTTGTTAGTATTTCCACTAGCCTTTTACTGCCTGTATTTGCATCACTAGCTTGCTTGAATTGCTCCTAATTACTATGTATAACATGTATAATCTAAAATAACATTTGTTTATGTAAAATAATAACTTCTTAGAAATCATGTTACCCTATTTATGTATAACCTACTAACTTGTGTTGGTCTTTTTCCTTGTTTTATTCATAAGGCTACAATGGCGCTAAGAAACCGTTGTGTTTAGAGAGACTACTGAATACTTTACATTTGCACTTATCCAAGCAGTAAGTAGCAAGGCTTAATCTAAACCACTTCAGCGTTAAAAAAAAAACTATCGACCATTATCTCAATTTTAACTTCCGTTCAAATAATCTCATCTTTCACACAACCCACTTCAAAAATCTCGAGACAATATATCTGTCTTACTCACACCAACAGAAAGTCATCAAAAAGTCGAAGTTCAATGACGACGTCACCATCTCCCAAATTAACGACTTTTGACGTCATTGTGACGTCTCCTGGCGTGGATGTCCAATCAGAGACCGGTATGAATAATGACCTAGAACCATACGTACAAGGCTCTTGATAAATTAATGTCATAAAAATGAAATTAGATTCGGATTGGAGAAAAATGATAATTGATTTTAGAAGTGAATTGATTGAGTTTGGCGGAGTATTTGATAGCGAAGAGTTTTGATCTGCAGTGAAAATATGGATTGATTTCTAAACTATCAAGATCTAAATGACAAATAAACGGTTTGTTCATTTACTCATTTGCAATATCAACTGTGTTGCAGCTCATTTATAAGAAATCATCTAAGCATAGCCACTTTTTAAAATTTGTACTGGTCACCACAGAATTACGTAACAGGGTTTTAAGGACGTCTGCAAACATCATACTTCTTTAGTCGGTACGAAGCTGTAATAAAAAAGTCCAAACAATGCTAACATTCTACTGAGTCCTAATAATCAAATCAGTCATTTTACGAATTAATTTTTTTAATAAAGTGCAAATAATTATATTATTTTTGTGCAAGAAATAAAAACCAAAGCTTCATCATATTGCTTTTGTCTGTTATTAAAGTAACAAACTATGGCAAGTATAGCAAAATTCTTTTAACATATGTCGTTCATTTACCCGTCTCACTAAAGAATTGTCCTATCGAACACATCGCACGTATCAACTAAAATAATCTTGTTTCTTTGTACAAAGGACCTTTTGAACAAAACAGACACTACTACTAAGTGCATTTCATTCCGTCAGACCCTTTGAGAATGCCCTGGGAAGGCAGTGACGAACGTCCAAATTCAAAGAGCTTTCGGAGACGCTTCAAAACGCCTGCGTTGTCATATTTTCCTAATGCGTAAAGAGGGGTGAGGGTTCTTAATATACTGGATGGTCTTCAGTAGACAGTCGTCCGCGAGATTGGTTGAAATTCAATTATTCGTTCCCATTATTCGTGTACTCAAAGTTTGGAGTAGGGCCGAACCACTTAGGGCGTTTCGCTCATGTCGAGTGCTTTGCTCTGATTCGCTTTAATCTAACTTTAATACAAGTTTTTATGCTACAAGTTGTATAACGGAATTGGTGAACGGAAATTTAGGTTTGGACTAAGAGGCAGCTAAAATTATTTATTTATTTAAAAGCTTAATTGTGTACAGGTTGACTTAATGCCTTGGGCATTATCTGCCAGTATACCTTTGAGCGGTGCAGTGAAACGCAGTAGGTGTATTAAATACTTACTATAATTACAATATTACAAATAATATACATAATATGTATAATTCTTGAATAAGCAGGTAAACATATGTGTTATATAGTGTATATGCACTGTACATATATAGATGCTATAAATATAATTTAAGTTTATACCTAATATCTGACATACAATATTTAAATTTTGACATACCTACATACAGTAAAAGACTTTTTCGCATTATAATCTATAAATTTTCTTCTGGTAACCGGTCAAAGCTTCTGAAATCATCGACACCAAACCTTGTTCCGTACTCGATACAACTGATTACTGATGGAAGAGATGGAGCATTTTAAACTTACGACCTGTATGAATAATGTTATGGGCATCAAAAAGGATATACTAAAACTATAGCAAATCCAATATCTATATGAATTTTAATTTTCATGGTCTTTAACATTTAATGTATATTTTTTGCAAGTGCCATGATCGCGGATGATCTCAATCGGGCATCATCATGGAGCTTGCAACAGTGCCGTAATATCGGATGCTCGTAACAAAGGTAGGTAAGTACGTGATATATATCCTGAAAGACAATATCATCAAATATAGCAAATCCAAATCTACAGCCTCTCTGTTCTAATCTTACTTTACTGAATATAGGACGGATCTTCTCTTCTACTATCTGAACCACAACGCCAGGTCAACCTTTATTACCATATACCCATAGCAATGAATGCAGATTTACATAGAAGTGCAGATCTTAAGGATTTTGTGTGCCGATTCCTAGTGGGCAATGTCTCCAGTTTAGTTCGTAGTTGGCGCCGTTGGCGGCGCTGGCGTCGTTCTCTGTCTCTCTTGCTCTCGTAGTTAAGATACACAGGAAGAACGTTCGTCTCTCTTGCTCTCGTTGAGACAGCTGTCACAGCGCGACTGCCACGCCGCCAAGCGGCAATTTGGGTCGCAGAAAGTTTGTCTTCAGAGCGCCCATGGGAAATGCGCCTGTATGTAAATATCTGAGATCTTTGCCCATAGCTTGATGTGTTATTGGTTATTGACTTTACAACATTATAGATTATAACCTACTTCATTATACACAGATAATAAAGACTACTCAAGATAATACTGCATACCAACACAACTTTTACAGAAGTGTCTGCTAAAACATTTCTTTATATATTCACTATATTTACAAGTAACGAGATTGTCATATGTATCCTTGTTATTGTTGGTAAATACTAGATATCCCCAATTCTTATTATATCAATTTATCTCCTCTCTCTTTTATTTTCACGCTTGTTTTTTCTTAAGGGTTTGTGACACGTTTTCACGCATGGCTTGACCGCACTATTTTCCCTTACTAAAACTATAACGTGGCGTTCTTGTGTTGTCGAAATACGATTGTTGGACGAAAATATTGGTGGAATACTATTGTTTTTCGTCAGCTTACGTTAGGTATAAAAATTGTAAGAAAGTAAGATCCAATAATGTAATCATATAATCCAATATCATCATCTAAAAATATTAAATAGAGAGCTGTCAATATTTTTATATGACGATATTTCGATGCAGAACTGAAAATAAAAAAACCTTTTGTGATTTATTTAGCTTACTTCCACTCGTATTATAAACGCGAAATGTTTTTGAGGTTCGATGTTTCTACTGGTGTCTGCTACCGTAACTAGTCACCTGGCTTTGTCAGAGGGCTTTTACTTTAGATAGAATAACACCTCATCTGGTTTCCCGACAGGGATTTCGAGTTCTAAGCAGGATAAAGATTTATATTCTATTTAAAAAGAATACCCTTCCTTTTGGCTTCGCCGTAGTCGGGTAAAAGAGAACTAATGCACTAGAAGAAAGCCGTGTGTCGTAGGGACTTAACAAAATATCTTCTCAAGCGACGTACACAACATCCAGATTCTAAAAGACAATTTGTAAATCTAAGTGTTGTCTTTTGCAAGGATCAAACCCACTATACTTGGCGTAGTTTACTACCACACACGTCACGTGCATAATTTTGAGCCGGGATGTTCCAATAATATTCATCGTTTAATGCCTGTATCTTCTTCGTAATTTTGTTTAAAACAATAGCAGGCACAGGCCTCAAATATTTTAATGTTTCTTACGCTTATTTTCAATTAACAACGCCTTAAACAAAACTTCGTGGCTTACTTCGTAAATGCCGCATTGTAAACATCGGGTAAGGAGACGTCTTAAGACGGGAACTAACACAAAAGACGTCAAGTTTTGACTCAGATCCAAAGTTGGAAGTCTTAACGTCGGACGCAGCTTGAAATCCGTAGTTTTGTCGCGATAAACCCCCACCCTGAAGCAGGGATTGCTAACCTGCGGCACGCAGTAGATTACTGTCAGCTGTAACGTTTCTTTTTTTATACGGTTTATTGGCTGTCTTCATCATAGCTTGTAACGTAATACTACACGTATTGCGTTATAATATCTCGCAGGCGCTTAACGCCAGCTTAGCCGTTCGCAATATTTCCAAATATGGTCATGTTCACTAGCCAAAGGCAGTTGTGAGTCATAGGCCTATATCTATATAAGATGGGTGCGCGATCTAAGTCGAGGACTTGCCCTACACACCGTCTCGCTGATGGTTGTAGCGACTATTACTACTATTATTAAAATCCTACTTCTCTGTCTACTGTCCCGCTGGGGGTAAGCATATTCTAGTTGTCTGTGTGCCTATACGTTCTGTCTGTAGTATCTGTGTCTCCTAAGCATAACAGCCGATCTAGGGACCGCCTGTTCCTGACCGGTTGTTGTGTATTCTCTATGCTGTTCCAGTTCTTCCTACGGGCTACGTTCTTCCTACGGGCTACGTTCTTCCTACGGGCTACAAGCCACGAGCTGCTGGCGCCGTGCCGCTACTAGCCAGCTGCCACCCAAGCCTCCGTTCCTGCCTACGAGCTCCTACAGCCAGGCCACGGACGCCTGAGCCTGACCGCTCGGCCCACATCGGCTGCACCGCCTGAGACCCCGCTCAGCCTGAACCTCGACCACAGAGCTGCCTGCGCAGCGCACCTTGGCCAGCTCATCGGCGACCCAAGAGCAGCTACCCTGCGAGCGTCGGAGAGCAGCAGGAGTCTACGCTCCAGCCAGCTCAGGCCAGTGCTTACCTAGTTCGGTCATACTGTATGTAAGCGGTAGTGAGACATAATAAAGAACCTGTTCAGCCTAGCAGTGTTTCTCTCGAACCCCGACATCCTAGTCCTACCTGAGATCCTCCGTCTCAAGCTAGAAAGATTACCTACGGTAAGTTTACTTTAGCGTATTAAATAAACAATTTATTAACAACACTAATTATAATACAATGTCATGAACAGTAATCCTAAAAACCAAAGTCAGAAATTTAGGCAGACATAAAATGTTCACGTACTATAATAACATTATGTTTAAAATTGTTATGTAAATTCTTCTTATTCCTCTGCGGAAAAGTCTTGAATGCACCCGGGACAACGCTTGCACGATGATGTCAAAAGTCAACTGTGTCAACCCGTTAAATAGGAAATTCATTGTAAAGCTAGATCTGTTGACTTTGATGATAATCTGACGATATACCACGTTTAGAAAATATACGCTGTTGTTTTGATAACAACTTTGTCACGAAATGTTTTAAAGAGAACACGAGAACACAAAATGTTGTGCGCCGCTGTCCCAGTTACTCTTGTCATATTAATATTTGATGTGCTAATATAGATCCTTGTTTGAGGGAATGTGGTTCTCAATGACGATGCGAAAACCGTAGGACGTTCGTCTTCGATGAATAATTAAATTACACTTGAATTGCGTGTCTGTATTTCATTTTGTGTGTCACATGTTTAAGAGTGTTTTACTTTAGAATTTGTATCATAATATTTTTTCGTGTAGTGACGGATTATGAATACAAAGTGTCACTACCCTATTACATTCCGTGGCAACTAAGAAAAATACACGAACCAAATAGTATCTAGGGAAAGAGACGGAAAACTACCAAACAACCCGACCGGCCAGCGTGGTGTGCCCGGCCGATCCTCCTATTGACTCAAACTGATTTTATTACGCAATGAAGCAGAGGTGAACTTATGCCCAGTGGTGGACTGCGAAAGGCTGTGTACATACATAGATACATACATTGTCTTACACCTATATCCCCGAAGAGGTAGGCAGAGGTATATTGCTACACCCACTTTTCGCCAGATTTATTTTAGTCCCACGTAATAGGGGGTGAGCCTATTGCTGTACCAGGCACATTACCAGACTCCGTGCTACTACTGAGAATTTCTTAACGGGAAAACCCAATAACACTTTGCCCGACCCGGGAATCGAACCCGAGACCTCCCAATCCCACGCGCACATTTATGCCGCGAGACCAACGAGGCAGTCAAAAAGGCGAAAGACTGTCTGATGAATATTATTATCATGACAGTTTATACCTGGGCGACGGACAAATGATGTGTTGGATACAAGGATTGAAACACAACTACCCTATAGCTTAACTATAGTGGTCTTAGAACATCTACCACCTATTTTAAGGGTATTTAATGGAGTGTAATGTTTATAGAAAAATTACCTTAAGCATTAGAAGAACTTTCATAAAAATATTTTCTTATCGTATCTGTATTAACTTAGTTTATCAAACACCCCCGAGAAATAAATTACAAGGCTGAAAACGATTACACAATAAATTACGAAGAGTCTTGTCCCTTTGTGAGCTGAAATTTTAATACTGTTTAAATTGTGAGACGTCAAGACACGATCACTCGTCCTATCTCCCCCGTGTCTGACCTCTGCATACACATTATTATATACATACATCTTGTGTCCCAAATTTCCGGGACCCACTAACCCGCCAAGTGAAAGACTAATCGAGTCTTTAAAATACCTTTTTTTTATTTCTTTCCTGCATTTACTATTCATCTTTTATGTTTAAAGAAGGGACCGGGATCTCGGATTAGATTAGTTTCGTTTGTATTTCAGATGACATAAATATTTAGTTTGGTACGCCTTATATTTTATGCTAGCCTGGTCTATTTGTAAAATTGGGGATAAAGAAGGTTTAGTGGAATGACGTGAATACTTATACCACTTTATAGTTTAACAAGACCGTATAGCTATACCTACATAATTATATTATAAGATTTTCCAACTTTTCTCAGAGTGAATTTCGTCTGACATCCCCAACCCAAAAGTATTGTAGTATTCGATGACTTACCGCTGAATTCAATATCTGATCTACCCTTATTTTTTATTTAAATTCATTTTTTATATAAGCTTCATAAAAAATATGTCAAACATATATATCGAATCTCTGAATCCATGAATAGATATAATATTGAATCCGGCCGTAAGACACCAGTGTCAGTATATTTAACCCTCTACCACCTACCACGTAATCTTGTTACTCAACCACCTACCATAAGTCTCACAGACAGGCGAGTCAAAAGATTTCGTATGTAAAATCTAAAGGTGAAAAGTCCGTTTTTAAATTAAAATCAATGAAAATACATATCAAAGTATTTATTAAGGCAAACAAGGCACATAAAATTTACTTATTTTCTTGTAAACTTTTAATTTGATTGAAACTACTCTCAATTCTAACCGAAAAAAAATCTCATTCAAAAGACGAGATCTACAAAAGTAATCACATGACTTAGGAAATTTATTCTTTCTGTTTATAAAAATAGAATAATCAACAAGTAATACAAAATCAAAACTTTCTCATTATAGTCATAAATTTTGCTAAATTGCAGGGCATCAATCTTTTAGATTTTCCCGACAGTGAATACACATTTTTGGGAGCATTCAATACAAATCGGTTTTTTACACTCAAAAAAATGTATTGTGTCCTGCGTTTCTTTTTAAAGTTGCAGGTTGAGCAGTTTTTTTTTTTGAGAAACCAATCTGTCTTCGGAACTGCTTCCACCTGGTAGAGCTGGTGGGGTTGAGTCGAAGTGCGATTCGAATATCCCGTAGAATCTTCACATTGCTTTGTCGACCCTTCATATGCGGTCTGGTGAGCTGCTTTCATAAATTTAAACCTGCTCTCTTTCCTCAACTGAACAGAACATAACATTGCAACGTATAACATTGCAACGTACTATACGTTGCAATGTTCTCAATCGTAATGTAGGCGGAACAGAAGCCCACCGAAAGCGATTCTTAACGAAATAGTTCTTTTTTAGAGGTCTCGAACGCATTTGTATTAAAGGCTCTTCATCTTCAAACGAAAATTCTTGCTCTGCAGGTTAAACCGGAGGAGGTTGAGAGACAATAATGTCATCATTTTCCTCAACATTTGATTCTTTACCTTCAGGATTCGAATGACAGCTATCCTGAAACACGTGTTGTATGCCAATATCTAAATCGACATCGCTGCCATCATCATTTGGAAGATTTTCGTCGTCACATGGATCATGTTCTAACCAACGCTCAATAATAGTATCATTAGAAGTCATTTTAAACTTAAACACAAAAAACACAATTTCAATAAAGTCACCATACCATACGTCTCACAGATGTAATACGAAAGTTTTTACTTACCAGTGACAAACGCGCGCACCTCCGACCACGAATGGCGCTTGCGCGGCACTGACGCACTGAGGGACGCGGCGGGAAGGTACCGGGACGCACAAGCTGATACGTAATTTGCGCGGCAAAATATTAACGATTTAAATTACCATGCGTCTGAGAGACGTATGTCTGGTGGTTAAGGGTACTCACTCAAAGACTGTCAAAGATCTAATATTTTCTTGGGTTTACGCGAATGTTACACATTGAAATTAAACTACAGTTTACGGATTGAAAAAGTCAAAAAAAAATTGTCAAAGTTTTACAATTTTACCAACAAATAGTGTTAATGTATTCCTAGACCATCTTAATTCTATTCACAACCAGATAAAATTTACAATGGAATTAGAGGCAAACAATTCTTTAGCTTTCTTAGATGTACTTGTTATCAGGAACAAAAACAACTCTTTGAGCCACACTGTGTATAGGAAAAAGACACATACAAATAGGTACTTAAACGGTGAATCTCACCACCATCCTAAACAGTTAGCTACCGTAGGAATGTCTTTGTTTCAGAGAGCCCGGGGGATCTGTGACAAGAAACACCTAGACGCCGAGCTTCAACATGTCAAGCAAGTTCTGCAAGACAACAAGCTCCGACCGCCGCGCCAACGTCACAGATCCCCGAAGAACAAGCCAGCCACAGTAGAGAGACAATCTGCTGTCCTCCCATACATCAAGGACGTGACCGACAAGATTGGCTACATCTTGAAGCGAGCTTCAATCAAAACTTTCTACAAGCCGCCAACGAAGATAAGCCATTTATTACCATCTGTCCAGAGTCAGTTACCCTTACAAGAGGCCGGGGTTTACAAGATAGACTGTGAGTGTGGGCTCTCATACATTGGACAAACCAAGAGAAGCATAGGCATTCGACTAAAGGAACATATAGCTGACATTAAACACAAACGCTCGAAGAAGTCAGCTGTGTGTGAACATGTAGAACAAGGAACCAACCATTACCTGCGATTTGATAAACCACAGATACTCCCAAAAGAACACCGCTTTATTCCAAGAATGATACGAGAAGCTATTGAAATTAAAAAACATCCTAATTTCAATAGGGAAGATGGTTGGAAAGTTCCTCCAGCTTGGGACCCTGTTATCAGGCTAATGAAACCCAAGAAGGACAAAGTCACCAGAAGACATCAAGACACAGTGAGCACATTCTGCGTAGATAGTAACACCAATAGTTGAAAAATGTTCGGGTACTTTGAGATAACTTTTAAATTCAAGACAAAGACAAATACCACCTCAGTCTGCCGTGAACATGAATCCTGTAAAGAATTCGAAACGTCGGCTAGTAATTAAAATATAGTTTCTAAATCATTCGGTTTAAATGTAATAACTTAGTAACCAGTGAAACCAATATAACGCGATAAAATCCGTAAACTGTAGTTTAATTTCAAACTGGCAAAGATCTTCATGATAGCTAGGACCGATAGCCTAACATGCTGTCCAAGGCACGGGTCAAGCAATCAGCTACTTAATACGTACGTAGCTTCAAAAAGTTTGTAGTGCGCACCTGTTGGTATGTAATGAAAAATGAATGAAATGAAAATGAAAAATGATTTATTGCTGCCACAACCAGACAAATTACATAATAAAAGAAAGGCACACAAAAATAAAAAATAATAATAATAAAAAAAAACATCTACATAATAATAACATTAGCAACAACTAAGGCCAGGTCGTAGCAGTAATGGGACCCCGTTCAGCATAACACCAGACCTGCTGGCACTGATATTCTACGGGGCCCTGAGTGACTCACGAAGGCGCAAGACAGAGGATAGCTAAACGAGACAAATACAATTATGTATCGATATAGGCAGGTAAGTACTAAAAAAGTGTACACAGTAACAATAAACAACATCACGCATAGCAGCCTGCCGCGCGGGTGCGGGCGGCGCGGGCAGCATGTGGGGCGGAGTCTACGTCGCATCATCCGGCGACAAAAAGAGGTAACCGACAGACTGCTCACCGCACGCGCGGCGCGCACACGCACTGCGCTGTACAGTCACACGATCGTGGTGCAATAACAAAAGATTACGTTAATTATAGTAACGAGTTTGTAACATTATTACTGTAAACAACGCAGTACCTACATTATTGCCTTAGAGTAAGCGTTACCCACGAGTAAGTCGATCCAATCTCATTTCCTTGCACAATTGGTCGGTACAAAAAGCTTATTAAGTAAGGAAATCTACACCTGACATAGCACGATGGCCGCAATCCATGGGTAAGTGTTTATAAGAGCTAACAATAATTACATAGATTGCAACACAAACATAACGAGAAAATATATATCGTGTCAGTTACCAACCTTACATATACATAAATTTATTGTCCACATAACAATCATGACATACTAAGCATATACATATTTACAGCAATCGATACCAAAATACATCTATATTTTTTATATACTTTCAGGTCACCCCTCCCGCCTGATTTGTGATGGGAAAGACAATCAACGCTCTTAGTGAAGAAAAAGTCGGTCAGCACAGCCACAAACACCACGGGCACCCGGCTACCAGTCTTCAGTACACATCAGCTACGTAATATGTACTAGAAGTATTTTGTATGTGTTTATGTCCATTAGCATAAGTCAAAATGCAGCTATCTGCTTGAAATTTGTGCGTATTGTATGCAGATAGTATACAACATATGCGAATATTTGTCGGTCAAGTAAACTTCGTATTGTGAAAGTTTTAAGGGGTACTTAAAAAGTGGTGTGATGATTTGCAGACAGCCCAGCGGAATACAATCATGCTGGTAGCGTTACTCAGATTCTTATTTTTATGAGAAACACGTTTCATTTTATGATAAACTATGGTTTACTCTCTCAAAGTAGGTAGGTACACAATAAAAAAATAATAGAGAAGGAAAAAAAGTTGCATCTTTTATTTGGTTTAAACTAACTAACCTCTACCCAGCAAAATAGTTGCTCATAAAAATAATTAACAACTCCACAATACAATCAACTAACAACAGTACTAATTCATAATGCACCACGCAACCTAAACTTTAAACTCGAACGAACTCGAAATAAAATCATTTATTTAAAAGAAAAGTGACGTCATCAAAATTTATGAGGCTGCGTTAGGTTCAGCAGATTAACAAGGTAAACAAAAAGTTATAAAAAAGAGGCTTGGAGACTGAATGATTAAGTACAGGAGTACAGTTAAACATTATTTTAAGGGTTAGGATGATGTTAAACAATACAGACGACTGAGACGAACTGGAGTAATTTTTTTCACTCTACGGTTTTCTTATTTAGCGGTAGACATTAGGCTATATTATTCGCAGTAGTATAGTGTTTTGTGTCAGTTTACAATGGCTCTAGGATAAACTATACATCAGTTACTGATACTCAAATCAGGCAGCTCATATACTATCAAATCTGGTTTGGTTAGTAGGCAGACTCCGACGGTGACACACGTAGCAGTAATTTTGCCACGATTTCTACAATGTTCTCGAGAATAAGTTCTTCATAACAATGAGTTCCGTCATCTAAAAGGAATACATCATACTAAAAATCTTCTGAAACTAAGCGTTAACCCAGTAAATATTCAAAACTTTCACGCTAGAATCCGGGGTCCACTAGTCTAATCAAAGGGGCTTAACAAGTTACATTCATTCTTCATTACTAATATCGATATCGCTTTATTTTTCTTTTTCTACCACATACACACATCACCATCTAGTCCCAAACTAAGCAGAGCTTGTATTATGGGTACTAGATAATGGATAAACATACTTATATACCTACTTTTGTTAGACACACATCCATGTTCATGCACACAAATGTTTGACTTGAGCGGGAATCGAACCCGTGACCTTCAACGTAGTGGTCGCTTAAACTCCCGCTACGCCAACCGGCCGTCAAAAGCGCTAACCCAGTAAATATTCAAAACTTTCACCCGAGAATCCGGGGTCCACTACTCTAATTAAAGGGGCTAGACAAGTGACATTCACTCTTCATTACTAATATCGCTGCATGTCGTTTGGTTCCCAAAGTAATACGCTGTTCGCTCCTCGTCGACCACGTGGCATATCGCAGTTCAGTTTCATACACTTTTGCACTTAGCGAATGGCGATATCGCTGATCGGTTGCCACTTGTCTAGATCGTCAGATTTGTTAGAATATTAGCTTGCATCATATTAAGAACTAGAGTATGACCGCAGCTACGCTCGCACATGTTTTTAAATTAATCTGATCCTGCCCCATCCCGTGGGAATTTCGGGACATCCCTTCTTATTTCACCCCTTCGGTGTCCGAAGAAAGTTCGGTGTTAGAAGCTAAAATTAGGTATGTGTGTTCCTTATACATGCCAAATTTTAGCGTCAGTCAGTCAATAACGCAAGATTTAGGTACTACATAGATATACAAATCATAATCAACAGCCTTATGTACTGTCCCACTGCTGGGCACGGGCCTCTTCTCACTATGAGAAGGGTAAGGCCATAGTCCACCACGCTGGCCAAGTGCGGGTTGGCAGACTTCACATGTCTTTTGAGAACATTATGGAGAACTCTCAGACATGCAGGTTTCCTCACGATGTTTTCCTTCACCGATAAGCAAGCAACAATTAACAATTTAATACGCACTTAACTCCGAAAAGTCATTGGTGCCTTGGATTCGAACCTGAGACCCGCTGCGTAGCAGTCTGTCGGTGTCTCCACTCGTCTATCGCTGCTTTTTACACTGTATAAAGAAACAAATAACACTGTATAATGAAACTTTTACAATGCCGAAGCATAATTCAGATTCGTTAAACACAAAACTCAATTACTCTTCCACTCAACCTGAGGACTTGAAAAGAGTTAGCGGGGCTAACCGTCCATTAATATTTTGTCTCATTCTCAGACCTTTCACGAATTCATCACGATATTTCGCCACGATTCTATAGAGAATATTTTACAAGTTTACACTCTGCTGAGGACAAGAGAACACCATAACATATTAATGCTAGAAATAGTACTGCAAATCATCATCAGCCTTTAACAGTCCACTGCTGGACTAGGCCTCTCCTTTGAAAGGAGGTATTGGTCTACTATACCACGCTGGGCAAACGGGTTGGTATAGGGTTTGTATCAAGTTTTCCTTCTCTTACAGTGCTGTTCTCTGCATAATATGCTCCCTCTGTCGGCTCTTACGACACCCATGGGATGATATGGGGTGGTGACATTCCGTATTCTTAATCCGTCACCACACGGACAATTACTGCAAGGAGTTGTCTTAATTCTTAACCTTCTTGCCGGAAATTCGTAAAACCGGTGGTTTGCAATTTGTGAATGTTTTTGAGCAAAAAGTTGAATGAAATCCGGTAGCTTCTTTGTCCGGGAGACATCACATCCCTAAAGAGACACTGCGAACTCTTAAGCTAATGATATAGGTAATCTAAGAGATTACGATATAATTTAAAGTTCGCTTAAATTATGATATAATTTAAGCAAACTTTGGGCTCCAGGGCGTTGGTTTTGGATCGCAACTGGGACAGCGCTAGGATGATGATGATCATAATCTAAGAGATTATCTGACTTGCACTCTTGTATTTCGACGCACTGTAATAAGTAGCCGGACGATATGAAGCTGATGGTAATTGAAGGCGCTTAGTTTTTACACTTGTGAAGTCATGGGAGAACTTAAACTGTCTAAGGTCTTACAACTTAACGAATTTGAACTCTGTACTTATTTATTCAAAGTTTATAATTACCTTACACGTGTCAGCACCACCATCGATTTTGCCCGCACAAAGCTGGTGATCTTCCAGTCCACACCAGTTCCTATTGCATGAGTGCTGCAGTAGGCTGTTACAATTCGTAGAATCTATGATGTCCACTTCTGCAGACAGCAGCTCGGTCGACATTATATTCTGGTTTTCTTAAAAGGAGATGAAAATGTCAGTGCATGGTGTTACATAATGTAGGTAATCTCGTGCAGAACAAAAAGTGTTTTTAAATAAACATCTATCTGAAAGTAGTAGAACGTCCTAGACTTATGGCGCTGATACACTTGAGCATTCACCTGTAATGAGCATTCTCGCGAATGTTACAAAAGAAATAAGTGTGTTTTAGCAAGCATTCTCACGAACATTCGGCCGAGCCTTAGAATATAGATAATACAAATAATTCGCGCTACAATGGCGTTAACCCAATGTATTTACTTCACTTTAACTCATGATTTTAATCTAGGGAAGAATCTTCGTAGTTTGTCACTAATTTTAACTTGACAAGTGATCGGCTTACTCAGAATAAATATCGATAAAATATCGATAATGTTTACAATAGATCCTTAGATTTGGTTTACTCAGAATTAATTTCAATAGAATGTTGATAAACTCTCGATATCGAGAACGTAGGAACAGACACTTGTGTGATTTATTAAACCTGTTCAAATTAAAATCTGCATTTTATTATTTAGAAACGCCATTTGTTTATGGTATCTTATACTCTTACTCCTAGAATAATTCATAAGTGAAACTGAAGTAAACATATTGGATAAAACTACTGTTTTTTTTCTTCTTTTCGTCTAATTAACACGATTCAGACCCGTTACATAATCATTAGTATAAAACTACTGTTGTAGTGCGATTTCTATATTTTTTCTATATTATTATTATTATTAAATCTTTATTCATAAGTAACACGGACTCATTAGGTTAGTAACAAATTTTACTTATATCTATGTTAGTAAAAACACAATATAATAAATTAAAACTAAACGCGCTGTTATGCGTGTGAGTCACCACTGCAAGCTCATCACTGAGGTGGAAAGCTTACAGCAGTGACTCACATACACACAGTCGAGTATGGACGCTACACAGCTTAGTATGATATTGGGGCTGGCCCGCACGCGGCGCACCAGGGAGCCGTATCGCTTTCGCATAGTTGTGTAAAAACAATCTACACGAGCGTCAGCAAACATCCCTGAGGCACTGCAAAACCGGGGCAGCCCCATCAATACCCGGAACGCACTACTATATATTAGACGGACTACTTGAATTTAGAGTGTTCGGTAGAATGATCTTGAAAATGTTCGGTTCGACAAAACAGAAAACGGCGAATGCTCGCTGTTCTGTTACAAGTTAATGCTCAGGTGTATCAGCGCCATTAAATATCTCCAAGTTAAAGCACATACAAATACACTATTTCAAATCTTAAACCGTATTCTACTTTGTTAGTCGCTTGAATTGAAAGTGAAAGTATCGATCTATGTATAAGAACACATTTTTGTTATAATTGCATAGTAGGTATGTGAAATGTAATAGAGTACATTTGGAATATCTAGTGCCATATTGGTCCAAAAATATGTAAGTAGCATACAATATAATTATTTACAGCAGCCGATTACGTATACCTATGTCATTATGAAATGTAAGGGTACTGCATGTGTGTTTGATTTCCACACGTTTCTATGTAACTTCTGTCAAATTGTTTTTGCTAGTCTGAGTATTTATTCCATCCGCTGCCTATTTGAATTTTAGTAAAACCTAGTTCGGCACTTGTTTTTTTTGTAACTATACTTAATTTACTTACCTGCGCTAGTGGATCCCCATCCAGTCACCTCAGCCTGGCTGTTCAAGCTAAAGTTATTCTTCGCCCACAAGCAAGCTGGCTGCACGTCAATAGAAAATTCAACCTTATGTCCCAGTTCCATAAGAGCTATATCGAAATACTGCTTCGGTGATTTGTAGTTTGGATGTACTATTATTCTCATAATTTCTACGTCGATGGGAATTGTAGCCGAGTCTATATCCTAAAAAAATACCAATCTTAATTAATCTCATGAAAGACCGTAGGTAGTCGACTTAGGTCGACAAATATGCGTATTAAGTTTCTTATATATAGTACGTTTTTTTATGTATTGTTTTTAGGGTTCCGTAGCTAAAAGGTAAAAAACGGGACCCTATTACTAAGCCTACGCTGTCTGTCTGTCTGTCACCAGGCTGTATCTCATAAGCCGTGATAGCTAGAAAGCTGAAATTTTCACAAATTATGTACTTCGGTTGCCGCTATAATAACAAATACTAAAAATAAAAATATGGAAAAAGGAGGGTCCCATACAATAAACGTATTTTTTGCTCAAAATTGCTAACGATAACAGGTAGACGCTTGAAATTTTCACAGAATAGGTATGTAGTTGTACATTACCTTTCAAAATAAATAATTAAATAAAAAAAAGTAAATAATAAAGGCGGGTCATCGTCAAAGCCTGGAATTCCCATACAACAAACGTAATTTTTAAGCAATTTGCTACTCGATCTTAATAAACAGGTAGAAACTTAAAAAATATTTAAATGAACATACAACTGCTCATACAATAGCTCAGTGGTGTACGTAACGGACTGCCGAGACGATGGTCTCGGGTTCGATCTCCAGTTACACCGGGCACACACCTCTGACTTTTCGAAGTTATGTGTGTATTCAAAATGTTAATTATTATCGCTCGCTTAACAATGTACCCGGCAGATGGCGATAGGCTCGCCCCCTATTACATTGGGACCGAAACATAACTGGCGAAGTGTGGGTGTGTAATACACCTCTGCCTCACCCTTCGGGGATAAAAGGCGTGAAGTTATGTTATGTTATACATACAACAAACGTTATTTTCTTTTATAGATGATGGAACGGAACCCTTCGTGCGCGAGTACGCCTCGCACTTGCCCAATTTTTTTAATTTATTCTCAATGATTTTATGGAAATAATTTCGTTTTATCATACTAGCATTAATACATAATCGTGGCTTCAATCTTGAAAACTATGTCTTCCTTCTGTCTATCCAGACTTCACTCACAGACTCGTCCTTTTTAGAGAATGGAATGTCGCCAACATTCCATAGTCGTCATTAGTCCATGTCAATAAACTATTACTCTACATTAGTGTAGAAGTTTTCTAACATACATGACTGCTCAATTAATGAACTCAGTTCCTGGTTTAACCGAAGATATTGCTAGTGTAATTAATAGGATGCCGACCGTTAGCCATTAGAGACATAACAAAACTGAAGATTGAACTTACATCGCTTGAGATATTCTTATCTCCTAGCCTGACAATCTTCGGCACAACATCAGCGATAGTGGTGTCTCTTTCCGACACACTGGAGCAGTGAGCCGCAGTCAACACAAACTTGTCACTGATTAACGAACCTCCACATAAGAACTTCCATGTGCCTACAACTGCTTTCCAACCAATAGCACCCTGCAATGAAAAGGTTGGTTTAGTTTATGCAATTTTAGTCATATATTCTTAGATGTCTACGAGGAAATCCATGATCAGATTAAGTAGAGTTCAATAAGCTTTAATTCGTAATCAGAAAATAAAATAAACTCACACACAAACGCAGAACATAAATAAAAAATAGTACTCGAAATCATTATGTAATTAGCATGAAATATTATTTGGATTCTGCTAGTAACAAATATTAAAATAAATGAGCATTGAAAGTGAAAAGACTGCAATTATTTTCAATGCAATTGAGAAGAATTTAGTAGTGCTCAAAGCTTGACTTAGCTTGCAGTTCATAATAGTTCAGGCAACGCTTGCACAGGTTGCCATTTGGTATGGTGACCGCGTGTGGCATTTACATCAGAGCTCTACCATGTTTTGGATGGCACGTAAAGGTGTTGGACCCGGTTCTTTTCCCAGTAAAAGAATCGTTAGTTATTGTTGGCGGGCGGTCTGAAAACTTCGACACAACAGTTAGTCACTGTGCACTAAAAAATGTGGAACGTAGGAATACGAACAGTGCAAGGTAACTACTTGAAACCACTGTCTTCTCTTATCTATACATATAAAATTCTTGCGTTACTGACTGACTGACAGACAAGCTACAGCCAAAACTATTAGGCGTAGGTAGCTGAAATTTGGCATGTATGTTTCTTGGGGACCGTAGGGGTGAACAAAGACAGGATTTCCCGAAATTCCCACGGGATCGGGCAGAAACGGTTAAATTTAAAAAGTGTGCGGGCGTAGCTGCGGGCGTCATCTAGTTTTATTATAAAAGTATAGCTCATACCATATTAGGGTACTCTCCTCTGGTAGTAGAACGGCCTTTAATAACATTCGACACTGGATGATCTATTCTTGACGTTTCACCTGTAAATTTACTGTTATTTAAAATTATATCTCTAGTGGCCGGTTTCACCACAGTATGATCATTTAACATAACATATCTTTACGCCTTAATTCCCGAAGGAGTAGGCAAAGGTATATTACACAACCAGACTTTATCAGTTATGTTTCGGTCCCAATACGGAGCGAGCCTATTGCCATGTCTTATTAATCTCCCGTCTCAAATTAAGTTTGTTGAATTAAAATTTTATTTATATATTTTAAATTGCTTCTTACAGTTTTGTCTCCGCTGGGCTTTATCTTCTCTGACTTTTAGTTGCCAAATATATTCAAAGCATTCTGAAACAATAAATAAATAAAATATTAAATTAAAATTAATATGAGGAAAATCATATTGGCGCCTTTTATCACGATTGGAAGTTTATAGGTACAAAAAAAAATATTGTCATCCTATTGAGAAAGTCCTTTTTGAAGTCGCTTGAAAAGGGAGTTATATTACCTGTCAAAATCACTGTTGGGCACGGCAGTGGGACAAAATTCAATTCAAATATAAAAAATACTTACATCACTGATCCTTCTACCAGGCGCTCTGAAGTCTGGCAGAGGTGGATTGTAGGGAGCACAGGGATCATTCTTATTTACATTTCTTACTAGAGATCGACTCATAGGAACTAGATGTGTCGGCGGTGGATTCTTTCTTCTTATAATATAATAGTGGTTGTGAGGTAACTGGAACTATAAAAAAATAACTCATCAGTTCTATAGTGTATTTTTCTCCAACAGTGAACAATCTAAAGTGCTTTTCGATTCGTGTAAAGTATTTTGGGTTAACAATATTCAATAGTAGATAGAAGTTTTGATGTTTGCAGGTTACGTTTCTACACACCAATTTACTATGATTAAAACATTATGTGTCCTTTAAGACAAACTTATTGCAATACTATGTACTTACTCGACTGTGAGTGTAGTCCCTCCAACCCAAATCGTAGTGTTCCTAAAGAAATAATACAATTGATTATGTGTTCGCATAATGTTTTTTTCTTTTCGCAAGACACGTCATAGCCTAGTCAAAATGTATATGGGGCTTACCTTTACTGGCTGTGGGTACCGCCATTCTTCGCTTGCCAACTGTATCAGGGATACTGGAAGAGCAATAATTTCACATTAAATACATAATTTTCAACTGACGTCTATGCGCCATGATATAAACCTGCACCATGTCTACACAATATCATAATATTAAGAGTTCTATCCCTGAGTCGTTGAGTCTTAATTTTGCTTTGAAAATTCTATTGCTATAAAAAATCGCCTGATTTAGTATGTGTATAGTTATATGAAATTATTGATAGCAATCTAATTTGACTAGTTTTCCTTAGTTTAATTCAAATTAATAATTCAAATTTAAATAGGCTACATGTAATTATAACGATACTTAATTTTAACCTATTTTCTTTTTAAATTCGCGTGCATGCCCTTTAACAAATAGAATGAGACATATTGCCATATTATAAACAATCGACATCATTCTTGAAGCGTTAATTGTTAGCGATTCCTTTTAACTTTCTCTTTAAGCCCGAAGTCCAATTTTGGACTAATTTCAGTAAAAATTGACGTTACCCTTATCCAAATTGCCAACTTCATTTTAAAGAATATTAGTTTTTCTACAGAGCAAATTGCTGTTGGCCTCCGAAACTCAAAAGAGTAGCATTTTTTATCTTTGATTTAATAATTCAATATCAGAATATTTGAGGAAACCCACTCCCTGCAATGAAGTATCCAAGAAGTACAATATTATTTAGCTGGCTTATATTATAATTATGTTGTATACAAATCGCGAAAGTTTAAAATATATTGTCTCCAAGAAGGTCCTCCAATGTAGGTTGACGCAAAATAGACCTGCAATGGAACCAGGACCGATGCCTTAAAGTTAAGAGAGGTTTGCCATTTTTGTTATCAACCACTCATCTATTTACCAGATAAATACCATATCACTTAACCTTACCGGTCACAATATCTCTTAACCATACTAATAGATTAATTTTGGCAGTCATCACTTATCCAAGGCCCTTTCGTTTTTAAACTTTCGAAATAATATTATTAAACATATTGCAATTTAGCTGTCTTATATGTATTGTTCTTATATTCACGGCAAACCAATGTTTATTTTAATACGGCAGAAGAAATATACCTAGTATCCTAATCTATTAGAAAATTCATAAATGAAATCACTACGGAATCAATAGTAACCCCGAATATTACATATTTATTTCACAAATGTTTAAATTAATCATAATAGAAACTGTACAGTATTACAATTTAATAAAAATAAATTATTATAAAGTATCAGTTAAACCGTTAGATAAAATTACTTGAAATATTAATTTAAATTTACTTAGCCCATTTAATACAAGCATTATACTAATAACTAGAGGATGCCCGCGGTTACACCCAAGTTAATTAAGGCTACTGCTCCGCTCCCGTTGCTCATAGCGTGATGTTATATAGCCTATAGCCTTCCTCGATAAATTGCCTATCTCACACTGAAAGAATTTTTTAAATGGGCTATCTAACACTGAAATAATTTTTCAAATCGGACCATTAGTTCCTGAGATAAGCACGTTCAACCAAACAAACAAACAAACTCTTCAGCTTTATATATTAGTATAAGATTAAATAAAATATAATAAAAAATTATTGAAATTTACATATAGATATTATTTTAAAATATTTTCGTAATATGTGTTATTATTATTAATTAATACACCACTATAACGTCCACATCTTTAAGAAATACTTCATCCAATTTGATCACCAAAACCACCAGGTTATCCAAAAAATAATCTTATACGTACTCTGAAATTTCCTTAAACAAATCTTGTAATATGGCTCACCTAATAAATATAAAATAAATATCACAAACTTATACATTGTACTAATAAAATAATTCACAACACTTTTACCACTGAACTCCTGAAACTCATGCGATCCTGGTAACGTCCGTAACAATTATGCCTATGCTTTTATTTTTACAATTAATTAATTACAACAGGAAACAAAATACAAATGGACAGATTACTCATTCATTCGTATACTGGCCTAATATTCCAGTTTTTAATTAATTGGTACGGCAATTAGTCAATTATTGTTCAAGTATTATGTATCTGTGAATCATGGATAGCGCAAAGGTGATCAGTATTAACACAGTGCCGAGAGTGTATGTGGCTTCGATCTTTGCGCGGGACAATAAAATTCTTGCAAATACATCTACTTATTTTGTTCCCAATTAGGACAAAACAATTAATTAATTATTTTAAACTTACCTTTGTGTTTTAAGAAAATTACTGAATGATTTTATTTACCGATCTCTTCAAAAGTAGATTTTGTTTATTAGCTAAATGTATATGTTTCTTACTGCATTCCTAAACTATTTATAAAAATAGAAGATATAATAAATAAATAAATAAATAAAAATACGAATACTCTATCTCTTTTAATATGCAATCCATAGGAAAGCGCGCACGTAACGCCATGAAATCGGATAGATACCGCCTGTACTTGCGTCACACTGCACGCGCTGTCTACTTGAGGCTTTTTTTTCGAGGGGAAACCTTCCTAAAGGCTGCCGGTCTCCTAGGGGGAAGGCCGGTGTGTGTGGGATTTTTACCGCACTAAAACCGCCTCCGTGGCCATCTTCTACACAATAGAGATAGGGCTCCGGGAATGGGTTATGAAACCGGAGCTCCTCCTGTGCTACGCCGTTAAGGCACTTCACGGTGTGAAATGAACACACACGGTGGCACGGGACCACTACGTACCACCGTCGACTCGAAAGTCGTTATTTAGCGTCCAAAACCCCTAGTTTGAGACGCTTACGACTTCAGAGGTCCCTCTGCACAGGATGAGAAAGAACTGGCAGAGGGTATATATAAACTAGGTGACGGAGCGATTGCCTGCTCGGCGTCTACTTCTTCGAGAAGGATCGGCTCTTTCTCGATCACGCTCAGCAGCCTCCTTCTGTGTCATTACAGCCTCACAGAGAGATACTACCTCTTTCCAATTATCTCTCTCCTCCAGCATAAACGACACTACTGATGGCAGAGAGAGGTTATCGACGATCCGTTCAACTAGAACCCGCCGCTGAGAGTCCCAAGCAGGACACTTTTCTAAGCTGTGTTGTGCTGTATCCTGTTCATCATCACAATGCTTACACTTTTGCCAAGGTCTCGCGTTCGATCTTATTCAGGTATTCTCCGAAACAACCATGCCCAGTAAATATCTGCGTGAGTCGAAGAGTGACGCGTTCACTCCTATTCAACTAGGTTTCAAAACATGGCAGTATGGCTTCGACTACTCGCTTGTGTGCATACCGCGGCTCTGACAGCCACTCGCGCCACAAACCGAGCGCTGCTTCAAAGTCAAAAAAATCATTTATTCTTCTAGGTCACAAGGTGACGCTTATGAACGTCAAATGTTTAAAGTAAATTACTTATTGCTTCTATATTTACATTTACTGCCTCGTTCGCAAAGCAATAGATAGAACCACGAGAAAGAACGGGCAATAAAACTCGTGGCCACTCTTCCAGTGTTATGGTACATATTTTGTTTTTGTAAGGAGCTGCAACTATTTCACATTGTATTTAATTACTTGTAAATAGTAACATACATAATACTTCAATAATTAATGCAGTTACCAAATTAAGTGCTGTAGTAGCCTTCCAGTGTGAATCCTGTGTAACAGGAGCATCCACTTACGTCTTATAATGTAGGAAACTTGCAGCTTCAGGCTTTCCAAGGAACTACCGAGCTCTTCCTCGCCATTTTGTTGAATAGTGCGGCACCGATCATAAACCCTCGCATCCATGTCCGCTAAAATGTCTAACGGTGGAAAGCGTGCTAGGAGAGTTGCAGCCTCAAAATATATAGTCCGGTAGCCCCGTGCAATATGTATGGCTACCTTACGCTGCAAGCTATTTAGTTTTCCTCTAATTCGCTGGATACCTGACAGTCTTTTCGACCATATTGGCGCTCCATAAAGGGCCATCGATCGTACAACCCCTGCATATAGGCGACGAATTTCTTTCCGCAGTCCCCCGGGATTGGGTAGTAGTCTATGTAAGGCACCCATTGTTGTTTCAATCCGAGGAACAAGGCACCTGAAATGCTGTTCGAAGCCCCAACAGCTATCTTATATTAGGCTAAGGTACTTCATTTGCTGACGTATCTCAATTTGCGCATCTCCCACGCAGACCGACGAGCTAGGTGGTTGTCTTTAACGTGGCATGTTGTGAAACCACATTGCCTCGGTCTTGTGAGGTGCTATCTCCAGGCCCAGGGCGCGGATTCTGGTCACGACTTTTGCTACCCCAAGCTCGGCAAGAAGAATGGTCCTCTCAAAGGTTTCCCCACCGGCAATGATCAAGGTGTCTTCTGCATAGCATACAACATTAACTCCCTCAGGCAGTTCTACCCGTAGGACTGTGTCGTATGCAAGGTTCTTTGCAATTATGCTTTTGCAAATATGCCCTGCAAGTAAGGAGGCACCTCATGATAAATTAGGGTTTCTTTGATCGCGTCCCAGGGTAAAGAGTTAAAGGCATTAACGATATCTAAACTTACTGCCAATGCCACCCCTCCCTGTGATACGACCTGATCTGAAAGCGAGCGAACACAAAGTATTGCATCTATAGTTGAACGCCGATGCCGCATGCCGTATTGGCTATCGGCTAAATCAGGACCTACGTGCATCAGATGCCTCACAAGACAAGCGGCGACTATTCGCTCAAAAAGCTTAGATGCTTCGTCGAGCAGACATATGGGACGGTATGCTGATTCGACGACGCCCTTCCTGCCTTCTTCAAAAGAACCAAGCTTGCTTCCTTCCATCTTGTAGGAAAAATACTCTCACGCAAGTAGTTGTTTAAAAGTCGCCTCAGGTGGTCACCTAAAGCACCCAGATCCAATGCCCAGACTTGACCAGGAATACCATCAGGTCCTGGCGCGGTTGAGGCAGGGCCCTGCCATTCCAGGAAAATATTTTTTTTACAAAGGAAACTGAAAGGCACAGCACGACCCCAGTCTGCTAACAATATGAGTGCGTCAACCATAAAATACGAAACACAATAAATAAAAAATTATATTCTCTATAATTTGGGAAATTCCTACACCTTAGTAGTAACAAACAGTTCTTCAAACTCTGTTGCTCAATTCATTGAATGTTTGTACATGAATTATTTAATGAAACATGGTATCAGTTTAAGGAAATATCCCTATGTTCCGGGTCATCCTATCTGGTCAGACAGACCCACGCTTCAAATCCTAGCCGCCAGGAAACTGAAGGTAAGTTATGCTACAGACACTGGATAACGCTAGAATCATAGATAACTTTGGCTTGGACGATAATGATTAACTGTCCCATTAATGAACAGTAGGTCTCCTCTCACTATGAGAAAGGTTAAGGCCGTATTCCACTACGCTTGCTAAGCACTGGTTGGCAAACTTCGCATGTGTTGCCAGAACATTAAAAAGATATGCATGTTTCCTCACGACGTTTTTTTCGCCATTTAGCAAGTGATAAATAACAATTCAATACGCACTACACTTTGAAAAGAGTCATCGGTGCGTGCCATACAAAGTAACCAATACGATGATAAACTATTCGGTGAATTACAGTCACCTTTTATTAGAAGCGGAATTCATTATACAAAATTGTGATTCCCCTGTAGTTTTAAAACTTAAAGTGACATTCAGTTTTAAGTGACCACATTTTCACATGATGACTCCATGAACAACTTTTATTACTACAAGGTTCTGGGTCAGCTTATAGAACACGGACGGCGTAGTCGTAGTGAGTTAAGTGACCGCTTTTAACAGAGCTTAACGCTGTAGTTAATAAAATACTTTGCGTGATCTAGAAACTGTTGTTTTAGTGTGTTCTTTGTGTTTTTTAATTTGATGTTTGTAAAGTTCACCGAGATATATAACAGGAATTAAAACCAGCGGGATTATGGATAGCGTATGCATCTGCAAATCAGGATGTCCCGGGTTTGAATCACTGGATTTATCCGAATTCTCATTAGCAGAACTGGCAAAGTACCCTGTAACGGCAATTGGCTCACGTATTACGTAGGAGCTATAAATTCACAACATGGCGAAATGTGGTTGTCATATTACACCTCTGCCTACCCCTTCGAGGATACAGGCACGAGAGTATAAAAAAATAACACAGTCAAACCAGTTCCTACTAGTTTTCAAACCAACAACACAGTCTACAGTACCTCGAAAACCACACCATAAACTCTTTAATAAACATCTTTCTTTTCTTTCTTTACTGTGATCTTTCATTTCTTTCTGCACACTCTGTACTATAAAACGCAAACAAATGTAGATAATAAAATAAACCAAAACTGCACCCAGTAACCAGTGACACGCAGTAAAAACCTGTAACAGGCCGATGAGAATTATTTGTCAATCTGGACCCCATAATGCATAACTTAAGGTTTTGCTCATCAAAAACAAATTCGCGTTTTTCTATCGGACACGATGCCTTTTTGACTGCGGTCAAGTTGGGCTAACCTCCTTGCGAGCCATGTTTTACTAGTATTATGTTAATGTTATTGAATGCATATGAGGTGTTGGGGTCAAACAAGGCATACCTTTCTCATTTTTCGTTACCATCTCTGCAGGTTTTGATATAAAATAGATTAAAATGACCAGCATGAAAATGATGATCTACCTACAATAGATTAAAATGACTCTAATCCTTACTCCTGAATGAGTGCCATCAAGACTGCATTTTACTTTGCCTCCATATATTTATCAGGCACGTTTTTTTGCTGATGGTTTAAATTATCCGAAGGCCGAAGTGTTATCTCGTTAACACTGCACTGCTTGGTAAGAATACAACGATTCGGGTATGGAACAATATATTTTTTTTTCTACAGGTGCTGTTACGGTTTTGTCACTAAAATGTTATCCCAATTTGAAGCTCCAATGCCGTTTCTCTTCCTTTACTTTTAATGCGAGTAGTATCTTACCCATCAATCTATTTGTCTGCTACTACCAGTATGTTCAGAAGGTTGAGAAGGACAGCGGTTAAATCTTACTCATTAATCATTGGTCAGCAGGTGGTTCTATTGACTCTAAAGCAGCTTAACTTACAAGTAAACAGAGATGACTAACTTAATATTACACAAAGTTACTTCCAAGTTAGAACGTGTTGACACTGTTTCATTTATGCGAGGAAAATAAAACCGATTTTGCAGACATACTAACATACAAATCAAGAATGTATGTTCTTGTCAGAGTTGGTGGGGTTGCAATACATTGACAATTACCATATTGACATCCTGTGTTTCTAATACACAAAAACATTCCTGGAGTCAGAACTGATGATGAGACTGAACTGAAAAATGTCAGCCTGTTGATATAACACTATAATAGCCAGTTGGTTTCATTTTTCTCATGGGATTGGACCTTAAACATCGAAAGGCATCGTTAGAATGTATGTCAATGCCGAAAGCATTACATGGTAGCCGGCGTAGTGAATCTTCGAAGGACACCGTTGGTAGGTACTCACCATTACATCCTTGAGCAAGTCCTACGTGCTCTATTAGATATACCAACATATAAAAAATATTGACCTAAATAACATTTACCAAACCCTAATAGGTCATTGTCAGTATATAATAATAAGTTTATCTGGCATAGAAGAAGGACATGGATACGGTATATTGGTGCCTTTTAGTATGCCAAATTACTAAAGTGATATCAATGCGATTGCTTTTCAGCGGGCTTTGTCTCATGCTAACAGAGAAGACATTTTCAGTCTTTCTTTTCTCGTGCAGAGTCAGAATTGCGAGCTGTTTACCTATATATGTACATATATATATATACAATTTTTGCATTAATGACTGATAGACAACGTACAGCCAAAACTATTCGGCGCAAGAAGTTGAAAAGTGGAATGCATGTTCCTTCGAAACCGTAGGACAGCACTGGTATGGCGTGGTGCCGAAACCAAGGTAGGGTTCTAGGCGAATTGGAAAAGGAAATGGACTGTATTAGGGCGAGTTCTGGGTCGCCTAGAAAGGAATAAGGGAAGAGGAGATGGATACGGGAGGAGGTGATTGAGTGGGTATAGGCTATTTTAAGGATGGAAGGCACTTACCTTATACAGCCTTGGTGGTTTCGTGATACAGCTGCTTGTTTTCACTTCACTCACGAGCGGGTTTTCCTTGGTGGAAGCGGTGACAAACACATACGGGAGCGGCGCGGTACGAACGAGACGGCGATACAGCGGTGCGGCGCGGAGCGGTATCGAGACGGCGTTCTTAGCGAGCGGAATGTTCGAGACTGTCCGTCGCGTTCACGATCGCGGCGACGAAATCAGGCCAAAGGCAGTGCCTCTTCCAGGGAGAGGGATAGAGCGGGACGGAAATATGATATCGCTCGCACTAGACAAGCGTGGAACGATTCATGTTGATGCGATTCGTTATAGATAGGAAGGTAGATGGCGCTACCATATCCCCCCAGCCCTAAAGGGTTGCCTTTAAAAAAAATAGAATTGAACTTAGCTATGTTGGGTGTACTACCGCGTAACCCATCAATAGGCTAAGACAGCGATATGACAATAAATTAATCTAAATTAACTTTAGCGAAAACTACAAACGCAATAATAGCGAAAACTACTAACTAAATACTTAAACTAAGAGGTAAGTCCAACTTCAGGCTAGATCTCACTGAGTTGGAAGCGGACGCGAGTTGATCAGTGCCTCGACTTGTGCAAGGACAGTTAAAGGCTCTTCGTAAGAGAGGATCTGTTGACCTATAACTTTGAACAGATGCGTTTTAATTACTTTGACCATGTTTGCCCAACATCCACCGAAATGTAGTGATGCTGGTGGAATAAACTTCCAGCCAATATGATCTATGGAGAGTTCTTCCCGAAGACGAGTACGATAACTCGCGACGTGATTGAAACAAGTAGCGGGAACAAGTTCAATCAATTTACTAACGCGGTTGGCGACAAAAGTCTGCCAGCGGTGAGGAGAAGAATAAATCCTAACGAGCACTACCTTGGAGTCGGAAAATGCGTATATTTATTAATAGAGTAGTGGGGCAGAACTGTGTCTTGAACCTTGTGGAGCAACTGAGACAGCAGAAGGGCCGCGCACAACTCCAGTCTCGCAACCGAAATGGTTTTAACAGGCGAGACCTTAGACTTGGCACAAACTAACTACACCGAGTAGTTAGAACCAATGCGGACTTGCAGATATACGACTCCGCCTATTAAGTTACGAACCTATATATAAACGAACCTATTAAGTTGACGGTACATCCATCTACCAACCCAAGATGACGCGGAATAAACTTGATTGAGCGCGGTAAGCTCAATACAAAACTGGCCCCAAGCGGCGACAATATGGTCAGGGGGTGTTTCATCCCACTCACACTTTGATAGCCAAAGTTCTTTGATCAAGAGCTTGGCGTACAAAATTGTGGGAGCCACAAAACCCATTATGTCCCATAGTCGAGCCACTGTGGACAGCATAGTGCGTTTGGTGCACTTATCATCTGGTGGTGAGACGTCAAACCGAAAACTATCGCAGGATTTGTCCCAGCGTAAACCGAGAACCTTATGCGGTACAGACTTCTCAAACTCAATGTCTGGAGAAGCTTTATGAGAATCTGGTATGCGTGCGAGAACCTCCTTAGAGTTTCTTGTCCATTTGACAAGATCAAACTGGCCTCGCTTGAAAAGCTGAATAAGCTCTTCACAAAGCGAAATTGCTAGCGGAGCGGGTATGACATTACAAGCAATGTCATCTATATACAAAGCGGATGGTAGTATAGTATAGTATAGTGTAGCGTAGCGTAGCTTAGCATAGCATAGCGTAGCATAGCACAGCATAGCACAGCATAGCATAGCGTAGCATAGCATAGCATAGGATAGCATAGCATAGCGTAGCATAGCATAGCGTAGCATAGCATAGCGTAGCATAGCATAGCGTAGCATAGCTAATTAGTGCTTTATCTTACACACAGTTTTAGCACCCACCTTGATCTCTTGAAGAGCAGAACAACAACAAGACGTAATACAATGAGAAGTATGTAACGTAGGTACGGTACCCATAATCACATACCCAAGTACCGTCTCAATAGCGGGCGGTAAATCATATCGCTCACTACGAACTATGTTAGTTAGTTGCAAGTGCGGAAATATTGAAGCTCCGATCAAAAGATCAATGCCTGCCGGATTCGCAAACTCCGCGTCGGCTAACGGCAATGATTCGAGATGAGTGAGTGATGCTATGTCTACATTAGCGTTCGGCAATGCGTCCGTGATACGCTCCACGATAAGCGAAGAAATGTTAAAATTAATGTTCCTATCAAAACGCGAATGTATTTTAACATCTACGGAACCCCTGCAATGCCTTTCTGATCCGCCTATCCCTTTGACGGTTGAGTTAGTATTTTTAAAGTTATTCCATAATCCGAGGCGTTTGAAGCATTCCGATGTTATTAGATTGGTCTAAGATGCGCTATCTAGCAGACAACGTACCATGTGCGGCGACCCATTAACATCATAAACGATAACTTGCGCCGTCGCTAACAGAACAGTCTTAGACGCCATACATCGCGTTTTGGCCCTGCGCGGATCATTATAGATGCGCGAGTGCCGTCCTCGCGTGCGCGTCGCCCGCGCAATGGATGTCGTACACAACGATACTTCGCCCTCAGACGCGGAAGGCGCAGCTACCGTGGTCTGCTGCACCTGCGGCGCAAGTGTGTCAAGGTTAGCGGCTTGGCTTGACAACCGGTTATTTTTATCCAAATGTAACAGTGTATGATGTTTTTGTTTACACGTGCGACATCTGGTTCTACTGGAACAATTACTCGTTTTATGTTTTATGCTTAAGCAATTAATGCAAGCTTTGTTATCTTTTACGCTTTTAAAACGAGCAATTGGATTTAAATCATTAAAGGTGGGACACTTATAGTAATGGTCGTGCACTATATTACTGCACAGACACTTCTGTGAATTATTACTATTAGATTCCGAACATGTTACGTAAGATTGTGGATTAGGGACCGAGTTATTATTACTATTTCGCGATTTATTCAACCTTTGTTTGTTGTTGTTAGTGTTAGACGGGCCAGGTGAACCAGACTGCGTATTATGAAATATTCGACACTGATCTTTGATGAACGAAATAAAACTATCTAGTGTAGGTATTTTATTATTGCGTTCCGTCATCTCGAATGCGCGAATTGTATCAGTGTCAAACTTTTTTAAAGCGAGTTGAAGCAACATAAAGTCGGAAAGATCTTCTAATTTTAAATTCCTAAGAGAATTAACCGCGGTTACGAAGTTATCAATAAACAGCTGGAAATTCGAGACAGACGCGTTGCTGGACAGTTTGAGATTTAAAGCTTGGTCAAAGTACGTAGACGCTAGAACGCGCGTGTCTTGATATCTGTCAAGTAGTGACTGAAATATGACCTGATAATTCTCAGCACTGGGTGTGACACCTGCAAATACGGACTGGGCCTTCGGTGACAGTTTACCTATTAAATAGTACAACCTGTCAGCATCTGTCAGAGAACCATTATCGTGCACTGAAGACTTAAAACTTGCATAGAATAACAGCCAATTTCGTATATCTCCGTCAAACGACATAATCTCGATTGGCGGTAATCTCGGTTTGCGGGCAACGGGCTCTGCTGAACATTTACCCTCCAATTGCGATTGTATACGCTTAATAATACAATAAAGATCTTCGAATGAGGTATACGCCTGATAGTTCGGTTTTTCATCAGGATTGATAGAAAGTAATCTTGCGTTATAATCGTCTAACAACTTATGAAAATCTGTTCGAATACTATCTACTGTTGTACAATAACTGAGAAATGCTTCGCTATTGCTGTCAGACATCGATGCGGTTTTTGATCGTTCATAGATATTTTGAATGCGCTCAAATAAAATATTGCGTTTCGCTTCTAAGATTGTCATCTCTTTGTCTTCCGACACGCGTGACTTCTTTTGTTGTGACATGCTTACGTAAGTATAAGCTAATGAGAACGAAACAAAATAAGAATATCTAATGTATCTATTATTTTACCTAAGTAGGCTAATTAGGCAACACTTTAGAGCTGAGGAAATAAAAGTTGATTGAAATATGAGATTTATAAGACAACTATGATAGTTGCAGAAATAATAATTTAATAAGTAGGTAGCTACATAAAAGTTTACCTACTAATGCGGGCGGAAATAACCATGTGACGGTTATATGAATATATTAGGAGTATAGCTAGGTGCTATAACTGCCTAGGTATAGCGGTATAACGTATAAAACGTAAATGAATCCGACTCGTATGGATCAAAAAAAATGGTTCGGCTTACACCGAAACCGTGGGGTTCTAGGCGACTTGGAAAAGGAAATGGACTGTATTAGGGCGAGTTCTGGGTCGCCTAGAAAGGAATAAGGGAAGAGGAGATGGATACGGGAGGAGGTGATTGAGTGGGTATAGGCTATTTTAAGGATGGAAGGCACTTACCTTATACAGCCTTGGTGGTTTCGTGATACAGCTGCTTGTTTTCACTTCACTCACGAGCGGGTTTTCCTTGGTGGAAGCGGTGACAAACACATACGGGAGCGGCGCGGTACGAACGAGACGGCGATACAGCGGTGCGGCGCGGAGCGGTATCGAGACGGCGTTCTTAGCGAGCGGAATGTTCGAGACTGTCCGTCGCGTTCACGATCGCGGCGACGAAATCAGGCCAAAGGCAGTGCCTCTTCCAGGGAGAGGGATAGAGCGGGACGGAAATATGATATCGCTCGCACTAGACAAGCGTGGAACGATTCATGTTGATGCGATTCGTTATAGATAGTAGATGGCGCTACCAAGCACTAAGAAAGGAATTCAGGGTAGAAACGGTTAAATTAAAATAAAATGAGCCTTCTCTTAAATAAATATTAAATGCTGAGGTTTAAAAATATTAATCACCATAGAAAATAAGTAAATATTTTGTGGCATATTTTAAAATAACCCATGGATTTCTCAATGATCATTAGTATCAATTTGGCAATTACCCAATTTCCTATCCCTTTCCCACGGTTATTAATAAAAAGAGACGGCCAATATCGGCACCGATGTAAGTGCGATGATATGCTTAAACAGGTTATTACGTGATTACAGAGGGTTGCTCGCTCATTAAGTTGTAATAATCCCTCATAAACAATTATTATGGGGCACAATTGCATGAGCACCCATAAGTCTAATTACTACGGCTGTGGGGTCATTAACACTGCGATGATGTTTAAGCCACTTAGGTAATGACCTTTTTCTGCGTAACACTAAGACGTGTTATAAAGATTATTTTGCATCTTTAAGTTGTCATGAGTTTTGTTTGAAAGAAAATGATTTATTTGGCTAGACTGCGCGAGAAGGCATGTTGTTGAAAACTTCGTCGAGTGTTGTGAGTTCGATTCCCACAAGTTGGTGTTACGTGTCCCGGTGTAGTTTGTTCCGTTGTATACTAATGGATAAAAGAGGGACCAACCACGCACCCTCGGATTAACCAACCCAATTATTGCAATAGAAAAAGGTTGAATATACCGACCCTTTCTGACGTGAGAGGTTGAGGGATATATATAGACATGGTTGCTGATTTGCATTATACCGGTGTTTGTAACTTCCATCGTGACACAGGCTTTACTCCTAACTTGGTTAAAAACACGTTTTCAAAACCAATCACACATTCATTGTCTCGGGTGGGCAGTAAAACCACTCGTAAGTGTCACGTAAGTCACTAGTCGACACTATCTAGCGTTTAGCTTTATCTCTGCATTGGTTCTTAAATAATATTTTCTTTTAGATCTGAAACAGCAAGCATAGGTAAATACCAAAGTGCGTTCATGATAATCAAAATAGTAAGCGTCAGATACCATATCCAAAGCTTTACAACTCCATGGTACTCCAAGTATGTAAGCTCGCAGTTGATCTCACGAAAGCCGCCTTGTTTAGACGATTGCATGTGTAATGGGGGTAAGGGCTATTTTATAACGCCCACTCATTGCGTATTCAACATGGTGGACACGCGCACAAAAATACATGCATACTAACAATAGGAAGATTTTTGTTTATGTTATTTACCCCTGTCTTGGTAACTAGTATATTCTTATTATCTATACTAGCTGACCCGGTGAACTTCGTACCGCCATTGAATCATTCTTAGCCGTGTGGTTGACGGCATAGAATACAAGTGTCACCATCCCCTATCTTCCCGTGGGTGTCGTAAGAGGTGACTAAGGGATAACACGATGCAAATACCATCTTTGCGTAGAGACGGCAAACTCGACACCAAACCCTATACGACTGCCTCGTTGGTCTCGCGGCATAAATGTGCGCGTGGGATCGGGAGGTCCCGCGTTCGATTCTTGGGTCGGGCAGTGTTATTGGGTTTTTCTGTCACGAAATTCTCAGTAGCAGCACGGAGTCCGGAAATATGCCCGGTACGGCAATAGGCTCGCCCCTTATTACGTGGGACTAAAGTATATCTGGCGAAAAGTGGGTGTAGAAATACACCTCTGCCTACCTCTTCGGGGTTATAGGCGTGAGACTATGTATGTATGCTTGAATCATTCTATCTATTAAAAAAAACCGCATTAAAATCCGTTGCGTAGTTTTTAAGATTTAAGCATACATAGGGACAGACAGACAGAAGACAGACTTTGTTTTATGCTATATAGTGACATATAAAATTCTTCCGTTGCTGACTGACTGAAAGACAACGCAAAATCAGTTAAGCACCGCTTACTCAGGTCAAAACTTGGATGTGTGACTCCAGCGCTCGTTGGGTAATTCGACGAGAGTGCTACCGTGCTTCGGAGGGCACGTAAAGCCGTCGGTCCCTGTTCTTGTCTTAGGACATGGTCGTTAGGCCATGTCGTATACTTTCGGGTGGTCTGAAAACTCCGACACCAGATGTGGCCACACACTAAAAATGAAATGATATAAACGCATAACTGAATTTAATGGGCCTAAGAAGTCGTTATTCAGCATGTATGTTTCTTTAGAAGGTAGGCGAGCAAGCATAGGTAAATACTAAAGCACTAAGAGAAGATTTTTGGAAAATCGCCCCCTTTTTTTATAGACTTGCGCCTGTTTCCCCGAAGGGATAGGCAGAGGTGTAATATTACACCCACATTTCGCCATTAAATTTTTACATTTTAATGAAACCCAAGAAGGACAAAGTCACCAGAAGACCTAAGGACACTGTGAGCTCATTCTGCGTAAATAGTAACACCAGTAGTTGAAAAATGTTCGGGTACTTTGAGATAACTTATACATTCAAGAAAAAGATAAATATCACCTCAGTTTCCCGTGAACATGAATTCTGTAAAGAATTCGAAACGTCGGCTAGTAATAAATTAAAAATATAGTTTCTAGATCATTAGTTTCAAATGTAATAACTTAGTGAAACCAATACATCGCGATAAAATCCGTAAACTGTAGTTTAATTTCAATGTGTAACATTCGCGTAAACCCAAGAAGATACTGTTTAAATCACCAGTGCAGTGCCGTCAACGCTCAACTTGATACAAACTTTTGTTTTATCTCAGCTCATTTAAAACAGCATGATCCAATAAAATCTATCAGCACCTGATACTTCCTTATTGCCTGTTCGGTAAGAGCGATAATCGCGCAACAAATAAAATACTATGCGATACTGTCCGAGGCTTAGGGTATCTTTCTACATGCTAGGTTTAGGGTTGAGTATATAGGACTAGTTTATATGAAGCATACTTGTGAAGTCTGCAACGTAGCCTAGCGTACTTGGAAAATATAGCCACTCCTGAGTCGAGAGGGACAAAATATGGAGTCAGTCAAGAAAAACGCGTCTGAAAAAATATTTGCAAAGTTCGCTCCTTATATTTGCCGCGTTTCGATCCAGTAATCATGTAACCATGACGTCTACTGGGAAAGTCTGGTTAATATCACGGCTGGAGTCTATTTCAAGCAGTAATAAACACTGTGCCCCAGGGTTAATTGTCGCTACGTGCCATGTTCCTGGTCTTTGAGCCTGATAACCAGATTAGTAGAATGTATACTATGGCGTGACTCCTTTCTATTCATTGCAACTCAAACAGATAGGGAAATCGAGAGCAAGTCTAGTATTTGGTTATATCGAGGAGACAGAGTCTGATTGTCAAAAATCTTTACTGGCTTAGTAAGCGACCAATAATTACCAATTTTCTTAATTTTATAAAATCCTTGCGTTACTAACTGACTGACAGACACGCTGCAGCCGAAACTATTGGGCGCAGGAAGCTGAAATTTGGCATGTATGTTCCTTGGAGACCGTAGGGGTGCACTAAGAAAGGATTTCCCGAAATTCCCACGGGATCGGTCAAAACGGGTAAATTTAAAAATTTGCAGGCGTAGCTGCTGGCGTCCTCTAGTAATCATATAATATCGAAATTCATTGGTGTGCGGCATGGGACGGTGCGAGTTGCTACCGAATGAAGATATACTATTTGGATACTGACCAGTTTCAAAAACTGTATTAGTTAATACCCGCATGTCAAAGCGTATGCCGCCGTTACTGAATTTCTATAAATTTGTACATTCCAACAAATCAATCCACGAAAAACAACTCTAGAAAGTTGGAAATGATCTTTAAAAAGTAGCGTTCAATGTGCAGACTTCCTTACAACGAGGCTAAAACAATCAAGCCGAATCTTCCGTAGCTGGATCAGAATAAGTTTTTCTAATTAGAATCCGATGAATTGGCCTTTTCCCATTCTACCCGGATCTATTCGGTTTAGGGTCGCCAAATACCGGCAATTGGATGGATTATCCAAATATTTTAGACGATGTCATATATTTTGAAATGCTCTAGAAATATTGAAAGACTTTTTAGGGCCATTTTTGTGTCCCTTTATTAATTCACAAAGCGCGTCAGTTTAATGTAAGTTGTAGTCATATATTCATTTAAATTAGCATGTGGCGTACTTGCAATACACTTCTAGCGAAATCTATTGGATACCATCGAAACTTTGTGGCCGTAATGGCAGATTGTGAATCACGCATTTGGCCATGTAACTAATAAAACAGATAAATAGTCATTAGTTAGACCAGGGTCCGGATACCATCATCCAACAATAATTATTATGACTCTTTACTTCAGTACATAGGCTAACTACAAAATAAATACTTGCTGTAGGCAGTCAGCAAACCAGCCCAAGTTTCTACAAATTCTACTAAAACACAAAGATCCTAAGCTTTCAGACTTCTAACAGGAATCAGAGCGCGACTTAGAGACGTAACGGTACAATAACCACAAAAGACTTCATCTTATCCCATTTCTGCACCTCCCGTGGGGACCCTAACTAGATTGGAGCGCCGAAGTAATTAGTGACTTCGTTTTCTAATGAAATTCTATAGATTTGATTTTCTTCTTATGTTACATACTGGGCCTTGATGAGACAGCGGGCTAGTTTGTTGAGGCCGTTATTCGACGCGTCATGCTGACGTTGGGAAGGACAACGGATACACATTGAATAGGTTTTAGGCTATTTAGTTTTGTAAATGTATGTTTTGAGGTTGAGGTTGTTGGAATATTTAAATACTAGACTTCGTCTGCGACTCAACCCGTGTGGATTTCGGTTCACATTGAAACGGTTATATCACTCTCCAGCCACCTAACTATTTCTTCGCACAATACTATAACAGCACGTCATTGCAACGTGTAAGAAGGACAAACATGCAAACACTTTCGCATTTAAAACATTAGTTATTATAGATGTATGATAAACTATAAAGCTACAGAGTTATCTTAAGGCAATATTTATAAAACTGTGTGATTTATATATGTACACTGGTTCATCGCACGCATTTCAACCTAATATTGAAAATTTAAATTAGCCGTTAACGCTTTACGTCTTTTTAACAGAATCTACTGGGATATTGATACCTTTTAACCATTTGAAAAGTATTGCTAGTCAATATATTCATCTTTCATTGTCATTCAAATTATTTTTAAATTGCCTTTTGGATATCGAATACTAAAAACAAAGGAATGTGGTATACATCCCCAAAGACAATTTAAATCTAAACGATAGATAAGTTAAAAAAAAACTATTTATGAGGCAGTGTAGATATAAGAACCTTCGAAAAAATACTTTATTAGACAGTGCAGCGAGCCCCTCCAAAGAAGCTTTTTATACGCCGCAGTAAAGCCGCATAGAAAAACATTTACTCCAAAATCACACACACGAGTGGAAAGTGTACTCGAATTCGAAGTGTTATTCAAATTTTATCGCCCTGGATTTCTTGTTGCCGTTGATTAAACGAATTTTACAGCAAATCTTCCTGGGTCTGTGAGTACGGCAAGCGACACATTTTTGTTTTATTTACCCTGCGACAGGCAGTGTAAATAAATTCCGTTTAAAAATCTACGATACTAGTCGTGTATACTAATATTGAATCTTATGCTTCGGCAACTCCCAAAGCTGATTGTAATTTGTTGGTTAAAGAGTCCAAAAGATTAATTCGAATGTCATTGGTACTTGAAAATTATTTTGAAGTTAAATAAGTGTCAGCTTTAAAATAAAACATATTACTTCAAAATAAATGTAATAATTATAAGATATTGATAATAACTGAATTTAACTTATTAAGATCCAGATCAACATAAAGCAACTTATGACTTCTTCTGTAGCAATTGCAGCGCCATACATAAAAAAATGTATTTGAACCACAACCCGCTTGAAAAATTTCACGAAATTTTAACATATCTAGAACGATGCGATATCGATACGATATCGATTTGAACAAACTTAAGATTTTATCACAGTTATTTGAACTATGAACCAAATACATATCACACTTGTTGGCACAAGAAACTTGTGGCACAAAAACAGGCACATTATAAAGAAAATAATGTGAGCTCTATTGTAATTTTAGAGGGCATATATATAAAATTATTTCGCTTCAATAACAAGTAAAATGGGACAGTTATAGGCTGTTCTTTGATATTTATCTGTACTCGAATACCGTACGAATACTAACACTTTTTCACATGTGGCTCCACCGGTTTGTGAATAATGGTTCATAAGTTTAATTATAAACGACACATATTTTGCAGCCGACTTTAACAAAAAGGAGGAGGTTCTTAATTCGAGGTTCTCAATTGTATATTTTTTTGGGTTTGTTAGCTAAGAATGCCGAATTTATTAACTAATTAATGATTTCTAAATTTTACCAAACCAAACGGGCAGTTTGTTTGGTCCCATCCCAGTTTAGAAGTGAAATTTAAGTCAGTTTTTTCGTAAAATATTGTTGTTGTTTGCTAGATTCTTGCGATACAGGATTTATTCTAGAGGTGAGAGCTGTCTTTCTAACCTTTTAAGCCTAAGATATTTTTTTTACTTTTGAAATGCCTGGGTCAATTTTATTATTGACTAAATCATACATTTACTATGTGGTCTGTAATCCAAAAGCTATGTAACCGAAATAAATATATAAAAATGAACACAAGAAGGCGCAACATCCCAAAAACCATCTAACATACCTCTGCAATGACAATGATTCAATTCCCTCCAAACCACATAGTCTGAGTCCCATTAAAACCATTCACCGCAAAGTTTATTGGAACATAGAGGTACACCGTCAAAGGACGGCCAGTGCGGTGAGGCCATAGATTGAAGCTATGCCGAGCTTGATCGTCAAACACTGGTCTCAATACTCAGGCCGAGGTTTTATACAGATTTAGTAAACGCGTGATGTGTTGAAGACAAGGATAGTGGATCGAGGTCACCTTTAGATTTCTGAAAACACAATACATCGTACATATCATAATCACAGAGTAAGAGATCCTTCCACAGTGATATTTGCTATCACTGTCGAAGGATCTCTTCTTACCCCCTACTACTAGGAAACTGTGTTGTGTTCCTGAATCACACAAAGTGTTGTGTCGGGTAGTTATCGAGCCCACAGTATAGACCCAGTTTTTACGACGAGGCGACCGCTTAAATTACAACGCCATACCTACAGTATATCGAATCGTCTCTTAGCACTTTCTTCGCTTTATCACTGTATCATAGCAACTCAATTTAATTAAGCAACTTGTCATCATAACTAGTACAAAATCAACAAACGTTGCACTACCTTTGAAAATATATGAGAATGTCAGGAACAATGGCACCAGGAAAGCATGAGTTGTCAACAGTGTGTCTGGTAGCAGCGCAAACCTTATTACGACGCGAGTGATTCAAATAGTCACACTGCGCCAGGTGACTAATGTGTGAGCGGGTGCAAGGGATAAACTGACAGCGATCCTTTAGGTCAGTGCGTGTTTTTTTTGTTTGAATATCATAATACAGAGAGCCAAGGAAAACCCAATATATTGACCAGAGGCTTTTGAGTACAAACCCACGTTGCGTGTCACTGACATTACGATGTTTAATGCGTCTCAAATAATTATTTAGAGCCTGTTAAACAGTGATGGAAAACATCGTGAGGAAACGTGCATGTCTGAGAGTTATGTCTGGGGCAAATTATTGATTTCGACACCCATAAAACATAACAACATGGAACGACCAACATAAAATTACTAAACATTCTATGAATTTCATTAATTGTAATTAAGTCGCAACATAAAAAATAAGAGTACTTCGTAATCATATTTAGCTTATGGTGTATGACATGTAAGTCAGTAAGTCTATATGGCGATACAACACCTCATACATCCTCTGCTAATTTGCGACACAATAGCATTGAAAGTCCATAATTTGCCCTACTATTATGGCCCTTACTATTTTCTTCGTGTATTTTTCCTTTAATCGCCTGTTACGTCACCCACGGAATGAAATGGGTTAGTGGTACTTTGTATCTCAATCCATTACCCCAAAAGAGATAATTAATAATTTAGATTATCTAGGATAAAAAATAAATTAGTTAATCGCTTCCGCTCATAACTTGGAACTCAGGTTCGGTTAACGGTCGCAAGTTTAGCTCAAACTGCGAATACCTTAGTAATACAACGCCGCAGAGTTGTGTTTTGAATGCAACAAATCCACTCGGCTAGGTACACCACAATGTTTAAATACCTATAAACAAATGTGGAAAACAACTGAACTAAATGCTTGGAATATTTTAGTATTTTTGTTCTTCTGGAAAATTCTATCGAATGTTTCTATGTACCTTCAGGGATAATTTATGACTCAGGAGAGAATTATAAAACTTGCAAAATGAAACATTTTATATTATGTTCGTAATTATGAGTAAATATCTTTTAATTTATTATATTCTGTCAAATCTTGAGCAGGTTTACCCAGTGGAGATACCAACAGACTGCAATGCAGGTGGCCATTGCTTGCTTGCGTTTGACTAGCCAAATCCATCTCTAGTAATAGATATAGATATTTGACATTAAGCTCCTTTATATACAAAATATGCCAATATCGACGTGGTCGCTAACTATGGGCGTTATCCGATAGCTCAGGGTCACTCAGAGGGCGATGTGTGAGCTATGCTCGGAGTTTCCCTACGAGATCGAATCAGAAATGAGGAGATCCGAGTACCCAAAGTCACCGACATAGCTCTCCGAATAGCCAGCTGAAGTGGCAATGGGCAGGGCACATAGCGCGAAGAACCGATGGCCGTTGGGGCAGGTGGGTTCTGGAGTGGCGACCACGTACCAGACGACGCAGCAGGGGTAGGCCTCCAGCAAGGTGGGCCGACGATCTGGTTAAGATCGCGGGAAGCAGTTGGATGCGGGCGGCTCAAAATCCGTCTGTGTGGAGAACCTTGGGGGAGGCTTATGTCCAGCAGTGGACGTCTCTAAGCTGAAATAATGATGCCAATATATCTCTAGTAGCCAAATCCGTCGATAGATAGAATATTGGAAACGGACATAAAAATGCAAAGTTTCTTACTAGAAATACGCGAGGTATTTGTCGTAAAAAGGGATAACGAATGTTTTCTTTACTTATTAATATATAGATTAGGATATTATTTGTACCCACCCCTTCTTAAAGCGTTGTCACCGCACAAGTTGATTTGCATTAAAGTCGCTTACTCGTCGCTGAATGTCTCCAAATTCAACGAATTCGTGGACACAGTACGCACTTTCGTATTTTGTTTATGAGTTCTGTTACAATTAAAACGATGTATTACCTCGTTTATATTCTAAGTGCGCTGTTTTAAAGAATTGTGCGGTTTGTTATCTAAAGCGTATTAATTGGAGCGTTAATTCGTTTTCTGTAATTTATATATGCATTAATTACAGAAAAATTGTTTATGATCTTTTTGACTGTATTCACGAAGCGGTTAAGAGTAACCAATAAAAGGACTGTGGTACTAAATATCTTCAAAGAAACATGTCATATAATATCCACAGGCGATTAAGTGCAGTCGCTAAGTAAGTAAATTATATATACCTTGGGGTATTTCTAGTATACAAACCAGGACAAATTTCAGATTAAAATAAAAGCTATGTTCCTATTATTGTAAGCTTCATATTATTGACACGAGATCACCCTTTTACAATAACATCAGTCCAAAATACATACAAATCAGTAAATATTTATATAAAAATACAATCTACCAAAGCAGAGGCGTGCAAGGAACCGAACGAAAACTATTCGCTCCACAGCGATCTTATTCAAATACGTTAAAAGCCCGGTATCTATTTACTCAACGTGTACGTATATTTAAGCTATATTTACCCAACACTCACATGCCATTAGAACGTAACGTAGACTTGGAACGAATAAGGAGCAATCTACACCTATCGAAACTCCACTGTGTACGGGTGCTTGCAATTTACATTTTTTGCGTTAAGAAGATTACGTTGCGGGCAGGGATCGCAGGTGTGTTGCGCTTTGATTTTTAGATCTTGTTTTATGCTTCAATAGTGGGGTTTGCCTCTTATGAGAATCGCCGATTTCATCAGCTATAATTTCTACCGTACCTGGATGGATGGTAGGTATATTATTTTTTTGTTGGTTAATCGTGTTTTCTTATTCTATCCCAGCTAGATCGATGTATCGCCCCTGAAACCCCTCGCATACAAAATTTCATAAAAATCCAAGAGTTACCAAGAGTTATATCTTTTTAAACCCTGACCCAACACAGATAATACCCATTACACAAGCGAAGCACCGTGTATGTAAGAAAATATTAATCTAACAAATAATCACAAAACGCACCTAAACGGAAGTGTCGATTAATTTAAAACTTTACTTAAAGCAAATATTTGGCAGGAAATTTGCTTTGACAAAATCGGTGGCAGCTTAACTGCAAATCCCTTAATCAGCCGGTTTAGACACGGGCCGAACTAACTTACGTCAAGTCACTGTCGCAATACTTGCCCCACTTGCCCCGTTTGCCCCATTCGTCCCATATGCTAGCGAATGTTAGCCCAAAATTCACCGCTCGAAGATATAACTTTCACACATTCCAACAGAAATCGTTAATAGAATATTCTTTTAAGAAATTATGTCATTTTATTATCATCAATGTTCTTTCTGTAGAAAAGTCTTCCTTAGTTTAAAAAAAGAAATCATCGGTATATACAGTGACACCAATGTACACCCCTCTTAAACTTTTTGACTCAAGTATTTATACATTAAGATCATATTAATTAATTTAATACAAAATTATTAATGGTTGTATAGATTCACCATTGATTAACTATTTTAACTTTAGAGTGGGCACACGAATAATGCGTCATCATCGCATCTTCGATATACCAATGTCGACTCTGGACGTAACCCTTAATAGTCCCATTACGCGTATGGCAAGGTTGTATAATGAGTGGAGCACTACAATAGACAATAACATCGACGTATTTTCAATGAAATTTATATCATACAGACGCTCTCTAATAAACCATTATTTGCATAAACCTTAATGATTGATATATATGTATGTACACACTTTTAAAATTTTTAATTTATTTTAGATGTTGTTATTTTTTTTATGTTTTGTGATTAGCCGTGTATAGTAAAGTTAAAGTCTCACTTCTGAAGCTATGATTAAATGCCATGCATACCTATTACCTGTTAATCGCTAAATATGTACCTATTTATAAGATATCCTTGTATTACTTTTAGTGATTAAACTGTTGGTGTGCTTATGAATAAATAAATAAATATATATTCAGTCAATTTCTCTGTAGGTATGCTACAGCGGCTGACATTTACATAATGTGGATAAGTAAATTTAAGTTTGCAACTTGTTTTTCAATTCTACTAGACAGAGCAAGCAATGGCTCTCTTATTTCTCTTAATAAAGAATTTAAATAAAGAACTACTTTTAATACCAGAACATAATATTTATGCCTTAAAAAGACTTTAGACAAGACGTTACGGTGCTGGGAGCATAAAAAGAAGAGCTTATAATGGCTACGGGTTTAACATCAAGTCTATGCTTCTTATGGAAACCGCAAAAAGTCTACTTTAACTAACACAATAAATTTATTTTCCGTAAGGTGGAAGTACTTTGCCCGACAGGCCAAATTTAATTTCAATTTTAAACTACGTAGCAATTTTTATTTAAAATGTAATTTATCATAGCGTACATCTGTAATATTTTCAACAGCAACCTCGTCCAGCACACACAGCAAGTTAATTTTATGTAAATGAGTCAATACCTGTGAATACTAAAACCAATATTATGCGGGAATACATCCAATATTGGGATTTCAACCAATATTATTATATCCAAATCCTTACCGGGAGTCTGTACGGGGCATTACGAACTAAGCGCGCGGTAATTTCGCAGCTCTGCCATTTTGCGGGCTGCCTAATTGCAAACCGTCATGGCGTCGACGCAGGCTCACATTCCCGTGCGCTTACAAGATTTACACTGGATGCCTGAATACCACCCTGTGTCTTTGCTGAAATCTAGCCGCCTTCAACCATCGTGGAAGGAATTTCGCCAGATAATTTAGGGGTAAATGTGATTTTAAGCGCAGATATTCTTTGTTCCACGCGCTCGCGGTTTTTCTTTTGTGATGAAAGCGGTTGTTTTGTTATCTAAAGAACTATATTTGTTTATTTTTTTACAGAAAAGTTAGTGTAGCGCAGCTATTTTCCTTTATTTTAGAAGGAAATTATTAACCGTGTTCGGTCACATGGTTAATAGTTAATGGTTATCAAGTCAACTAGAAGGTATATTCAAGTTTATCAAGCGAATTATCAAGTGAATTAAGTTTTCCTTCTCTTACAGTGCTGTTCTCTGCATAATATGCTCCCTCTGTCGGCTCTTACGACACCCATGGGATTATATGGGGTAGTGACATCCGTATTCTTAATCCGTCACCACACGAACATGTCCTATTCGCTTCAATACTAATCTGTCGGCCGTCATCCATTAATTTAATCCTTTCTTTTTGATAGCCATCCCCACACAGTCCATTTGTCTTTTCCTTGGCCTTCTTTTCCCTTTTCGTCTCTCCACCTACTCCCAGATTTAGACACATTTCTATATAGTGGCCTAATCTTCTTCTTGGAATCACTTAATTTTAAGAAAAAAATAGTCACAAATGCTAAGCTATGAAGATCTTACAGCCTAGCCTCCTTGCTCCCGTAAGGAATTAATTCACCATCATCGGCCCTGTATATAAACTGTCCCACTGCTGGGCACGGGCCTCTTCTCACAATGAGAAAGGTAAGGCCTTAGTCCACCGCGCTGGCCAAATTGAAGGTTGGCAGACTTCACAGGTGTTTTCATAACATTATGTAGAACTCTCAGACATGCAGTTTTCCTCACGATGTGTTCCTTCACCGTTTAGGAAGCGATAATTAACAATTTAATATGCACATAACTTCAAAAACTCATTGATGCGCGCCGTGGATTCGAACCCGAGACCCTCTGCGTAGAAGTCCATCGGTCTCTCCACTAGGCTATCGCTGCCACTTAAGTTTAGTAACTTAAGAATTAATTCACTGCACTAGAATAACGGCTAAAATCTTTTACTACTAACTTAAGTCGAGTACATTTTACCATTGAGTAGCCGCAGCTTAGGTTTCTACCGATAACTGAATTCTTTGAATTCTTTTCTGCAGAGAGATAATTTCTGCAGAATTTCATTCTTTGAATTCTTCCATGAATAACCCAAGTTCTGTTCTATGGAAGAATAAAATCAACTCCACTTATTGCAATTAGTGGTTTACGTCGCGATCGTCCAACCCAAGCGCAGTGCAATCTGCTCAAAACTTACTCTAATATATGCGGCTTAAGACCGATCCCTTCAAAAGTCCGTTTAAGTTATCGGTCTCACCGCGACGAGTAAGCGATTGGCGGGTGACAATTTTACCTTCTTTACTTTACAGCCTTTCGCCGTCCACTGCTGGACTTAAGTCTCGCCTTATTTGTTTTAAAGTAACACTGTGAGACAATAAGAGGGTTTGGCCTACTGTACCATGCTGACCAGATGAGTGTACCAACTCATCTGGCCAGCAAAGAGATCGACAACTTCCATTTCTCTGCAAGCATTTTCATAAGTATGTATAGTCGAACAACTTCCTGGTCGATTACCTTAAGGGCGAGAATCGCTCAGCAAGAAATCGTCGCTTCCATTGCTACTTTACACGCACATTGACACTCGTATACAAAACCAGATTCTAGTGTGCCTCGACTCTAAGACCGAGCCAAGGGATTTATTTTCAAACTGTACCAGCGCCGACTTGTTTGATTGTATCTACAAATGATAACATACAAATTAACGACACATAATACCTCAAACACCATAAGAAAATATAAACGTCCTCTAAAAGCCATACAGAATGTAGAGTGACATAGGCATGATCAGCTTGCGATCAGGGTCCTTCAATTAAGGCGCTGTTATACCTCAGAAGCCGTGAAACACCTAATTTTTCGTCGCGCATCTAGCCATAACGGTACATATTACAAACTAGCAAAAAATAGAGCTTAAAGTCAAAAGTCTGAACAAAAGACTTTTGAAAGAATTTTTCATGTATGTAAAATAGAATTACGGTAAAAAAATCACAAAATCGAGCCAAAAAATAATCTTTCGTCTCACTGTTTGCAATATTTTGATCGTAAGCTGTCATATTTTATTTGATAATATTGTAGGAAATCTAATGAACTAAAGAATTACCCTATTTATTTTCATATTATACGTGTATATTTTGTAAAATTAAATAAAATCTGCCAAACCTCTATGATTTTGACGCTCGATAGATCCCATCAATATCAAACGCTTCAGCAATTTAAACCTTATTAGCATAAGCGGTGTACTGAGTGTCAGTTGCTAGTTTACGCCCCGCCCAGACCTCATCATTCGGCTATGAGCCCTGTGAGAGATAGGTCATGTCGCTTGCGTCTCCGCTGCACGAAAGAAGAATGCCCATTTTTCACCTGACTATGTATATGTATGAAATAAATCTTAAAATTCAGCAAATTTAACTGTATATTGATTACGCTTATCAACATGTTAAAAGAAACCCAGGAAAAATGTTTATCAGTAATTCTTTACACTTTTTCTACGTAAAGGGTAAACGTATTAGCATGTTTTGAACGCATCACAGCTACCATCTATTTACGACGTTCCAATTTACGCATTGGCAATGGTCTTCATTCAAATCTGTGTCCGAGTTTTATACATTATTTTACATTTTATTTAATCAGTCAATATATCCTTATTAGTCTTTATATAAAACAGATGAATTAAAAATAAAATTATAGAGAAATAAATTAATTATGCAATATAAAATTAAGTTCGCACAAGTGAAACAGATTTTTTGAGATTTGACAATTCTCCGATTGACTAAGTACATAGTACTTATGTCTGTATGTTGCAAGTATGTTGCTATGTTTGACTGACGTCTAGAGTAGTTGGTTTAAAGGAATTTAATTGAAGAAAAAGGTTGTTTTAGACCATGGTAAGTATACCTATTTTAGACAAAAACCTTCGAGCGTTCATAATTAGTTTGGTAGGTACATCACCTATTCGTAACGAACAATCCTAACCTAAAAAGTAACATTAATGTATATTTTTTAGGTTTCGTAGCGTTAAAATCGTAAAAATGATTACATGACATTATTTTCTAAACTTACAGGCAATCTTTCTACTATACCTTATAACTATACAAATACTTTTACCATCAGGTTTTTGAAATGTATGGGAAGTGGGCATTGTTCTTTTACGTAAACCTGTTTGTTATTATAATACGCATTTGAGTTCGTAATTTCATGTTTTATGTTATAGACTGAATACTTTGAATCAAATAGGCTTTTCATGTAACTATGGGCACATATAATTAGGACCTAAGTTTATACTCTTGTTGCGTTTAATGTGTTATTGTTTCTGTGCTTATAAATATATAATTAGAAGAATAAAATATGGACAATTAGAGAAATGGAGTTCTACGAAGGATTTGTACAAGAAAGCGTCGTAATAAAATAGAAATTCATCCATGGCCAAGCGATTATGAAATATGTAACATTTTACACAAATTATTTTCATAAGAGATTTTTTTATGTTATAGATTATCGATTATGCATAATATAATTATATAAATTATTCTCACAATACATAGCTGCCACAGGTTTCAATTTTTGAAAGAGTAATAACATAAATTCGAATAAGTTTATGTACCTATATTGCAAATTCATTAGCTTGTCAGAGCGCCTGGAGCGCTAAGATGCCGCCATCGCCACGGCGATCAATAAACAGCGCTAATATGGCGCTCCGCAACCCGCACACAAGCGGTAACAAATGTTGTATTATTGTGTTGTGAACATAAACTTATTTAGGTACATCGGGTAAAACTTTGATTATTCATAAACTATTAGGTATAACTCAGTACATCTAATATCTTTTTAATTTCTAAAATCAATCAATTATAAGTAAGAAGGTGACTTCTCTGTTTGCTATAACACAAGATATAGTATTTTTTTAATAATAAAGTACGTAACTAATTATCTTTATTGTAATTACAGTGAAGTTAAAGATAACAGTTCTGCAACGTCTTACACACATTTGACTGCAGTCATTCCTAACACGATCTGTTCAAGAGCTAGCCAAGAAATGCCAAACAATTTTTTTAACAAATTTGACTCAAATTCCGTAGTGATAAGCAAAAATTACAAGAGGGATAGCAGTGACTGGTTCGAATTGCGTAAGAATATGTTGACAGATTGAAATTCTGGTATAGTGGTAAAAATAAGATATAACAGCAGTAAAGCCAACTTAGTAAAAAATATTTTGTACAAATAAAATATTTGCAATGTAAAATCAGTTGCGCATGGAATCTAAAATGAACAACTGGCTTTGCAACAACTGGCGAAGCAAGAAAATGTAACAATCGAGCCTTGTGGATTATCCGTTTATTGGTGCCACGCCAGATGGATTAATAGGTCCAAACACGATTGTGGAAATTTAATGTTCTATAGTTGCCTATAAGAATGGCCTGGAGAAAAGTATAAGAGCAAATTAAATCCAAATATGGAAACATGATAAAAAAGTGAACTGACTAGTACAAACAAATATTGTAATTGTTATTACCAAATTCAGGGGCAACGCCACGTTACACGCAAACAAAAGTGTTTATTTGCTGTGTAGAGTGCGAAAGTATACCACTAAAAATAGAAATTATAGAAAGAGATGATGTTTTCTGGGAGAAGAAAAGCTTGTGGCGTTTTATATGAATTGGCAGTTGCCTGAAATTGTTGATTCTCGCCAAGCTCAAGGGGTGGCATTGCGAGATCACGGAGAGGAAAATGTTTCATCAGTGCTTGAAATTTCTACAATACTAAGCCGTAAAAGGAAAGTAAATGAAACTGTGCCTCGTGAACAACAGCAAAATAAATAATAAGTATTGAAGCCTTATCACCTCACACACTGCATTCAATTAGAATAAAGAAAACCTGCCGGGTTGTAGCAGACAGCTAACTTTTGATGAGCTGTAAACTCTGTATTTCGTTAATAAATGATAAATGAATATAAATAAATATCTTTTAATATTTATTTTCTTTGAAACAACACATATTTGAAGCGAAAGAAAATTTTTATATTTTTACATACAAACATGTATGAGGAGAGCTAACGAAAAAGCAGTAACTCAAATTCTAATTCTATAATTTTCTAAGCGACATAGCAGTATCTCATGAATAAGGTATATCCACATATATTTTTGATGTTTCATCTATTTTGAATAATAATAATGGGGTGGGTTTGGAAACGAGTCGCCTGAATTTGAGGGTATTGGTAGTGTAGGGCGCGTAAGGGAGTTTGTTTTAATCCCCTAAAAGTAATTTTGGCTGCTGGAGTTGCGTCTAAATATTTTTAAACAATTTCCAAAGTGTCATAAATACTTCGGCAATTATGCAAAACGGAACGTAGTTTTTATACTTTAGTACAGTTTTAGAAATATCATTTTTAGGTTTTATGTAAAAAACGTGAAACGAAACCCAAAACTGCCATCTTGGAATGATCATATTGACAGCTAATGTAAAATTGTGCGTCACACAGTGTTTTATGCAGACCATTTTTTGGACACCGTCTTTTTATTAAAGAAGCTAATAGATATATTCAATAAAAATAAATATTTCGTATCTCCATTAAGCTAGCATCTCTAGTTTTTTAGAAAAACTTTTTTGAAAATCTTCATATTTTAAAGCGGATATTTAGAAAAAATCAAAATCAAAATCATTTATTCATCTAGGTCACAATGTGACGCTTATGAACGTCAATTTTAAAATTAAATTACTTAATGCTTCTACATTTACATTTACTGCCTCGTTCGCAAAGCAATAGGTAGAGCCACGAGAAAGAACGGGCAATAAAACTCGAGGCCACTCTTTTAAATCGCCAATATTATGGTACATATTTTTATTTTTGTAAGGAGCTGCAACTGTTACACATTGTACTAAATTACTTGTAGATAGTAATCACTTACAGACATAATACTTAAGCAATTAATGAAGTTACTAAATGACGTGTTTTAGTTAGCCTTCCAATGCGAATATTGTGTAACAGGAGCATCCACTTACGACTTATAATGTATACAACTCGTGACCATGTTCAGAACTATGGTGGAAATGTATGTTACAGAAGTGACGGTATATGAATGCACAAAATTACAAAAACTTTAGTTCACAGACCATGATAACGAGTTATCTTCATCTTACAGTACAGTAAATTTAAAAAAAAAATTGTGGAACAACAATGCAAATGTAGATGTAGTAAGTAGAATGACCTAATTATGATAAACGAATAATAATTTAAAAGAACTAGAAATGTTATATAATGATAAACTGAAAAATGCTAAGTATCTATATAAATTCTAAATAAGTAGTAGATCATGAGTTGTCTAGTGTAAGTGACCATCTATCCTTGTCACTGAAATAATCATTAATAGTATAATAACCTTTCTTAATAAGGCAGTCTTTTATTTTAGCTTTAAATGTACTAAATGGTAATTCTAAAAGACTAATTGGTATTTTATTGTATATACGAATACCTAGCCCTACAAAAGAATTATTAACTTTATGTAAACGATGATAAGGGGCATATAACCTATGCTTGTTTCGAGTATTTATATTATGTATATCGCTTTTTGAGGTAAATAAACTTATATTTTGCCTAATGTACAAAATATTAGCAAATAAAAATTGCGAGGCTACTGTAAGAATTCCTATAGACTTAAAGCGTTCCCTAAGAGTATCTTTTGCACCTAACATGTATATTGCTCGTACCGCTCGTTTCTGTAGAACGAAGATATTCTGAATATCCGCTGCTTTGCCCCATAACAAAATACCGTAGGACATAACACTGTGAAAATAGCTAAAATATACTAAACGAGCCGTGTCGATGTCAGTAAGTTGCCTAACTTTTCTGACGGCATACGCAGCAGAGCTGAGCTTTCCTGCTAGACATGCTATATGTGCACCCCATTGTAACTTATTATCTAATGTAATACCTAAGAACACTGTAGAGTCTACTGTGTCAAGTTCCTCCCTATCTAGCATAATATTAGGTCCCAGTTGTCTAACGTTAGGTAAAGCAAATTTAACGCATTTAGTTTTCCTAGAATTAAGTACTAGGTTGTTTGCTGTAAACCATCGTGTAACTTGTAATAGTGCATTATTTACATCATCAAATTGATTTCTATTCCTATCTACTTTAAAAATAAGTGACGTATCATCTGCAAAAAGTACGACATCACAGATGTTTAAAAAGATATTCCTCTTAAACTAAGCATGATACGCAATAATTATGTTACAAGCACCGATAGCGTCTCTTTCACTGCACATTTTACAGTTAAAATGAATCTCATAACTTGACTAGATTCAAATGTAAGCGAGATTTTGAGGTGAAAAACCTAGCAAAAACAGTTATATGGAATAACTTCTAGATTCCATGGATTTGGGGTCTGAAATTTATTGAGTATACATGGAAAGTAAAGAGCATCCTTTCTGTATGTATAACTTTTCCACATTTGGTAGAATCTTCGGGAAAAGTAAGAAAATCTAAAAATCCAAAATCCGCTTAAATTTGAATCTAATCAAGTTAGGAGGTTCATTTTTCTGTAAAATGTGCAGTGAAAGAGATGCTATCGGTGCTTGTAACATAATTATTGCGTATCATGCTTAGTTTAAGAGGAATATCTTTTTTTCTAAATATCCGCTTTAAAATATGAAGATTTTCAAAAAAGTTTTTCTAAAAAGCTAGAGATGCTAGCTTAATGGGGATACGAAATATTTCTTTTTATTGAATATATCTATTAGCTTCTTTAATAAAAAGACGGTGTACGAAAAAAGGTCTTCATAAAACACTGTGCGTCATTGCTTTCGAGTGCCTAGGCTTAGGTGCGACTGTAATAAGTAACTAAATCGGTTATGTTAGGTTCTCTTTTGACCCTTAATCCGAAAATAGGAGCCCTTCGCAGGGCTCCGTCAACCTTAGTTTAATAAACTAGTGTGATGAATGTGGAAGTTGGCAGTGCCATACACACCGATGTTTGGAGATTTTTTTTTCAGAGGAAACCAAGTATTTCCGGCAAGTGAAAATGGTGAGGGGGGTTTCAAGACCTCCCCTCCTCCCTCTCCAATCACTCACAACCCCTAAAAACGGCGACGTATTTCGAAACCTTTACCATAATAATTATTCCTATAATAACAATAAACATCCATAAATAAATAAAAGAAATCAACTTTTACTAAACTTCAATTATCTCGTAACTCACTTTAGTTGAGATACGGCTTTTGCGCTAAGTAGAGCAGTATTGTGTTTTTTAGGGTACCGTAGCCAAAAATTGTAAAAACGGAACCCTTATAGATTCGCAATGTCTGTCTGTCTGTCCGCCCGTATGTCACAGCCAATTTATTGTAAAATAGATTTGAAAACTGGCAGGAATGGAATTAGATGTAGGTATTCTGTGAACAGCTTCACTATTTTTATACAAAAACAAAACAAACATAATAATGGCCTCTCCATACATGGAACTGACTTAATTATTTTTATCATCTTACGGCACGTAGGTATTTAACTACCTACTTTCGTCAACTATTAATACCTATAACGTCTAATGTAAACCAGTTTTGCTCATGGCTGCACTGAGAACAAAAATTGCGCTATGCCTATATTGTACAAACAGATTGATGTATGTGATATAAATTTTAATATCAGTATCTCAATTCAATATGCTAAAACGTTTTGCTTGCGATTTTGAAATATTGGAATACGGATGTCGCCAGAATACGGCCGCACGCGACGAGAATGAAGAGGGGCGCCCCGCAGTAGACGGAGCTATACTCCCTTCACCTCCCCTGCTTCACCCCCTCATTTACCAAAACAGTCGCTTAGGACAGCGCCTTAATACCATATTTATCAAATTAATCACATGTAGCTTAGAAATTATGTGGGAACAGATGGAATGGATTAAAATCGTAACCTCATAATCTATCTGCCTTAGTAGGATAAAAAGTCAGCTCGCTTCTCAGTTGCCGCTGACGATAAGACCCCAGCTTAAACGAGTGTAACTATCCTAAGGATAACTTTACTCTTAAATTTTACTCTCAGATAAGGCGAATTCTATTTCTTTAAATTGAATCTCAAATAAGTAATATTTTTAAGTGAACGAATAGAAAGAAAACTGCACGGAGTATAATATTAAATAATTATTAATAATACATACCTGTTATCTTTAATATTTTTTATACTAACCCTAGTTTAAGTACATTAATATGATTTGCAAAATAGTAAGAAATGAGCAGCTACAGCCTAGTGGAGATGAAAACAGACTGCGATACACAGGGTATTGGGTCTGAATCCATGGCACGCACCAATGATTCTTCGAAATTAAGTACGAATTAAATTGCTAATTCCCTGTGCCTCTGAGAGCACGTTAAGCCATTGGAATCGGATTGCCTATTGTAACATTTGGCAATACGTAGAGACCATTGTCGTGACCATCATCATTGTTAAAAATATTGATATTAAAATATACACGTGCTGTCAAATATTACATTAGTATAATATCATCTAGAAAACTCGTACCATTTGATTCTACTTATAACACAATATATTCAAAGCGAACTCAACTTTGCCGGTATGACAGCAAATATTCGGGCTCGATCCAATCCTCAGATCCGAAAGATAAATGTAACAGTTTTTCAAAAAAAACGCGATAGTGCACAAGTATTAGATTGGTTTTCGACAAATAATTTGGTACTCAACTCAAGCAAAACCAAATGTGTTAAATTCTCTTTGCCTAATGTCAAAAGTGTTCCTACTAATATAATTTTAAATAAGGAAACAATTCAACTAGTCGAATCAACCGTATTCTTAGGTGTAACTTTAGATTGTAAGCTTCAGTGGGGCGCCCAAATATCCTGTCTCGCAGTAAAACTTAGTTCTGCAGCGTTCGCAGTTAGAAAAGTTAGGGAATTCACAGATATAGATACTGCTAGACTAGTTTACTTTAGTTATTTTCACAGCGTAATGTCTTACGGAATAATGTTATGGGGTACAGCTGCTGATATACAGACTATTTTTGTCATTCAAAAAAGGGCCATACGTGCAATTTATAAGTTAGGTGCTAGAGATTCTTTACGTGATAAATTTAAAGAAGTAGACATATTGACAGTTGCATCGCAATATATATATGCTAACTTAATGTACATTAAGAAAAACTTAATTCTATACCGCAAAAATAGTGATTTGCACAACGTGAACACAAGGAATAAACATAAACTGGTGGGAACTAACTACCGTCTACATAAAGTTCAGAACTCATTTGCGGGGATTGGTATACGATTTTTCAACAAATTGCCTCTTGAAATAATGAATTTACCCATGCACAAATACAAACGGACAATTAGGAACTTTCTTTTACAAAGGGGTTATTACACTATTAAGGAATTTTTAAATGATAAGACACCGTGGGGATAGGCTTAGGCTTGTTTAACTCACGATTATTTTATTTACATGTTAAGTGGAGGTGCCTCGTGAACACATGATTTTTTTTGCAGGATTTGGATATTTTTATGATTTGTTGAATGTAGTTTAACATTATTTATCTCTGATCATATCATTGTTCACTTGTCACCTTCACAAAATTCTTTCTACATTTGCATTCCTTCACGCGTTCCACTAACTTATGTTAATAATAACGATCTGGAAAATGGAGGTAATTGGCGGTCATGGTCAGTATACCAACAGATTGTTTCTTACTGCTGGTTCGTATACCGTTGTCGTCATGCTCACTAAAATGTCATTTCTTGTGGTGGCGTCGTGTGTCGGGTCATCCCTGTCCCTCTAATATGGCGAGAGGGATGATGGCTGGCACATGCGTCATACTCGTGAACGGGTGCTACTTGCGATGACTGGTCGATGACGGTCTTGCGGGCTGGTATTAGATTTTAATATTTAACTGCATCATTTCCATCATGGTTCTGATCACTTTCGCGGATTGCCTGCATTATTAGGTATATATAATGTAAGTGGATGCTCCTGTTTCACCATGTCTATTCTGAGGCTAACCAAAAGTATTATGCTTGAGTATTATGATGTACAGTAAATATATACAAGTGATATAGAAGGTGTAACAGTTGCAGCACCTTACAAAATGTAAATTGTGTATAATGCAAAACCTGGCTTTGAAAAAGAGTGACCGTGAGTTTTATTGCCCGTTCTTTCTCATGGTTCTACCTATTGCTTTGCGAACGTGGCAGTAAATGTAAATGTAGAAGCATACAGTAATAATGTTTTAAATTTGAGTATAAGTAATTATTTTATAAATTTATTATTTTGACGTTCATAAGCGTCACATTGTGACCCAAATGAATAAAGGATTTTGAATTGAATTGAATATATTCAACATGATTGCGAAACTTTAAAATGTTATGCTTTTCTTGCAAACTAAGTTTTACTTGCCCGTTTTACTGTAGAGTTTATGTAGAAATCGCGTTTTTTTTGAAAAACTGTTACATTTATCTTTCGGATCTGAGGATTGGATCGAGCCCGAATATTTGCTGTCATACCGGCAAAGTTGAGTTCGCTTTGAATATATTGTGTTATAAGTAGAATCAAATGGTACGAGTTTTCTAGATGATATTATACTAATGTAATATTTGACAGCACGTGTATATTTTAATATCAATATTTTTAACAATGATGATGGTCACGACAATGGTCTCTACGTGTTGCCAAATGTTACAATAGGCAATCCGATTCCAATGGCTTAACGTGCTCTCAGAGGCACAGGGAATTAGCAATTTAATTCGTACTTAATTTCGAAGAATCATTGGTGCGTGCCATGGATTCAGACCCAATACCCTGTGTATCGCAGTCTGTTTTCATCTCCACTAGGCTGTAGCTGCTCATTTCTTACTATTTTGCAAATCATATTAATGTACTTAAACTAGGGTTAGTATAAAAAATATTAAAGATAACAGGTATGTATTATTAATAATTATTTAATATTATACTCCGTGCAGTTTTCTTTCTATTCGTTCACTTAAAAATATTACTTATTTGAGATTCAATTTAAAGAAATAGAATTCGCCTTATCTGAGAGTAAAATTTAAGAGTAAAGTTATCCTTAGGATAGTTACACTCGTTTAAGCTGGGGTCTTATCGTCAGCGGCAACTGAGAAGCGAGCTGACTTTTTATCCTACTAAGGCAGATAGATTATGAGGTTACGATTTTAATCCATTCCATCTGTTCCCACATAATTTCTAAGCTACATGTGATTAATTTGATAAATATGGTATTAAGGCGCTGTCCTAAGCGACTGTTTTGGTAAATGAGGGGGTGAAGCAGGGGAGGTGAAGGGAGTATAGCTCCGTCTACTGCGGGGCGCCCCTCTTCATTCTCGTCGCGTGCGGCCGTATTCTGGCGACATCCGTATTCCAATATTTCAAAATCGCAAGCAAAACGTTTTAGCATATTGAATTGAGATACTGATATTAAAATTTATATCACATACATCAATCTGTTTGTACAATATAGGCATAGCGCAATTTTTGTTCTCAGTGCAGCCATGAGCAAAACTGGTTTACATTAGACGTTATAGGTATTAATAGTTGACGAAAGTAGGTAGTTAAATACCTACGTGCCGTAAGATGATAAAAATAATTAAGTCAGTTCCATGTATGGAGAGGCCATTATTATGTTTGTTTTGTTTTTGTATAAAAATAGTGAAGCTGTTCACAGAATACCTACATCTAATTCCATTCCTGCCAGTTTTCAAATCTATTTTACAATAAATTGGCTGTGACATACGGGCGGACAGACAGACAGACATTGCGAATCTATAAGGGTTCCGTTTTTACAATTTTTGGCTACGGTACCCTAAAAAACACAATACTGCTCTACTTAGCGCAAAAGCCGTATCTCAACTAAAGTGAGTTACGAGATAATTGAAGTTTAGTAAAAGTTGATTTCTTTTATTTATTTATGGATGTTTATTGTTATTATAGGAATAATTATTATGGTAAAGGTTTCGAAATACGTCGCCGTTTTTAGTTTCCTTGGCCATGGCTTATAAGAACTATGAAAATCTGTAGGAGAAGGATTTATAAATATGAACAGACCTCTATGAGTAGTATAAGTTTCTGATCTTGACCAAGTTGAGTTGATAAACTTAAAACATCATAATAATATAGTGCGAATTCATTTGCTTTAAAAATATTGACAGATTTACTTAAATTAGTTACGACATAGACAGCTGAGAATAATTATAAACATCAGAGAAAAGAAGGCAAGAGGACGACGATTAGTTTGATTAAACAGGCATTTATATTTTTACATAATGGAGAATCTAAAACCATGATATCAAAGCCCTGTCAAACTTTGTGAAACCCAGATATTATCGGAATAAACAGTTACGTTCTTATGTAATACGTGGCAAACGAGCAGACGGATCGCCTGACGGTAAGCGGATACCGCCGCCCATGGACCAGACTACCAGAGAAATCACAAGTGCGTTGGCGCCCTTTGGGATGGCAAAAGCGAAAGGAGTAGGAGCGAGATGAGGAACAAGGACATAACCATGGCGTCTGTAGAATTCTTTGAATTTGTGTTCTTACTTTAACACGTAATATTACCACAAGCCTCTTCCACTTCGTCCCATGTGGAAGTCAAACTCACAACACTTACAGTGCAGTGACGTAGCAACCAATAAGTTAATTTAAATGCACACAGCCCACTTATATCAACCTGTCGTTTACATCCGCCATTACCGATGTAACAAATGAGATCGCATTGAAACATTGAATTTGTTACCGGACTAAGCCCGGATATAATTACATCGGACGATAAATTAGAAACTGCTAAATGTACGCAACATTTGCTTCGTGACACATTCGGTTATTAAATAATCTGTGTAATTAATTAGTAAGTTCATATCGCATTAGGATTTGACACTGGAGTTTGTGGTTTTATCTATTTAGTACACCTAATTATCTAGTATGTATCTAATAATAAGATTATTGAAAAACGGTTTACCTTTTCTAGTCTGATTTTGAAATTATTTCCTCACATGAACCTATCCAAAACACAGATAAACTTAGTTCAAATCATAAGATTGCACTCTTAGTTAATTAAGATATTAATTAGTGTACTTATAGTGAATAAATTATTTTTCTCATATTAATATCGTGAGCTATGCAAAGACAAACGAACCCAAATATATAGATTACAATCAGCCTTAAAACAAGCATACGTGTCAACATGAGCCTGTTTTAATGTGCAATCAAACTAGCAACTTCAATTCATATCACATTCCTCATTCCCTCACGTACCCCATGTTACCCCTCACGGCATTTTCCCCTCCGGTCATCCCAATATCTTGATACACATGGATAAATCGTCAGCCGTGACAAGAATCACCAATGGCGTGATAAAACTTCGTCCAAACTGGGCCCTCAGTGCCCGTGAGCTATTGTATTACGAATCGGAACGCGCGCGAAACACGTTAAAACTGTGATGTATGAGAAAGATGGGAAAGTAATTTCGAAGTACGCCCCGGGTTCTAGTTCTTGTGGTTATGATGTGTGTATGAAGTGTTTAGGACGAAGTTTGAATGGAAATTTTGTGTTTGTGTTAGTTTTGTTGTAAAACTGTAATTTTGGTTGAGAGTGTAAATGTCTGCGACTTGGGAAGCACCGGTTTCGATCCTTGAGTTAAGCCCGTTATTGCATTGTAATTTTTTTATATAAATTTGCAATAATTGACAATTTGTTCATTTATTGCAAATATGTATGCTTACTTATTTAATGTACTTGGTACTTGGTAGCACGGGCTGTTTCCGTAACTCCTCGTCCTGGCGTGTACTTTGCGTGCGGGTGGGAATGGTCTTGTCACTCGAGCCATCACAGCTCTTCGAGGAAGGCCAGCACATTTTTGATGTGGCCCACTGCTTCCCTCGGGGTGCTGTACCTGGTCAGGTAATGCTGCCTGTACTGTGCGACCTCAGGGTAGTCGAGGAGCAGGTGGGCTGCCGTCTCGTCTGTTGTCATACAGCCTATGCACAGTGGGCTGTCGGTGATACCTGTTATAGTAAATAGGTGTTTATTAAAGAATCCGTGTCCTGTGTAGGCGGACGTGACTGTCCGCAGTTGTTTGGACAGCCGGAGGACTTGTTTAGCTATCTTACCGTTTACTGCGGGAAGAACCTCCTTGGCCTGCCTACATGTTTCAGTCCCAATCCAGGACTGGTTGTGCTTGGTCCTGGTTCTATTTCTTACCAGGTTGCGATAAAAACCAGAAGGGAGGGGAATAATGGGCTCGGGTCCCACCACCTCTAAAGTGGCCCCTCTTCTGGCAAGTACGTCGGCTGCGTCATTATTTAATGTACCTACATATATTATAATTATAAGAACTTTTCGGTTCCACTCCATCGCGACACAAACTGCACCTAATGGGTGGAGGTAGATTAAAGAAGAAATCCATTATCCATTAATCCTACCTTTTGAATTACCCCATTTAATAGGTTAAGGAAAAGTAATTTTAAATACTTATAGTATTACGACTAAAAGTATAATTCTTTCGTTAATTACACGTACACACACTAGTATTAATGTAAATGGGCTCAAAGGTGAATTCCATTCTATTTGCCCCGATTCGGCATAGGTTGTACCAACCGTCATCACGGGGTTGCCCACATAAATATTAGTTATAGAATTTTAACATAGACAAAGATCAGATTTGAAAGAGATTATTATATTGTACTAGCTGACCCGGCGAACTTCGTACCACCCTATATGTATTATACATAATTATAAACCTTCCTCTTGAATCATTCTATCTATTATAAAAACTGCATTAAAATTCGGTGCGTAGTTTTAAAGATTTAAGCATACATAGGGACAGATAGACAGAAGGCAGATTGTATTTTATACTATGTAGAGATTCCATATCTGTACATAATATAAGCACAAAAAAGACATGGATTCATATTCATCGCTAAGGAATCACTTCAAAATAAATAAGTAAGTTTTTGCCACCAAACCGTCTCAGTAATTATTCTTTGACACAATCATAACAATCTGCGTCAATTAAAAGTTACCTGGGTCCCGCAACTAGTTAAGAGAACTATGTCGGAACAAGTACCTATATATCAAGTAACTTGATGGAGTTAGGATCGGCAAGAAATTGTAGTGCTTCACAGTATTGTAGACTTATAAGTATAATATAAGTAGTGCAATAGCTGACTAAACAGATAAAAAATTATAGGCATTGAGATGGCTACTAAAGCTTTAGTATTGCTAATTAGATGAATAAAGTAGGCAGTACACGATGTGACGTTAGTTCTTCCCATTTTCTTGATAATCCTGTCTGTCTATCTTCATATTTTACCTAGGTTCTGTCCACGGCACCGTAGGTGTAGTCTTTTGGGACAAAAGAACCCTTTTTGCTATTCTGATGCCCTGTCTGGTGTCCCATAACCTATTGTAGGTATTACTGCAAAGTTTCACGCAAATCTGTTAGGTAATTTTTGCGTGAAAGAGTAACAATAATGTATTCTCACAAGCTATCACGTTTAACATAGTGGCAGGTAGAACAGTAGACTACTAATATCTATCCTATACAAGGAGTATAAACCAACCTTATGATAGATAGCAACCAGAACTATCAGACTGTCTTATTGCAGCGTTATATAAAGAATGCAATAGATTAACATTCAATTCACCTACTAGACCGAATAGATCAGAACTTGGCACTCACATACATACATAGACTCACGCCTGTTTCCCGGAGGGGTAGGCAGAGACTACGGAACGCCATTTGCAACGATCCTGACATACCTCTCTTGCTTCACTCACTCTCATCAAATTTCTCATGTATGCTCTTCTGTTTAGGGTACTCACATTGTGACGAAGTTGTCCATCGCACCGTTCGCGCAACCAATAACATACAACCATATATACTGCAGGCCTCAATACCCAGCAATAACTATTCACGCACATATTCGCCAAAGGAAATTGCACTGAGAGGCCCTCTACCGGACGATAAGACCGATTAAGTTGTACAATTGCACCGCGTTAATTGTCTGAATTGACCTGCTAACTGCGTCTTAGTGACCGCAAACCGATCTACAAATGTTCCTCGCATAGCAACACCGTGGTAGTGTTTATTTCACAAGAAACTTTATAAGGCGCTACGAATTAGCGTATAAATGAAAATAGGAATTCTCGGTGAAGTATTTTTACCGATATAATGACGCAGAAATATATGTAATATAATCCATTAGGTAATTGTATTTTCATCAAGCCTTTTTAACTCTTTCACCTATTAACAACGCAATTATCATTATGAAATGTTGCTTGACAATTAAAACGGACGTAAGGCTATGTCCATATGTAACGGAAAATGCGTGGCGTATGATCGGTCACGTAACGCCAAAACAGATAAATATATGGTAAAACATTCAACCTTTCACACCTAACCGATGATGCGTTAGTGTGTCGAGCGAACAGCGTCTGTTCCGTTTCCGTCTACGCATTGTTGGTTGTTGGAGTAATGGCACATCGAAATTTCGTAAAATTTTTCGTTATGAAAAAATTGGTTGCCTGTAAAGTCGGTATACGGGCGAAAGTTTTACGTGACAACGACTTTGAGTGGTAAAATAATTTTAATGTGAATATTCATTCGTATAGTAGGAAGAAGGATGAAAGACGCGTGCCTTTCACTTTTTATGTCTGTCTCTCTCGCTCTTAGGCGGGACGCGTGCCTCTCACTCGCTCTCATTGTGAGCGCATAACGTGAGCGGAGCGTAACGCAGTTTCTTGAAGTGTCACCCGGCAAACCAATTTATAAGACGTTGTCACGTCAAAATTTCACAATCGTAAAAAGTTTCATCAAAAGATTCTATGGACATACGGTAAAACTGAATTGTTATTAGGTATTTCGTTGGGCTTCATTTTAAAATTCAATATCACACAACACAACTGCTCGGTAGATGCTGAACGCAGAAACTGACTAGACGCGTAATGTGGCAGGTATAATTTGACGGAATAGACGCGACCGATGATACAGAAGATGTCAGGTGTGAACCGACCCAAAGGCATCTTTTAACAATACCGAAGAAGAACCGAGGACGATGTATTGAAATCTTTTTAGTAAACATTAATGGTACAATATTTCAGTTATTTAAAAAGTCAACCCGCTCTTGGAATTATTGGGATGTCACTCCTGTCTTCATAAAATAGTCAAATTTTAATACGCGAACAATTTTTTCGATCACGTGAGACCAAAATCGAGATTATATACAACACATCTGCCTTCTGTCGTAAATAATTCCAACCACTTTACATATACTTAACTGATGGCGTAAAATCCCCAGTGGCACGTTAGATTGTGCCCACCAATTCACCCCTTAGGAATACTCGCTTAAGGAGAAGGTTCGCCGGTAAGGACCATTTGAATATCCACAATTGCTTTTAGAATTAACATATTGGTTTATCGCGTGATAAGTTACTTTGGTACTTAGAGAGATCCAGTATCGGTTGGAATCTACCTGCTTTGGTATTGCGCGTAGAGTAAAGTGAAGTGTTATTGAGCTTTCTAGTCGAACAAAAAAATATGGACATGAATTCGGCCTTTGGAACGTAGAAGTATAATATGGGTAAAATATATTAACATGTATTGGCTGTGTAAGTGGGTGTTGAGACAATGAAACGAACGCAGGAAGCGAATTTACTAAAACCATTTATCTATATTTTGTTTCCCTTAAATACATCATTCTCCTAGCGTTATCCCAGTTAGAACCCGAGGTCCGCCTTCTAGTATACCCGGATTTGACTTTAGGGGAAGAAGGTAATCGTTACCTATAAATACCTTTCATCACATCTTCTCCACTTTTGTTTATAGGTAGGTACATGATAATCGCAGGACTGGCGAAAGCTTGCCCATTTACTAAATAAATGGAATGACCAACAATTTGAAAAAGCTTACCCCAAAAGTACGAGACCTTACCCCACCTGCAATATTTGACAGTGTTGAAATGTCACGACAGACGGAAACACGCGCGTATTCCCCAAAACTCACTACCAGTTAATTGAAAACCGAACTTACACACAACACTCGATATAAAATGGAAACACAACCTTTATTCTGTCATTTTAACATCCGCAGATGTGTTTGTTTTAAAGAATAAGCGACGTTGACGAGTGGGGAAAGCTCATTTCCTGATGTCGAACGAACGTGAAGTATACATTCAAAGGAATAATATATCTCGTTTATGTAGTGTGCATGTGTGAAATTGTGAATGTTATTACATTCTATACATTTTCGCTATATCGTAGGAGAAGCAGGATTTTATTAAAAGCAGATTGACAGGGGCAAAACTACTTACCTACATAAAATTGCAACCAAATAACGGTTTGTTATATTGCATATAATTTCTGCTACAAGAAACATGAATTTTAAATTACACTAGAGGACGCCAGCAGCTACACCTGCAATTTTTTTTAATTTACCCGTTTTGAACGATCCCGTAGGAATTTCGGGAAATCCCTTCTTAGTGCACCCCTACGGTCCCCAAGGAACATACATGCCAACTTTCAGCTTCCTGCGCCCAATAGTTTCGGCTGTAGCGTTTCTGTCAGTCAGTCAGTAACGCAAGGATTTTATATATTAAGACATGCAAAAAAATTTTTTTTTGATCAGATTTCATCAAGCAGGCTGCTTTCTTCGCTGACACCAACAAAAACAAACTACACTCATTATAATTTAATCAAATCCTTTCTCAAAGCGTAGCAAGAACAGAAATCGCAATTAAGATGCTGGGAACATGAAATCAGATTAGGATGCGTGGCTGACGACGAAAAATGTCGAGATAATTTCGTGAACAGGGCACTCAAAGTATAAATGCAAATAAGAATAATAGGAAGTGCTTAGACCACAGAGACGAGACAACCGCCTTCTCTTTGTGTTATGGGTATTCTCAAGGCGCCATTATGAGGAAATATTTTATTATCTACTTATTGAATATTTTGCAGGAGTAGCTGCAATATTGTGGTGGTGTTTTAGTTGTAACCCGAAAATAAGCCGTCGGGTTGGCAGATTCTAAAATATCTTGCTAGACAAGTATTTCTAGATTTATTTATTTTGTAAGAAAATTCTTTGTATAATTAACAGTATAGGTAATAAGTAGCATAAGGTACATATTTAATTCCACAACAGACATCAATCACTACGGTATCATACCTTCAGCGGTAGTACGCAATATACTAGGAGAACAGATATTGTAAGGAGCTAAGTAAATTCACTGAACATATATTGATACGCTTGGTTAAAATAACAGCCGTCCACCTCCTTGACCGCAACGTGTATCGAAAATCAAGCACTTATCGTACATATCTACGTTTTATTAATTGATAATTCCTTTAAAGTTAAGCGTACCTAAACATTTAAATATTAGTTTTACGACTGAATATTGTCAAAGCTATATTAAACGATAATTTTATTTTTTTCAAAATGTAACCTAAATCAAATACCAATTTTAGCACAAAATAATACATCGATGTATCGATGCAGGAGATGGTCACCATCATGCATGGTGCGTTAGAGAGCAAAGGATTGAAAGTGAATGTAAGTAAAACGAAAGTTGGACAGCGAGTGGAGCACGTGAATAAGTTTGTATATTTAGGTACGCTGTTTACAAGAGATGGTAAGAATGTAGAAGATATTGAAAGAAGAGTTAATTGAGGTAATAGAGTGAATGGAGCTTTGAAGGCGTTTATGAATAGCCAAAACGTGTCCAAAAAGGCACGTTTGGCTGTGCATAGAGGGGTGTCAGTACCTACTCTTATGTATGGTAGTGATAGTTGGGTATGGCAGAAAAGTCATGAAAGTAGAATAAATGCTGTAGAAATGAGAGCACTGAGAAGTATGTGTGGTGTCTCTCTGACTGACAGAGTAAAGAATTGTGTGATAAGAGAGTGTTGTGAGGTAAAAGAAGTTGTAGTGACAAGCATCGAGAAAGGTATGCTAAGATGGTTTGGGCACGCGGAGAGGATGGATGACGAAAGACTGACCGAGCAGATATATAAGGCAAGTGTGGAAGGGACAGGACGAAGGGGAAGACCTAGGCGGACGTTCTCTGATCAGATTGGAGACATCCTAAAAACAGGACAGGTGAGAAGTACCCTGAACAGAAGAGCATGCATAAGGAATCTGATGGGAGTGAATGAAGCAAGAGCGATATGTCTGGATCGTTGCAAATGGCGTTCCGTAGTCTCTGCCTACCCCTCCGGGAAACAGGCGTGAGTCTATGTATGTATAATACATCGATGTTTAAATATTAATCTTACCCTAACCTCCTCATTAACCCCAAAAGCACAAAGCTGTTTATCACAAAAACACAATTCTTACACTACACAAGACATTCGGCTGATAACTAAGTAAACCTAGAAGAGTCCACTTGGGCCCACTTTACTTTTTAAGTCGCCCCAGTGTAAAATATTCGTGTAAAAGGAGCAATGCGATTATCGACTGTGGAGGCTTTTGGGGCAAAGTGGGATTTTAATTATTTTTGTTTAAGATAAAGCTGCGATTGCAGTTTTAAAGGAGATTTTATGATACGGAAAGTCGTTTGGGAGGCTCGGCTTGTATTTAGACATACCTTGGTATGTCGTTGATTGCGCGATTAAAGGCAGTTATCGTTATAGTTTGCACGTATTAGTGTGTAAAGCGACGAACGAAAGAGTATTTAAAATCATATAAAATTATAACACTTTTCTATTACTTAGTGATATCACTCTCGCGGATTTCGATCACCATCTTAGTCGTTGGTCTTCTTAACCATTAAATAAGTAAATATTGTAAATTTTCCGTAATTTTTTAGGTATATACTCCGGCCTTTATCCGCGATGGGGTAGGCAAAGGTGTAATATTACACCCACATTTCGCCATGAATTTTTAGGTCCCACGTAATAGAGGGCGACCCCATTGCCGTACCGGTTACATTACCAGACTCCGTGCTTCTACTGAGAATTTCTTAACGGAAAAACCCAATAACACTTTGCCCGACCCGGATCGAACCCGTTACCTCCCAATCCCACGCGCACATTTATACTGCGAAACCAACGAGGCATTCAGACCAACGAGGCAGTCTTGCAAATTTTCCTTAATGTGTGCGTATAGTACTATGGTTTAGTGGTCACCTCTCCACTGCCAGTGCCACGCTTGTATACAGGTTAGCTTTAGATACGAACACAATGAGTGGTCCACATATGAGAAATCTATGTGTGTTTACACACACTAAGGCTCAGATTGATCACCTTTGGATAGGCCTTAGAGCTAGCGCGCACTGGTGACTTTTGTCACGAAGACAAAAAAGTTTTTGTCACCGTCACGTCACGTCACCCAAGTGAGGTGCGCTCACGAAGGATGACAGTGACAAAACTTTTTTGAAATCCTAGCGTCATTTGCCGATATGGATTTCGAAGAGACGGTCGTTCTCTGTGAACTCATGAGACTCAGGAGAAAAAAAAAGCGCAGAGAATACTGGGTACACCCCTTTTGGAGTGATTCCATTATAAATTCGAAAGTGTGTATGTATGTATGTTCCGTTTTCACGCTAAAACGGCTGAACCGATTTTGTTGAAATTTAATATAGAGATATATTAGACCATGGAGACGGACATAGGCTACCATAAGTTGCAAAAATTAAACTGGGAGGGATTGTAGGGAGGGTAGAAGTTTGTACGGCCCAAATTTACCTCTTGGAAGTAAGAACGCAGGCGCTAATAATAGAGTGCTGCGCATGTGCTATTGCATATCTGTCACGTCATTCATAATGTCATATTGTGCACGTTGATTCGTCGCATTTATAAACTATTATTTATATAATAAGGCTTAAACGGCTGAAAAGATTTTCCCTACTAATATTTAAAATGCGAAAATGTTTATAGAGATATATTGAACATGTATTAGAACATGGCTTTGACATTTGACTGTATGCAAGGTGATTTTATTTCGGTAGTTACCGGTAGATAATGTCATGGGTACTGACCGAGTTCTGAAGTCTTTAGAATAATCAGGAGTGTCTTCACACAACTTGAGACTAAAAGTAGATTTGTGTTACCCCGAATTTAACGCGCGCGAAGCGGCGGGCAAAAGCTAGTCAAATATAAAATATGTCAGCTTATTTACCAAACTGTCACCAGTGCGCGCACCGCTATGAAAACCTAACGGCGCGGTGACAGTTTCGTCACGGGCTTGTTCGCCGGTCGGCGTACACAAATGTCACCCAGTTGTCACGTCGTAACATGCGCGCATCTCCATACATATCCACGGACTTGATAAGAATGACAAAACAGTCACGCTGACAAAAGTCACCAGTGCGCGCTAGCTCTTATCCTTCAAATGAATTCTAAATTGGAACAAAATTTGTATAATTTTACCAGGAACTTATCAGACAGCGGTGATTGAATGGTCGTGAAGTCTCACATGCTACCCAGAAATTTAACTAAGGTATTACAAAGTCAGCGATAGAATCTTGGAGAGACTAACAGAGTTCTGACCTCCGACGCGCACTACTGAAGGTGTATGAGTATATAAATTGTTTATTTTTCGCTTGCATAACGATGACGGACACCATCGTGAGGATAGATTTCTCGATTATGTTCCCGAAAAACATGTGCAGTCTTGGAAAGCGTGTGGGTCTACAGGCTTGCCCTTGTCATAATGAAAAGAGGTCCGTATCCAGCAATAGGACAATTTATACACAAGGCTGATGATGATGATTACAAAGTACTTTTCAACAAGAAACCTAACAATGTCCGCTGGCCGGATTGCAATTTTAATACCATTGGTACAAAACTGTACAGCGAATAAGAAAATGCTAAACATAAAAACAGTTTAAGCTTTAACGCCTTCATTGTTCTCCATCAGAACGTTAACTTAAAAACAACAACTCATTTACAATGCCATTGCAAGCGAAAAATTCTCTTTATTTCTATTAAAAGTTTTATTTATTTTTCAACAGTAAGACACTACTCCTTAAACATTTAAAAGGCTAACTTGAATTGCGTCTTTAAAAAATTATCTAAGTTGTTGGAGAACTTTAAAGGTTTATTTTTAAGGTAACGTGTGTTTGATCTTTCCTTTGCAGAAGCTATTGAATTTTTTTTCTTCAATACAGACATGCTGCAGTAACCAACCGAGGTTGTTTGGTTAACACGAAGTTTTGAATTTATTACAGGGTTCATGGTAATTGCAGACTGAGATGATATTTATCTTTGTATATATGATATTTATCTTGAGTGTATAAGTTCGTCTTTGTTGTTTATATTCTAATAGTTGAAAAAAAAATCCGCAAACTGTAGTATAATAATTTCAATGTGTAGCATTCGCTTAAACCCGAGAAGATAACAGGATACTAAATTAAAAAAGATATTTGAACAAAGATTCTCTTAGTACTTTTGTCCTTAGTTTTAATCGCAGGATCAAACTGAAAGAAAGAAAGAAAGAAAGAAAGAAAAGATTTATTTAGCGACAAAATACAAACATTGTAACAATAAATTATGAAAATGTGCCTAGAACATATTTGTATGTATACATCGCTAAAAGGGTATTCACTCAGCATTAGCCGTAGCACCTATGAGATGAGACGACGCTGATCTTCCGTGAATACCTTTTTGATGAGAGACGACAGTTGTTAATTTAAAGATATCGCTGTCATACAGAAAACCAACCTTAACGAAAACATATAAAATCCATATTAAAAATTAAAGTAACAACAATAAAAATACAATTACTAGCTAGTTACAAATAATAGCAATAAATTTACGATAATAATAAAAATAACAGTCAGAACAAGCATAACTCCCTCATCTGCCCCTATTTATAAAGAATATAGAGCTAACACTCTTTTTAATAAAGATTTTGATAGACGGTCTGCAGCCTCTAGGATATAATGTTTTGCTTGTTAAAGATTTCCGCTTTTAAATTTTTCTTAAATATATAAATTGTTGAGCAATTTCTTAGCGGAGGTGGCAGATTATTCCAGCACTTTGTGGCTGCATACCGAAAACTACCACGAAACATAGTAGTTTTGTATTTTGGACACGTCAATCGAGTGGCAATTCTAAAAGGTCGTGATGAAAACCCTAATTTTTCATAGAGGTATGGTGGAGATTTTGTCCTCACGATGCCAAACAAGAGACAGGAGAAATGATAATAACGACGAGACTCCATCGTCATTAATTGCCCACGGTTAAGGTAAGGAGAGACATGAGCTCTGCGGGGTATAGTAAAGCAAAAACGCGCGCATGCGTTTTGTGTGCGCTGTATCAGTCTTTTTGTTTGCCCCAGAAGACAGTCCCCTATAACAGTGTCGGCATAATTTAATTTGGAAAGTATTAATGACTCACATAGCTTGATTCTTACATCTAAATTCAAAAACTGTCTCACTTGATAAAGAACTCTTAGCCTATAGTGACAATTTTTAATTACACCTACCATATGGTTGTGGAATTTTAACCTGCTATCCATAAGGACTCCTAAATTTCTGGCTTCCTCGACGGGATCAATAGGTTGGTCACAAATCCTTAAAATGGGGGCATTATCATTGATTCTACCTATTTGGTTTTTTGTTCCTAAGACCAAAAATTTACACTTTGCTGGATTTAGGACCAGGCAATTTTTATTGGACCATTCTACTATGCGATTAAGATCCTCATTAATTTTATATACAGTCTCGGACGTTTCATTAGGTTTACAAGATGAGTAAATTTGGAGATCATCAGCATATATATGATATTTGCAATGATGGATACAGTTAGTGAGATCTGAACTATATAAATTAAACAATATTGGACCTAATATTGATCCCTGTGGTACACCTCGATTTACTGGGAGAGGTTCAGATTGTATTCCAACTCCTGCCTCACCACATATTTCAACTAGTTGAGAGCGACCACAGAGGTAACTAGAGAACCAATGCAAGGCTGTACTGTCAAAACCATAGTAAGCTAGTTTAGAAATAAGGAGATTGTGATTTATGGCATCAAATGCACGAGAGAAGTCAAGCAATACCAATATAGCGCCCTCACCAACGTCTATGCCTGCCAAAACATCGTCAATCACATCCATTAGCGCTGTTGATGTGCTATGACCCGGTCTAAAACCGGATTGCTTACACGGCAAAATACCATTGTCAGTTATATATTTTATCAACTGTTGACAGACTACCTTTTCAAGGATCTTTGACAGAAAAGGCAAAATACTAATCGGCCTTAGATCTTTTAAATCGGTTGGGTTGCTTTTTTAGGAATTGGTTTAACAATAGATTTTTTCCAGACATCTGGAAATACACCCGATTGGATTGAATTATTCACAATCGCTGTAATTATTCTCAATGTACGCAGCAGAGTCAGCAAAATCATGTCACGTGTAATTCCATCGACACCTTTAGCATTTGTACTGTAACTAATTATTATTTTCGAGATAGTTGTCTCATCCACAGTCTTGAGACTGAAACAGGAAGAGCCAAAACGATTATATTCAAAGTAGGTTAATTGTGATATTGAGACACTATTTTTCCCGGGTACATTAAGGAAATTGCTGTTGATCAATTTTGGATCTCTCATATAATGGGGAAGAGTATCGTGTTTTGTGTTGAAATTAGTGACATGGCGTTTAACATTTTTCCATAACTCACGTGAATTTTTTGTGTTTTTGTTAATATTGTGTTGAAAAAATGCCTGTTTTTCACGGAAGATAGCCTGGTTGACAATACTTTTCATTTCCTTGTAATAGGTTTTGTCAGATTCAAGCTTAGTGGTGCGGCTTTTAGTATGTGCTTCGTCCCTAAGAGTCATCATTTCTCTAATAGTTGGCGTAATCCATGGGTAACTTTGTGTTTTAATATATTGCTTTTTTACAGGTGCATATTCATCAAATATATGTACAATATATGCATTAAATGAATGCAACGAAATGTTGACATTGTCACTAAGAAGTCGCTCCCAGGCAATGTTTTCAACATACGAGTTAAATTCCTTTAAATTTATGTTAGTGAGAGGCCTATATATAACCCATTTAGGTCGCGATTTTGGTTTCCTAATATGCAGCTCACATGAAACAAGGGCATGGCTGCTAAGATCGGGAATGTGATCAACAGATATATTTACAACTTTGGTAGTACTACAGATTAAGTCTAACAGAGTCTCCGAATGTTCCGTGAAGTGGGTTGCCTTATTAACATATTGGTCGAGGTTCAGACACCCTAAGAAATCCAACAGTCTTTTAGCATTTGGCTCGTGATGTGATAGTAAATTAATATTAAAATCACCCATCAGAACTATATGATCAAACCCAGCGAGTGCAGATACTGACTCAGTAATGGCATCAATAAACGTGTCCACGTTTAGCCATGGTGGTCGGTATGCTGTGCCAACGGCCAGCTTAAGCCCATTTAACTTAAAACTCAGCCACATCTGTTCGACCAGGGTCGTAATGGGTGTATGTATCTGTCGAGCATATAAGCCGTGGCGCAGGTAGAATCCCACACCACCACCACGGGAACGCACATTTGTAGGCCGTGGAATATGACGCAAGCGATACCCGGACGGTGCAGGCGCACGTCCCTCCTCACCCTCTCTTAACCAGGTCTCATTTATAGCCAAGATATCGATGGAATGACGTTCAAGTGCCACAACGAATTCCTCATGACGTGTGCCAAGCGAGCCGGGGTTCAACAATCCTAATGCTAAGTACTTTTTTCCAATGAACTGAATAGTGTAAGAATAAGCAATTAAGATGAACATTGTGTTTATGAGGTATTTTTTAACAATGCTTAGATGGCGCATATTGATATAAGTGACGATAGAGATTGCAGAAGAGGGAGAGTATTGACATGTGATTCTAGCAGTAGAGTCTGATAATCGGTTATATTTACTACAAAGTAATAACACCATATGATAATAAGTGGCAATGGTTACAGTTAATACCATACATGTGATAACACACTTTTGACAAGATCTGTAGTTGGAAATTACATGTAAAAGCAACGATATAATACAATCATATACAAGGAAATACTTATATCTAAATAAAATATTAGCGCAGTTTAGCATGGCCATTGATTGATAGAACCATACTAGTACAAAGATCAAATTAAGCATAAAACAATTGTAATAAAAAATGCAAACAGTTATTAAAAAACACAATTTAGAAAAGCGGACATTATTCTTGGCTTGAACTGCATCCACCAACAGGATCAACGCCAAAAACCCTGGCAAAGTCCACTTCAGAGCGAATTCGCTGACGAGCCTTCCCATTGGCCTGGCGTACAAAGATTTTTCCATCACGCGTCCACACGAATTTCCATCCATGTCGAGAGGCAACCTCGCGTGCCTTGTGAAATAGTTGTCTATGATAACGAGTGAGTCTTTCATTTATGTAAAAGAGCTGCGGCTTATTTCCCGGTAGGTTTAGATCTTCAGTAGAAAGATGACGTCGCACGCGTGCGGCTTTAAGCAACTCATGTTTTAATGTTCGGCGCGCCAGACGAACTACAAGAGGACGAGATCGTGGTGCCATACCGTCACGGACAGACGTATGCAGATAGCCTACCCTTTCAGCGCTTACCACATCTCGTACATCGAGTTCTAGCCCAAGTTTTCTCGCAGCGGTTACAATAATGTGGGTGGTATTTTCGTTACTTACTTCCGGAAAATTGGCTATCTCAATATCATTATCGAGCAGTTCCTGGTCCCGCTCCACAATTTCCAGTTTGAGATCGGCTATAGTCGCTTCAAGGTTAGTGGCGCAGGTTGGTGGCGGTTCATTAATCTTCTCCTCTAGATATTTAACACGGCTTTCAAGAGTTTCTAGCCGCGTATTTTGGGACTTTATAGTAGCTGTTAAATCAATTATTTCTGCTCGCAGGGCAGCCATTTCTCTGTTGAGCAAGCCTGTCATATTCTCGTTTATCTGAGTCATCACAACTGTCATCTCAGATTTGAGTGCGTCTCTGACAATTTCCTCGACATCCTCTCGAGTCAGTATCGCATCTCGTACAGTTGGCGGTGAAGATGCAGGAGGCAATCGCCTGGTTGAGCGCTTGGTAATGTTGTCATTGCTTGCAGTGACCGTTGGGTTCTTACGCGCACCACCAATAGGCGTTTTGTCCTGTATATTTATTTTGCCAACACAATTAGGACATCTCCATTCGCTTCTGTTCTGAACTTTTGGCCCCATGTTGAGGCATTCAAGGTGGAAAGCCTGGTTGCATTTGGAGCACTGAATGTAGTCAGAGTCATCACCACTGTTCGCACAGCAACCCCAGGTGTGATTCGAAGCCATAACTGGTCCACTTAGTGCCTGACAAAAGCGACACAGCAAAACGGGTATTGCTATTAAAAATGACTAGGCGCTTTAAAAAATAGCCAAAATAGCCAATTATTTAATATTTTGGTGTAAAATGCTATACTAATCCACAAAAAGGTAGTAAAAGTCACAAAATGCCAGTACGCTAAAATAAGGACCGCCCTTGTCAGCAACAGGATTTGAACCACCAACCACACATACACAAAAAAAGCTTCCAGACCACACGAGTCTATACCGGGGGTGACGAAATTAGCGTATCAGTTGTACTGGCAGTGATAAGTTTGAAGCCGTGATTAGATGTATTAATTGATTGGTGAACATAAACTCCAACATTTATTAGCTACCGTCACTTCATAAATAATCGGCACCTTGCACTAGTATTTTGAGTTTTAAATGAAAATTAAACAGTTTCAACACAAGCCACACAGTTCAGTTCACACTTTCTAGTCCACCGCACGGATTAATTTCAATTAAAAGGTAAACAGTCACGTATTTGCACAGTTATGATTTTTATATGCACAACGGTAAGAAAACACGTCTACACAGTTGACAGGTCGAATAGCGTCGTCAAACTGCTGCGAATGACAGCCCTTTTAGAGGCGCGGTGCCGCATATCACAGACACCGTCTGTCGCACCGTCCTTCTGTACGATTCTATGTATTATTATGTATCTAGGAGACTTTGCTCGCTGCCCCGCCTGCTTGGAAGTTGGAAATCAAGGTAAAAAGTAGCCAATTTTAATATCCAGCTTGCGTACTATTTCCACAGATCAAACCATAACATAGTTCTGCAGCGATGTGAAAGAAGAACAGAAAAAGTAACACAGTTCGCTTTCAGTTTTAAGTATAGACCAGCTATACCCTCCTGGGTATAGGAGTTTATCTATCTTTAAACGGGAGCTAATCAAAATAAGACAGAAAGGGAATAATTGTATCTCAATCTGCATTTAATTGCACGTTTATGTGATCGCCTTGCCACTCAAACATGACATAATTTTCATTATATTTCGATCCAAAATCGCAAATGTTTGTTCTGATACTGGTCTGGGTGTTCTTATTGTCAGCTGGTTGAATATACTTAAATTCCTTATGACTCTTCGATACAGGATTTAATACGAGTGTTGGAGATGTATTCTTAAAAGAAAATTGACTCATATAGATAAAAGTTAAGCTACCGCATAACTGAGCCGATCTAAAAATCAAATCAACCTCCGTTACAAAAGCTACAACTACAAAGAAAACTAATCGCTAAAATACTACCTAAAATAAAACCTAAACCAAAACAGGCAACAACGGCGCGGCGGCACAAAAACGCTCAAATCATTTCCACTTCACTCAACCGTTCATTCGGCTAAAGAGATATATTTTTTTAATGTCAGCGGCCCGTCACAAGCATTGATGATTAAAAACAGCCTCCTATTACATGTGACTGGCGCGATTACAAACTGACGCTAACTGCTCTATCGTATTTGTGGTGTAGTGCTTTTCTAACGGTCTAGTAATGTTTTTTGGATAATGTCTTATTTGAAATTTTTGGCCTTTGTATTTCACGTGGCAAATGATATCCGCAGAAATACTAGGTGAAATTAAATGAAATGAAATTCTTTATTTCGTATAAACTTTGCAAGTACTTACGAAACGACATAAAAAAAAAAGCATTTTATACAATTATTTTTGTGTGTCGAATTAGAACAGCTCAATCCCAAGCGTTTTGGTCGTCTTTATATTCAGATATTTTATAGTATGCTTAAGAACATAATTTCGCTTTAACAATAATTTTGAACTTATTTATAGATAAGTTTCTTAAATTATAAGGGAGCTTGTTATAAAAGCGTATACTCGTATATTGCCCTATGAAACAGCTACTTATTTTGTGGAGACGAGTGCTATGAACTACCAGATTATTCTTGTGTCTTGTATTCACAGAATGTTTATCACATTTTTTAGTAAATTTGTCAATATTTTTTATGTACATATAACCGATTTTCATAAATATATTGTGATACAACAGTTAGAATGTTTATTTCTTTGAATTTTTCTCTTAGAGTAACTCTTGGACCGAGGTTATAAATTCCCCTTACAGCTCTTTTCTGTAGAACAAATATTGTATTTAGGTCTGTGGCACTCTCCCAGAGAAGAATCCCATACGACATTAAGCTATGAAAATAACTGAAATAAACCATTCTAGCTGTTTCTAAATCTGTAAGGCGTCTAATTGGCTTAACTGCATAAGCTGCAGAACTGAGTTTGCCCGATAGCCTTTCAATATGTGGACCCCATTGTAGTTTGGTGTCGAGCATAATACCTAAAAACATGGTTGTCTCGACGGGCTCAATCCTAGATTCATTAAGTTGCACATTGGTTTCCATTTGTTCAACATTAGGCATATAGAATTTTAAAAGTTTCGTTTTCTTATTATTAAGTAATAGCTTATTTACATTAAACCAATTAACAACTTTAGAGAGTGCATTGTTTACTTCGTCAAAATTAACCTGATGTCGTTTAATGTTAAAAATCAAAGATGTATCATCCGCGAACAACACAATCTCATAATTGTCCTTTACATAATTAGGTAAATCGTTAATATATATCAAGAATAGAAATGGACCTAGAATTGAACCCTGCGGGACACCCATTTTTAAAGCTGAACCTGGAGTCTGGATGTCTTACCATTAACTTCGACCTTCTGGATTCTGTTGCCCAAGTAAGAATTCAGGAGATCGAGAGCTTTGTTCCTAATGCCATAGTGATATATTTTCCTGATAAGAGTATCATGATCTACACAATCAAAGGCTTTTGATAAGTCGCAAAATATACCTAACACATCTTGTGACTTCTCCCAAGCCGCAAAAGTACTTTTCAGTAACTCAACTGCTGCGTCAGTAGTTGAACAACCCCTCGTAAATCCGAACTGTTTCTTGTGAAGAAGGGTATGTCTATTAAAATGATTTGTATGAGTAATTTTATGGTGATAATTAATATTGATAAAGATTAGTATTTTTAATACAAAGGAATACGAGGATAAATAACAATACTATCAGGATGTTTTGGTGACCGATTATTAAAATATTTCTATGCCACCAAAAAGCCTCCGAGATTGTCTAACGATCCTTGAGATCGACGGTATCAGTCTGCTACCGTGTTAAGAAGGGGTCCTCGCTACAGAATAGTAAAACCTTCTTATGTAAATGGCACAACACAAAAAAAATTGTTGACAAAAACGTTTAAATTCTTATTTTTATAATAAGATAAGTATATAAGATATAAGTCTCCACTATAAGCTTCGTATTCCGATACATTATCGGTAAGTTGACATAGGTTCAATAGCTTAAATTAAACACATCTATCACCTAGGCATGGTGATATCAGCCTGTGCCTACACTGTTCATAATTTATAAATTGAACAAGCTAACCTAATGAAGGGCACGGCCTATCTAAAATGAAATCAATTAATATTCGCATGCTCCGTACAACGGGTTCTTGTATAATATATTCGTTGATTTTAACTCTTATACAGGGTGTAAAAAGACCCTTAACGAAAACTGAAACCCATATTGTATCAATTAATACGATATTTTTTTACTTCGGCACCATACCTGGGAAATAACTGGTTCAGGAGTTCAGTCACAAATTTTTATTCTAATTGTTCCAAAATCGTGTATAGAATGATAAATGTAAACTTTCTTCCAAATAAACATAAACACAATTTTCAATATTTCCCTAAAATAAACGGCTTTAGAGTTTCCTAAACGCAGTGTATGCCTACTAGCAATCAGCTGCGAGTTCATTCCCCTCGGCTGCGCGACCACGTGATCATAAACTACCGTCCTTAGGGCGGTTGCTAACTAGCGTTTTAAACGCGCGTATAAGCTGGCTTTTGAAAGCGCATGTAGGCGCGTATAGGCGTGCTTTTTGGTACACGCGCAACTCGTACGAGCGTTGACGCGCGTCTAAGCTCGTATAAGCGCTATACTGACACGATATCATTAACGTTTCGAGCGAACACACCGAAATATGCCCGTTTACGCGAGTCCGGTTTTTTGTAGCGCATAATGAAGCGCGCGTGTAAGCGCGTATGCTTAAAACTCTCGTATACGCGCAGAAAAATACGCTAATATGTAACCGCCCTTAGTTCGACCGCGGCGTACGGTGTAGGCACATGAATTGGTGTAGGTAGATGCGGCCGGCGCGGCGTAGGTACGATGCATTTCTCGCGCCAATTTTTTGTTGTGTTGTGTTGTGTTTTGTTGTGTTGTGTTGTGTTGTGTTGTGTTGTGTTGTGCTGTGCTGTGCTGTGCTGTGCTATGCTATGCTATGCTATGCTATGCTATACTATGCTATGCTATGCCACATGCCATGCCATGCCATGCCATGCCATGCCATGCCATGCCATGCCATGCCATGCCATGCCATGCCATGCCATGCCATGCCATGCCATGCCATGCCATGCCATGCCATGCCATGCCATGCCATGCCATGCCATGTCATGTCATGTCATGTCATGTCATGTCATGTCACGTCATGTCATGTTATGTTATGTTATGCCATGCCATGCCATGCCGTGCTGTGCCATGCCATGCCATGCCATGCCATGCCATGCCATGCTATGTTATGTTATGTCATGTTATGTTATAGATACTATTTGCTCCTTCTTTAGTGGGTGCAAACTTCATAAAATAAAACTGTAGCAACTGGGATTGCGACGGCTTTGCGATGAATGTCACTCAAAACAAGTAACTGTATAAGTATAATGATGATTATGGATCTACTCCGTTGAACCAGGCAGATTCTGGATTGACTGCCATTCCCCGAATGACGTTTTAATGTATTTTCCTTTACTATCAGGATCTAACACATTCAATAAACTTTTACAACATTATATTTATGAGGTTAAAATTATATAGTTTTACAAGTTAGAAGAAAAACTACAAACACAGTTGCGCTTGTAATATTAAATCAGAGTCAAAACGCTGAGATCGATCTTATTCGAATCGCGTCACTAAGCTGGTGTTTATTCACTTTAATAGATTCTAGTGGTGCACTTGTTTGAGTAAATTATAGTTGCTAGAATGAGGATTTATGAAATATCAGGCACTTATTTTTCATTTTAGTTTTCAACGAGCCGTTTCCCGCGGTTTCATCCGCGTCCTGAGGGAATAAAATAAAGCCTATGTTACTCGTAGATAATGTAGCTTTCAAATGGTGAAAGAATTTTGAAAACCGGTCCAGTAGTTTTTGAGTTTATCAATTACAAACAAACAAAAATACAAATTTTTCCTGTTTATAATATTAGTGTAGATATTTACTTAAGTGGATTATGGTTACTACTCTTTCGTTAGTAAACAAGCATTAGTCTATGTATGAATGTTTTTATATTTACCAGTATTTTCTTTTTCTTATAATGGTGGTTAGATCATACTGACTGGACTCAACTTGTGAGTGAGCAAAAGGTTAATCACTTTTAAATAAAAAGACATCGTGTAGAACTCAAGACTTGCATGATACAGTGACAATTTTGCTTCGATACTCGTGTATTAAAAAAGGTAGACGGAAATCGGTATTTTTCAAAAATAGTCAGAAAAGTGCCATTTACTTTGAAACAGGACACTTAAGTTACAAGGGTAAGCTAATTTCCGATTTTGAATACATTTGGAAAGGGTTGTAAACTTACAAATTCATTGACAGTTCTACTGACTGCCTTACTAAACAAAACAGCTAGTTCAATATCTGGGGCCCAATTCCGCTAAATAAATATAGTCGCGATATGATGTCAGTGTCATACTTACGTCACAAAAAGCGTATTCTTCTAAATTATATGATATTTGAATGAAATTGTAACGAGATCGTATGTGTCAACGACGAACTGTTTATTTTAAATTATACAATAATGACATAAGGTTATCAGAATACCGCTTTTAAATCCATTCAAAATATGATATCAATGTCATATAAAAATAGCAGAATTGGCCCCCTTCATGCAAACAACAGACATTGTTGACGCACCACTGCTGCATCTCATTGTAACAATAAACAAAATCAAACTGAACTTCGTATTGGAACATTGGAACGATACTTCGTGCTTTTTTTTTCAAAATGGCGTCCGCAGCGACTAGTTCAAACAGACTCCGACACTCTTCCATTAATATCTCCCCGGAACGTGTACGGAATCCCAAATTGGGATCTAAGTAAGTATTTTTAAATGTACAATCGTCGAAAGATATTGTATAGAAATCGCGTAAAGCATTTTTTATGGATTTTTATCAGGAATTTTTTCGTCTTTGTGTATGATACGTTCGTGTTACAATGAATATGTGAAAGGCATAAAGGCCGTTTAAAAAATTGTACCTTATGCCGAATGTGTACGAGATTGATGATGAAAGAGAATACGATATGAGAATAAAGAACTTATCGCTGATTCTGATGAATCTTGTATATATTATTATATTTCGTGTTCTTTTGTCGACTTAGATTTCTTTTCTCCGAAATCCTCGCCCACCTCAATTAAAACTGAATGTCAACCTTCGGGTGAGCGTGATGATTGTCATCTCGGTATCACCCAAAATTTGACTGAGAGAAAAGGCCTTGGGCATCAAAGCATCCTTGTGCAATGTACTTCGAAGAAAGTTTTAATTAATTAATTAAATACATATATACAGATGAAGCATACATATTAAGATACCTTTGATTTCACAGCACTATGGTTCCCGATTCGAGTGAACATGCCAGCTAAGGTACGTCGAGACCGCCTCAGTGTTCTAAGTGATTAGGCCTTAAACGCCTTTAAGAGAGAGTCTCACACTCTTCTTCCTCCAGCCCAACTCAATTGACCGCACTCCTACGATCGAGTAAAGGAGTCAAGGCAGCTTCTAGAGTCCACTGCGTCACAAAAAAAGGAACCATGGTTTTCTAGGTGGTGGTGTCCCCTATGAGGTAGAAACGATTTTGTAGTCTCCAAACGTTAATTTGGATTTCTGTATGGATCTTTTGTGTGGCAATTTAAAAGTTACATACCACTTTTCTATATGTATGAGTTCGTTTTAAAATTATTGCGAAGTGAATTATTATAAACAGATCCTAAAAAAAACTAACGATAAAAATAAAAATTAATTCATGTTTTTTGTATAAAATAAAGACCAACTTACAAACCCTGGTGACAATTGTTTCGGTCAAAGAGCTTCTCGACCTAACTGAAATGTAAGATTATTTTTCGCTTTGGAATAACATTAGTGGCTCCAAATATTTGATATTGGGTATAGTGGAGTATAAGTTTACAAACTTTTCAGTTTTATTACGAGGCACTGTCCAATACTGTTAGCTGTTTGGTTTGAATATTTTAAATGGAATATATTCACCACACACAACACAGAAAATTATACAATTTTATGCCATACTAATTTTATTACAGGTTTTTCAACCCCACCGATCTAATACCAAGGGATCATAGCGAGCCTGAAGTTCGATACTAGATCCTTCATCATCATCAGCCCTTTATACTGTCCCACTGCTGGGCACGGGCCTCTTCTCATTATGAAAAGGGTAAGGCCATAGTCCACCGCGCTGGCCAAGTGCGGGTTGGCAGACTTTACATGTCTTTCGAGAACATTATGGAGAACTCTCAGACATGCAGGTTTCCTCACGATGTTTTCCTTCACCGTTCAGCAAGCGATAATTGACAATTTAATAAGCACAAAACTTCGAAAAGTCATTGGTGCGCGCCGTGGATTCGAACCCGAGACCCTCTGCGTGGCAGTCTGTCGGTCTCTCCACTCAGCTATCGCCGCTATTTACTAAATTCTTACTTGTTATTAAATTTGTCAGTTCAAGCGCGAATTAGCTACCACCCCACTTGACGTTAATAAACGTTGCGAACGCACCAAAGTACTTTGAGCTTCCAATCGTACCAATTACACCGGTCGTTCCTTACAATTTCTAGCTTCAGAGGGACGTGGAAGCTCAACTTATATTGGTGGCAATTTTGCACTAGTTTCTGGAGTACGATCATCTTGAAAGTTTTATTTCTGCAATAGTGCAACTTAGAGCGACTACTGACAAATTGGAGTAAATGTAATTTGACAAATCTATGTGTAATATCAGTTTCTGAATAATGTATTTGCTTAGTAAAGTTCCCTTTAAACTTTTGTTGCGAATTTTCAGACCTCAAAGTTGGAGGTTAGAAGTATTTGTTTCTATTGTTTCTGTGATTGGTAGGCTGCGAACGTTGAAGTGATATTACCGACAAATTGGCGTAAATGTAATTTGACAAATCTATGTGTAATATCAGTTTTTTGAATAATATATTTGCTTAGTAAAGTTCCCTTTAAACTTTTGTTGCGAATTTTCAGACCTCAAAGTTGGAGGTTAGAAGTATTTGTTTCTATTGTTTCTGTGATTGGTAGGCTGCGAACGTTGAAGTGAAATTAACACTTTCACGGACGTCACGCCCAGAGGCGTAGTTTTCAGGCAGCCTAATTTGACGTAACGTCCATAGCCGGTCAATTTTATCCAGTTATAATTGGCAAACCGTCTACAACCGCCTTGATTTGCGTAGATTACTTAGGAGCCACGTAATTCAGTGTCATATTGCGCTCACTTACAATTTACCTAGCGTCAAAGCAAAAAAAATAGGACAATATTTCGAGATCGTGTCTCTAAGCCCCACTCACACATCAACGTGCTTGCGTGTGTGACATACCGCCTGTAGCCGTACGCTTGTTATACTACCCGCACCCGCCAGTTGCGCAGTGCCACAGCGAGCAGAGCCCGTGTTTTTCGTCGTTTGACCGGAGTGTTCGTCGTGATCGGCTGTATTTAGGAGGTAAGTATATTGCGTTTTATGTAAAAAAAGTTTCTTTTCTATATACTGTACATATATTTTTATGCATTAAACAAGATATAAGCATTATATTTATATGATATTTAATTCTGATTGATATTTTTGTTCGGAGATGGCTCCCATAAGAAAAAAATTGGCTAGGAAAGAAATCTAAAATATCTGATGGTGATACGGATTCTTTAAGTCCTGTACCATGTTCGACCAGATGTAAACGGCTTAGATTATCACCTAAAAATTACACAAACTTGTTTGAGGAAGATCATAGACGTCGTGAGTACGTCGGTCCGCTTGTAGAGGCCACCGTCTATAGGCGGTGTGTCATTGCGTAGGTAAACTAAATTATTTAATAGGGCAGTCCGCCTCTAGACGGTACCGGCACTAGGCGGACCGTCATAATCAGAGTGTATAGATTCACTTTTAACGACAATTCGGCTACAGGTGGGATATAATTTTGTTAGCAAAATTTTAGTGTAATTTTCATAGAATCTAGTTAACGTCAGTGTCCGTGAAAGTGTTAATGGAATGGAAACTGTGCTATGAATATGTATGACTGCCTTTGATTCCTGTACAAATATTTATATTTGCGCTGTATTTCCAACCTCAGCACGTATTAACTTTTTAGAGATTCTACCCAGAGTTGTTTTTGATCAAAAGTAGATATGATACAGGATTTTTATTTCATGACTAATCCCCAAAAAAATAATATTATAACTGAAAATAAGAAACTATAAAGCTATTCAGATTATTCATAACATGTACATATTATATATTTCGATTTCTAAAATACAAATGGAAACTTCAGAGTAAATTCTTAAACTCTGTGTTCAGCACAAAATATAGGTAATTTTAGATGCACCGAATGCATTCCAAAGAGGTCTAGACAAAATGTTAGTTTATGACAGCCTTAAAAACGCCAATAAAATAGGTGACATAGGATGCAGCCAAGTCAAGCGGAACGCCTGTAATATTATTTTCATACATGGTGAATGTACAGATTATTGTTGAATACGATTATGTTGAGTAAAATAAAAACAGTGTTCTTATATACTACGTTTTGCTTTTGAAAAATAAAAATAAAACATATATATTTTGAAAAAAAAGGACCTAAACTCGGAAGCCACCAGACTGTAGATTTGAAACGCACAGGCTTACTATGACAAAACTTCATATTTAATGGGTTATTTTTACATATCACACGACCATTTTGATTGCTCACTGCACATAATCTACAATCTAAACAATTTCTCTCTCTCCATTTTCTATCTTAATTATAAAATATTCGTAAGTTTTAGAATACAGCGTAACTGCTGCTGCTGTTCGCTAGTAAACATTGAGATGCATACATAATTATATCGTTCTCAGATTTAGTTCATTAGATGTTTTATGGCTAAAGGGTAAGCATCAGACAGATTAAAATTAAAAAATAGAAGAATTTTATCTTTCCTTACGGAACTATTACTTAATTGTAGAAAAAATACTTTCTTCTATTAGTTTCTATTGTTATATTTTTCCTTACGTACTTTAAATGAGGAAAACAATAACTTCATTCCTTGCCTAATTAATCGATGAAATGGATGAAATTCTAGCAAGTTGAATAACATTTGTTGTTATCCTAAAGCGTTAAGGTTTTGCGTTTCATTTCAGATCTGAGGGTAATGCATGATAATAAGGATGATTTGATTACATAAAACATTGCCAACCGTGCAAATCTCCTCGGTGATTAAAAGTAAGCTTACTTCGAGAAATTATTTATAGGACACATTTTTGACTGTTAGTAACCGATTACCCTATTGTCGAGTTTTTCGACCACTATATGAACTCGAGTATTAACTGCCGATAGAGCTTTTGTTTGAAGTTAAGAAAAAGAACGTACAAGACAACAACGACAGCGTCTGTATCACAAAAAAGTACTAGGACTGTATAAAACAGCGGCTGGTCTACAGCACTATCGCTAAGTTGATGATAAAGTGCGAATAACTCGCGCCAGCCTCGTGAAACTTCGTCAAGTGACAGACACGGCCAAGAATAATCTCTTAAGTTTACTTCACAGACTATATTGTACTAACGATTTACTTCATCGCCCACTTTAGACTCGGCTTGACGTATAGACGCCGTAAATTGTCCTCCTATATACAAAGGTACTCTGTGATTGTCAAAGCAACTGATAAAACTTTGAGGCCCAATTCTCCAGCAATTCAAAATGCAGTTTCGATTTAATGTCAGTGTCATTCTCATTTCAAAAATGGTAGTCTCCTAAACTGATATTGGAATGTTATTGAGACTAAATCGTAAATTGAAGACTGTGTCACCGTTGAACTATAGAAGTCAAAAGACGATAATTACATTAAATAAGTAGAGTACCGATTTTCAGTCGATTCAAAATCTAATCTCATTTCATCTTAATATATAAAATCCTTGCGTTACTGACTGACTGACAGACACGCTACAGCCGAAACTATTGGGCGCAGAAAGTTGAAATTTGGCATTTATGTTTTTGGGGACCGTAGGGGTGCACTAAGAAGGGATTTCCCGAAATTCCCACGGGATCGGCCAAAACGGGTAAATTAAAAAAAATGCAAGCGTAGTTGCTGGCGTCCTCTAGTTTAAAATAAAATTTCAATGTCACAAAAAATACGAGAATTGGCCTTCAGCTGTAGTTACTATGAGAAACGTTTAAGTATTTCTCGAGAAACCGTCATGGTTGCCGAGTGTAAGGCTGAGGCTACATTAGGCCGCGACGTGACCAGCGACACATGAGCGATTAAAACAAGTAAATGAATACTCACGTATATAGCTACACCGTACATCTTTGATTTCTTTATGCGATAGGAACAACATTATTAAAATCACGGCATCGGCTACATCAACCTATCAGCGAAATTAAAGCTATTATTAGAAATTTCTCACTTGCACAACTAGTTCAATAGTGCTTCTAATAATGCGTGTGGCTACATTATGTGTATAGTAAACCGCGATAGATGATTTGAATGCATGTTTAGAAAACGACCGATTCAAATTTAGTCTTTGTTATGTTAGCGGCGACATTACAACTGTAGGTACTTCAGAACGTAAAAATCATGTAGCCCCATGAATCGCTCTTGCTATTTCGTTGTGGAGCATGTGTACTGTAGCCACGTTATCGCCGAATATACGCCGGAATTTCGCTTGTAATGTAGCCATACTATGTTTTTCTCGTTTCGCTCTTCCAGTTGCATCGCAAATCACTGCCTTCTGTAGCCTCAGCTGAAGAACTCGCTTGGAATTTTGACGTGTAATCTTACGGAACTTACGTCTCAGTGCACGTAATTCAGAAAACGTCAGAATTTCTTACAGGAAACTGCAATATATTTTGTTCCATTTCGTTTTGGTACTTCTACTTTTATATAAATTATAATCTTACCAACATGCTTATGGGTTCTAGTTTGGTACCTTTACATGACATAACAATGTACAAATCTGCACGCAACATTTTAAAGCAGCAAATGAAAAAAAATCAATTAATATTTATAAGACTTAATCAATGATAGCGATATGATTTGTAAACTGAAAAGCTGATGCAAAGGACTCTGTTTTATAAGGTCCTTAAAAAATGCCGTTATTACACTTTAAAAAGTTTAAAACAAGGGATACGGGAATCAAAACAGCAACACAGTTGTCAAAAGTCAAGAAATATCATCACCTTGGTTTGGCCCTAGTACCTAAATAGTCATCATTATTAAGCGACCTAAATCTATTTCAAGTTTCTGATATCAGGTGCCCATAAAACAAGAGAGTTTGACTCCAATTAGGCGTAGTTTCATGTTCAAACATCGAAGGACAAAAATTATAAGAGATTAACTAGAGACCGGTGGTGTAGCGAACATGGCACCATATCTGCAATTCAATTCAATTTCGAGTTAAATTGCTTCTAGCTTTGTAGTGGCAACATTGAATTATTTGCCAGCAAAAATCTAGGTGCAAAGGGTTCCCACCAAGAACTTAGGGTCCCAAGCCAACCTCACCTGCAAGTGGTGCACCTGCCGATCAACGGACGAGGCTCTGGCACACAAAATGTCCCAATAAGCGGCAATAGGCTCGCCACCTATTACGTGGAATCAAAACACTGGCGAAAAGTGGGCGTTTAATATGCCTCCGCCTACCCCTTCGGGGAAACAGGCGTGAGTCTATGTATGTATGTATGTATGTTATAAACTGCCCATAAACTATATTATATGACAGATTTATTTATGCATAAATTTCACCCGGTTCGCTAGTTGTGGCTTTTGTATTTTGTGATAGTTTCTTCAAGTACTTGAATGGTTTGTCGTGTTCACTAGTTCGTTTTGAAAATTACACAGCTAATTGTGGATTTCATATTTTGTCAATTTAAATAAGATTTTTTATAGGTAAAAGTTATTCAAAATGAGATCTATGTAGAAAACTTACATCAAGCATATATTATGTCTCTCATCAGCCTTAAACAGTCCACTGCTCGAATAGGCCTCTCCTTTGAAAGGAGGAATTGGCCTACTATACCACGCTGGCCAAACGGGTTGGTATAGGGTTTGTATCAAGTTTTCCTTCTCTTACAGTGCTGTTCTCTGCATAATATGCTTCCTCTGTCGGCTCTTACGACACCCATGGGATGATATGGGTAGGTGCAATCCGTATTCTTAATCCGTCACCACACGGAAGAGCATATATGTATGTATGCCTATACTTAGATTTTACCCATCTGAATTTTTATAAGGTGTTAACTGACTGATCAGGTAATCACGAATCAACTACTCGAATAAATCAACAACTACTAGTAAAATTATTCGAAAGAATATTTTCATACTATTTACCTACTTATATCATAAGAAACTTAGTAACGACCAGCAATTAACTTCATGCGTATTAACAACGTCCCATCCCAAACTTTGCTGGCTCATAATAAATAACACTTGTCGCACGAGTGATTGATTTCCACGGGGTAGCCGGGATCGATCACTCGCCGAGCAATTAAAGAGAGATAATTAGGTTGACTTACGGGAAATAAATAAAAAATATCACCAGGAAAGTTTAAACTCGCGTTATATTCCAGTTACACAATGGCTTTAATTATACAAAAAAAACTGACACTTGAGATTAGCCGATGAGACAATTATCCAGGGCGTGGGGGGTACGTTGGCACTTCACAGGTCTTCGGATGAGGTACTCAGCTTGGTCATGTTGGCCGGAGCAAAAGGGAGCGAAACCTCGTGTGTCCCCGGTATTTATAATGCCGGCGAGGAGGAGTGGGCGAGGGGGCGGCCCACTGCTGTGCGTCACTCGTAGCGAGGCTCGCGGGCGCCGGGGCGCGACGTCACACACTAGACGTCAAAATTGAGTTCGAAACTTCGACACGGGGGCATGTTTACAAGATCTTTTGATACCACAATCACAGACCGGAGTGGCACAAACCGGGATCAAATCCCTAGTCTAATAAATATGCCAATGATTTGCCATCCAATTCGGCCGACTACAAAATCTTTCCGATGGGAGTTGTGCATTAGCATATAACTTCTGCAACCTTCGATTTGCTCTCGGATAACTCAAGTCCTTCAGAAAAATGTTCTTTATTCAATTAAGAAAAGGGGGAACAAATATTTTATAGAATAAAATTAAATTTGCCGAGGTTATTCCTGAGGTTGAATAGGAACAATCCCTCAAAAGAACTCACCTCTTTGAATGAAACTTGTGAACGAAAGTTTGTCTTAACTCCTCTTAATTTATGCATTCCGCGTTTAATTTTGTTCAAAACGGGACGAATTTGATTTTCAATAAAAGACAATGCGTCGTCCTGTATAAACTGACGATAGTTTACTTTCTCAGTCTACTCACGCTCTGGCGCTTTGCTTATGCATGTATATTCCTTGAGGACCGTAGGGGTGCACTAAAAAGGGATTTCCCGAAATTCCCACGGGATCGGCCAAAGTGGGTTAATTAAAAGAAAATGCAGGCGTAGCTGCTGGCGTCGTCTAGTATTTGATAAACATTAAAAATAAATAATAATCTATTCAAGCTATGGGTTGATAATGATTCCAGTTATTTACTCTGCTAACCAGTAATTATTAAATATTTTCATCAATACCATTATTGTATTATTTATAACTGATAATGAACGACCATGACAAAATATAACTAACATTATATTCAAAGTTGACAATTTTTTTTTTTAAATAACTGTATTAACAATATAATTAAATTAAGTCTTAAAATAATAAAAAAAAACGAATTAATATATACAAGGGAAAATTAAAAAAAAATAAAATTAAAATTTAGAAGGCGTCATGAAACTCATCCACATCGCAGTCAATTGGAAGCGTGCCCAGAAGACTGGCAGCATTGCCTCGTTGGATGGCTATACTTATTTTTTGAGCCACGTACGTGCCAGCCCTCTGGTCACGCGAGGCGTCTATAAGTCTCTTTGCGAGATCTCTAAAAAGTGATCGCGCACTTGGACCCCATGGCCTTGGGGCCAAACGGCTTCGACCCCAAACGGCTCAAATACATAATCTCCTATTAGATTTACATATTTGCGCCGTTTGAGTGTCTCCGCTGTAGCAGCAGCAGCGCCCGCTCAACCTGCTGTGCTGGGAAGATAAGATGGCGCAAGGGTATCGACACATGTTGCGTCCCATACCAAAGGCCTACCCAGCTTCCACGGCAGTAACGACATCCCGTCTGGTCTTTTGCCATCGTCGCGTTTCAAGTTAACAATTGAAATGCCTGAAAATATAGAAATTAAATTACTATAAACTCTGATTGTATTACAACCATAATATAAATTTTAATAAATATAAAATTTTGGACGGAGATACTTTATAGACTGAATATGAATATTAAACAAACGTTTGATAAACACCGCAACCGCTAAACCTAAATGTTTATTAATTCATTCTATAAAACCGAGACATGTATTCATGCACACAATATCATGGATATTCAGGAGCTCCTTTCATTTTAAAACCACCCGAAGAAAAGTTTATTTTCAGCTCTTTGTAAAATGTGCATTTTCACTTCACTAATATGGCATAATAACATGGAGGATTATAAACAGCCGATGCAGTTTATTAACGAGATATGGTTGGAAATCATACATATTCTCATTGTTATAGAAAGTCATTTATCTAGCACACCAAGTGTACTATTTCTGTATAGTAAATACACTTTTTAATAGGTATTAAAGAGCGGTAACAAAAAGGATAATTGGCTTATTGTATTTGCGTTCACGCGATCGCAGTCGCCTTAATTGCGTCTATCAAGAAGTTACATAGTTACACACTCTGAAGAAATAGCAGTTATATTTAAGTGGCATCTTACAAGCTCTCTTTTGCTCGTGGGAATAGATTATTACTTGACAACAAACTCGATGGCATTACTGTCAAGGGCATCTAAATAAGAAATGTGGCAGCGTCAACCTATGCGTAAAAAGACTTTGCTTTTTTACAATGAAAACTAGCAGTTAAGAATTTTTACTTGCTCAATCTACCAATATAACAGTATTGTCGAAGACGTTTAGGGCCAAACGTTCTTAAATGTAAGCAGTGTATCAAAATAAGCATCGTAGCACCCGAAAATGTCGCTCCACATATTCAAACGGGCTAAGTTGCGAGGCGCTGTTAGTTGCGTGCGTTTCACATCAAAGAAATAGCTTTGATGTGAAACGCACGAGACAATTTCAGAATAACCTGAATTTTAGAGCAAATTATGTTGGAATAGTTCCTTTTGCTACTATTATCGTCTTGTGGTTTTGAAACGCGATAAACACGGCGCCAGTGACCATAGTTTTGGGTTTTATGTACAGATTGTTGTGCGGGGTGTGACAAAGACTTTGTTTAAATTGTTTCTTTATTTTTATATGACCTAAAATTATGTAGGTTCACACCTACATAACTATACTAGACCGATAATCTAGTTAGGATCGCGGGCAGCGTTTGCGTGCAGCGTGGGGAGATTCTTGAAAAAGGTCCGTGTTCAGTTGTGGACGTCTTTTGACTGAGGAGTGTGAGTATGGGTATGAGTTGAGTGTGAAGTTATAGCTTGCGTGGTGTGTTTAAAATCAATGAGGTGCCACTTCGATGAATGAAAGCACTCTTCTCAGAGATCAAAGTCTTATAAGAGAGGCCTTTAAATAAGTAAATTATCGCGACTAAGACCCGCTAAATAATATTGTATGATGTATACAAATCGCGAAAGTTTAAAATCGATTAGGTATATAGATGATATATGGATATATGTATATATAGATTTGCTATAATTAGGACAATATGACTGAGCCTCAAGTTTCGATCACATCATAGCCACACTACCGTCAACTAAGACCTATTGTATGCCCCGACATAACACGCCTATTTTCATTAACACTAAGTGACGCATGGGTTACCTTTACCTTTTATAATTATCATGTACCTAGTGTTAACTTTAACGGGCTAACTACAATATTAATGTAGGTGTGATTTTAATGTTAGTTGTGCTATCTAAGGCAGCAACTAATAGAAATGTAATGTTTTTTTTTGTACACAATGTACCGAAACACCTTATAAAATATGCCACATTATTTAAGCATTCATGTCGAATACAAAAAAATTAAAAAATTTACGCTATCAACTGCCACTTCATTGCTACTGCATCAAAAGTTGAAAGATAAGAAGATTTTTAAATCCTATTCTAGTGGTGTCAATGGCGATTTTAATTACGTGCGACCAGTAATCTGTGACAGCAGAACACATTACTGGATAGTATGGACAGGTCAGGACACCAAGTGTGGCATGTCCTACTTTATAACCCCGCTTCCACACCGCATAGCGTTGTCAGCCACAAAGCCTCCATGTCTCCTGTCGATTATTGCTATAAAAAGTAACCTATGTCACCATAACATTGCTCTCCTGAGCCGCGGCAGAAAAAATAAAACCACACTTTCATATTTTCATATCAGTAACTACGGATTTGCTCGGCATTTTGCATGTTTGTATTTTAACTAACCCTAGGAACTTAACAATAATAACTGAGACAAGTTAGTATGTGATTTTCACCTAGTTTAGATTGTATAAAATTGATTATAAAATGAACATAACTTATAAGTTGTATTTATCTACTCGTAAGATCAATAAGGATTAGGCAGGCATAATCACGCTCGCATTAAATAAAATCTTATCAAGGTATATCCTAAAGTAATAGCTGATTTTTCGTATTTACACCGTCACGGCAGGAAATGACGTTGAAGCCCTTCGATTAGGAAACCGATTTTCTGCCTTCTTCATATTAACCACACGTAAAAACCTAACAACTGTCAAACTAACAAAGTGCCGAAAAATAAATTCGTTCATAGCTGTGTAGTTGTTGATAAATGCGAGGGTTTCCAGCCTGCAAAATGAGTAGGATAACCTGAACCGTGCGGAACAAATAATGTGGATTATAGTGGATACCCCATGAATATATGAGCTCGATTGCTACACTGAAACTACAATGCGTTGTACTAAAACTGAATACGAGTGGAATGGTTTAGTAGTGTAATTTTGTTTGAAGATGCTACACATTAAGATGGTTCTAAAAGGAAATGATGCTGAAAAGCTGTTTTGCTTTCTTTGAACTCAATTTTAGATATCTGATTTACTTTTGGGTTTTAAACAAAATTTAATGTTTCTGCTAATAGAAAGGAAGTCTCCAATCTTAACACTGCTCTATTTAAATTATTTGCTAAATGATATGTATGAATTTTGTTATCTGAAGGATAGTGTTTATGTAGTAGTTGTGTGGCGGACCCCAAACATCAACATCTTAGGTACTTCAGATCTTTGTCTATATTTAAACCGAAAAACTTTAACTCAGATACGATCAAACGCGTATCACTTGATGCGAGAAGTAGTTATCACGTAATTATTTTTCGTACAGGCCGTGTGGTTGACGGCATAGAATACAAGTGTCACCACCCCCTATCTGCCCGTGGGTGTCGTAAGAGGCGACTAAGGGATAACACGATGCAAATACCATCTTTGCGTAGAGACGGAAAACTCGACATCAAACCCTATACGACTGCCTCGCTGGTCTCGCGGCATAGGGTTTACTAATGTTTGCCATAATTTAAAATGCCATAATTTCATATGCCATACTAGTATTTGCCATAATTTCGTTAGAAATAATGCTTCAGTTGTCATAATCGTGAAATGACATAAAATGACTTTTACTAATTCCATTAGTCATAATCGATCAAGTGTCATAATAATTTAAATCCATAAATGTATTTGCTATAATTTTGTTTTCAATAATCTAAGAAGAAAATAGAGAATAAACTGAAGTTGAACAACTTCAGTTTATTAAACTAGTGTGAAGAATGTGGACTAAGTTGACGGAGCCCTGCTTCGCAGGGCTCCTATTTTTGGGTTAAGGGCCAAAAGAGAACCTTAACCTAACATATCCGAGTTAGATTGCACTGAGTCGGGGTGTTAACGATAATTAATTCAACTTCAGTTTATTAAACTAGTGTGAAGAATGTGGACTAAGTTGACGGAGCCCTGCTTCGCAGGGCTCCTATTTTTGGGTTAAGGGTCAAAAGATAACCCTAACCTAACCTATCCGAAATGGATTGCACTGAGTCGGGGTGTTAACGATAATTAATTCAACTTCAGTTTATTAAACTAGTGTGAAGAATGAGGACTAAGTTGACGGAGCCCTGCTTCGCAGGGCTCCTATTTTTGGATTAAGGGTCAAAAGAGAACCTTAACCTAACCTATTCGAGTCGGATTGCACTGAGTCGGGGTGTTAACGATTACTAATTTCGACCTAGCAATATTATGTATTATTTTCATAATTTTATCAAATTTTGATTATGTCAAGAGTCGATTATGAGATGTGTTACTTATGGAAACTAATTATTATGATATATGTTGTTATAGAAAGTCATTTTATGGCAAATAAAAGTTATGTCTGTCGAGTTGTTAAGGTAAACGTTATTAGTATAAATGATAATAGTACAATTAAATATTATGATCGGTGATGATTATGGCAAACAATATTAGTGCAAATGAATTTATGGAAAACGAGAGAATACCCGCGGCATAGGTGTGCGCGTGGGATCGGGAGGTCCCGGGTTCGATTCCTGGGTCGGGCAGTGTTATTGGGTTTTTCTGTCACGAAATTCTCAGTAGCAGCACGGAGTCTGGAAATGTGCCCGGTACGGCAATAGGCTCGCCCCTTATTACGTGGGACTAAAGTATATCTGGCGAAAAGTGGGTGTAGAAATATACCTCTGCCTACCCCTTCGGGGATAAAAGGCGTGACGATATGTATGTGTATGTATTTTTCGTAAATCATTAAAAAATATTTGTCATATAGATCTGAATCACACTATAGTCCACGCTGCGTAATGGCGAGAAAACCAATCACACATTAAAATAAAGGACCTTGACAGACAGACAGACAAATGGACAACAAAGTGATACTTCTAATTTTTCAATTTAGGATAGGCATACCTAAAAATATAGTCACCGACTTGGCACTCACATTTATTCTTTCAAACTTCAGTCATCTCATGACCAGACTCACGAGTCAACATCCATGCTGAAAAGTCGAAGAAACAAAACAAAGCAGTTCACCGTTTTTAGACACCTTACAAAATATTAGTACACACACATCACTTTAGAGCACACTCAACCGTCCTATCAAACTCAAACGCTTTCCTCGCAGTGTCTCATTCAGTCTAAGTAATGCTATAACTATCTAATAAAAGAAAGAACGTGTATACGCACGAGTTTTCCTCAATTAACTGACCATTGCACCATCACAGTCCGACAAGGCCGCTCGAGCAGACTGTTTAGCGTTTATTGCTCTTTTTGTACGTAACAAGCATATAATATTGGCACTGCAGCCGGGAATGGAATGAGCAACATCTTCTTGGTTGTAACAATTTGTAGAGAGTGGCTATAAGGTTCTTATATGATGCTTTTTATGTGAGGTTTACTTTTGAGACTGGCTTTGTTTAGCGTTCAATGGAAAACACGCAAAATTTTAAACAACGCTAATTAAAAAGCATTTTATGTGTTAATATACAAGTTTCAGTTGTATTAACGTTATTGATTAAAAAATATGCAAACATATACATAGCTATGACATACATAAACATTGCTTTCTGGTCTGACGAAAGATGAAATATAAATTTTTCCACAGACCAACTATCATCTGACCCGATGACCTACCCTTTTCGGCTATTACATGGTTTTGACCACGGTCATTTGTTTATTCGAGTGTACTGATGTAACTACAGTAACAACATACTAGGCTATTTATTATCAAAATTAAAACATATCTCTTTCATTATAAAACAAGCACAAAGAAGTTCAACGAAAATCTCTACGACATATCTCACTCTTGTTACAAACATATTATAATCCACAATTTATATTTTGTTCATTACGAACGTTAGCCCTACGGCGACTTTATAAAGGGCTGTGCGTCTCTTTGTACGCTTACCGTGTTATTACGGTTCGTTTACCAGTTTACCGGTTGTACGTCGATGGCGCCAATATTTTAATGTTGTTTGCGTGGAAATAGTTTTGTTTATAGGGAAATTGTATGTGAAATTGGCTTTTATTATGTCGGTATTTATTAAGTAGGTAAGGAGTGAGTCTTTCTTTTAGCGCTTTTTTTATTAGGTGCACTAAACTGGCCGTAGCAAGTTACAATACACAATTTATATTAACAAAAGATACATGGGCAAGCACGACCTTCTCGAAGTGAACACTGCGTGCATATGAAGGTTACATTAACTGCTTGTTAATATTATATTTACGCTAACGAACAAGTTAAGGCGAGGTTGCAGTACTTTTTAAGATTTTTGAACGTCTGAAAGTCCCATGTACTATGATATTTTTAATGAATAAAAATTAAAGTATAAAAGTTGAACATATCTTCTAGTAAATCGTAAAGATAGAAACACGATTTGGAATGATTGGTTCGATAAAAAAAAATTTAAAACATGGCACTAAATCACAATTTTAAACGTGTACTGCTTAGAGATTCCATAATGAATTTATATGAAAGTATTAGAAACAGCTCTTTATTTTAAAATAAATGGTAAAAACAGATTTCGTAATTTCGTTATCATTTTTCTCCAAGAAAAAAAATAGTCAAAATGTTGGCATTATATCGTTCGCCGGCCGTTCATCAGTGCCTGTCTAGGCGTGATTGAGGGCGGACGTACGTCGTTGCTCTGCAAAATCCCCCTCCACCCCCGCATGTACGTTTTCGCAAAGGTACAAAGTAATTCGTATTCCAAACTCAATCGTTCAAACCATAGACATACTATTAAGAAACCGTAGACAGGTTACTGACAAGGTAACATGACGGAGCTTACGAGTGGCACGCATCGCGAAAAGCGTACGCACACTAATATAAATATGTCAAAACGACACACTAAGAATTAGATAAGAAGTGTAAGTGAGATAGCACATCTTATCGCAAGCGCGAAATAGAGATAAACATATACTCTCTGGACCGAAGCGCATTGTGACATCATGCTGACCGTTTCACAAACAATAATTTGACTCAGATGCGACATGATCACTTTGTCTGTCTTGAGTAAATTCAATTCGCCTCAAAGTAAATTTGATTAATTCATTTCAGGTAGGGAAATAAAAAGTCAATGTGATTTATTTATAACATTTATTAAACGTGACGACCGGTTGGCGCAGCGGGAGTGTAAGCAACTGCTATGCCGAAGGTCGCGGGTTCGATTCCCGCTCAAGTCAAACATTTGTGTGCATGAACATGGGTGTTTGTCTTGGTCTGGGTGTTTCTATGTATAATATGTATGTATTTACAAAAAAAAAAGGTTATCTATATGTATGTTTATCCATTATCTAGTACCCATAGTACAAGCTCTGCTTAGTATGGGACTAGATGGTGATGTGGGAATGTGGTAAAATATTATTATTAAAAAAGTACATTTCATTCAATGGAAACCTAAAACAGTACGTTAATATAAAAACTGTGCGCTGCGGACCCACCGCAGCCTTGGCAATACCCCTGGGGGTATGGTGGGTCTTTTAAAGCTTAACCGTACTCCTGGCTGAAATGCTCGTAGTGTTATACCAACGTGCTACGTGGACATTAAATTGATCAGTGTTATCTCTCGTATGATAATGACTTACTACTTACGTTTATATATTTTTAGACAAGCGAAGACAAGCGCTAGTACGATGATATAGTGCAACAAGGAGATAAATTAGAGAATAAAACGTTTAGGTATTACTGCTAATGGTTATAATGCTTTGTATATTATAGGTATAATTTGTGGTACTGTTGAAGACCCGTCATCATCATCATCCTTGCGCTGTCGAATCATTCCCACTAGTTCTATTGAAAAGTTCTATGATAGAACTAGTGATACTTTTTTCCCACTAGTTATATTAGCACAACTTGATGAGAAGAATAGAACTAATGGGAAACAGTTATAGGAAATTTATTTAGTGTCACAACATCGTGCTCACAAATCCGAATAAATATGTATTTATAAAAATGTGTTAAACGAATGAACGTCTACAAAACAATTGAACGTCTACAAAACAAATGAACGTCTACAAAACAAATGAACGTCTACAAAACAAATGACTACCAGAAAGTGATCAGCTATCGATAGTGATTGAAACGAAATGAAATATATTTATTTGCTTTGATTGCAACAAACAGGTGCATGCGATTTTCGACCTTATTGACAATTCATGACAAACTTTTTTTTTTGTTTTTCTCGCTTTCTGGCTATATTAGGATAATAAAATTATAAATTCTGAATAATGTCAATTAGGTTGAAAATCGCATGCACCTGTTTTCTGCAATCACTATCGATAGCTGATTACTTTCTGTAAGTCATTTGTTTTGTAGACGTTTATTTGTTTTGTAGGCGTTCATTTGTTTTGTAGACGTTCATTTGTTTTACACATTAAACAAATGAACGTCTACAAAACATATTTATTCGGATATATGAGCGCGATGTTGTGACACTACGGATCATTCCCAGTAGTTCTATTGAATACCCTTGTAAAAACATACATAGAACTAGACTGGGACATTTCCTATTACTTATCCCATTAGTTCTGTTCTCCTCATCAAGTTGTGCTAATAGAATTAGGACAGTTCTATCATAGAATTGTTCAATACTACTACTATACTGGGAATGATCCCACAAAATAGTAGAACTTGAAATTAACGAACTGAAATTAATAAACTAATTACACAACAATATTATCTGGGAGTACGGTTAAGCTTTGAAAGACCCACCATACCCCCAGGGGTACTGCCAGGGGGACGGTGGGTCGGCAGCGAAAACTGTGCAGTACAATCTACTTAGTTGTTTAATAATAAAAGGAGAAAAACAAGAACAAGTGAATGGACTTTGATCATCCATCAATGTTTGTAACTTACATATGATTTTGTATTTCTATAATAATAATATATTGTGTTGATTCAGCCTCAAATCACTTTTATTACTTGACAAAAACACACATCAGTATTTTATTATTACGAGTGTCCCATCTGGATACTTTGTTTTTTAGTCTTTGAACACGCATAATACTGCTTCTCTTTTACACTCGCTAAATGCCAATTTTTTATTCACTCTATTATTTGTGATACAGAATTTATTATAAATTGAAAATAAAACGTTGTAATATTGTAATACTCATGAATGAGAAGTGATTCCATAACTTTTAGTCATTTTCCTACTATAGTTTAACTACTTTAGCAAAATCTCATTACACACGAAGGCATTTTCAAATGTAACGTACACACACGCGAGTAAAAGAGCGAGCGCTTCCGACCGCAGCGCGTACGCGACTAAAGCAAAATGAGAGATTTAGAAAAAAAAAGTTTGTCATGAATTTGTCAGTTTTTAATGTGCCATTTTTGAAGTTCGCATAACTCATCTACGGTTTTTTTTACGCTGCGCTGTGGCACACGCACACACGAAACCCCCCCTCCCCTGCCCCCGCTCACTCGCTGACGCCACCGCCGTGTTTTTGTTTTTGCGGGGGGTGAGGTCAAGCTACGCACTGTACTGCAACCTCGCCTTAAGGCGAAAAACAGACTAAATGTCTCATTTGGCTTTAGTCGCGTACGCACTGTGGTCGGAAGCGCTCGCTCTTTTACTCGCGTGTGTGTACGTTGCATTTGAAAATGCCGTCGTGTGTAATGAGATTTTGAACAAACTATAGTAGGAAAATGACTAAAAGTTATGGAATCACTTCTCATTCATGAGTATTACAATATTACAACGTTTTATTTTCAATTTATAATAAATTCAGTATCACAAATAATAGAGTGAATAAAAAATTGGCATTTAGCGAGTGTAAAAGAGAAGCAGTATTATGCGTGTTCAAAGACTAAAAAACAAAGTATCCAGATGGGACACTCGTAATAATAAAATACTGATGTGTGTTTTTGTCAAGTAATAAAAGTGTTTTGAGGCTGAATCAACACAATATATTATTATTATAGAAATACAAAATCATACGTAAGTTACAAACATTGATGGATGATCAAAGTCCATTCACTTGTTCTTGTTTTTCTCCTTTTAGTATTAAACAACTAAGTAGATTGTACTGCACAGTTTTCGCTGCCGACCCACCGTCCCCCTGGCAGTACCCCTGGGGGTATGGTGGGTCTTTCAAAGCTTAACCGTACTCCCAGATAATATTGTTGTGTAATTAGTTTATTAATTTCAGTTCGTTAATTTCAAGTTCTACTATTTTGTGGGATCATTCCCAGTATAGTAGTAGTATTGAACAATTCTATGATAGAACTGTCCTAATTCTATTAGCACAACTTGATGAGGAGAACAGAACTAATGGGATAAGTAATAGGAAATGTCCCAGTCTAGTTCTATGTATGTTTTTACAAGGGTATTCAATAGAACTACTGGGAATGATCCGTAGTGTCACGACATCGCGCTCATATATCCGAATGAATATGTTTTGTAGACGTTTATTTGTTTAATGTGTGAATCAAATGAACGTCTACAAAACAAATTAACGCCTACTTAACAAATGAACGTCTACAAAACAAATGACTTACAGAAAGTGATCAGCTATCGATAGTGATTGCAGAAAACAGGTGCATGCGATTTTCAACCTAACTGTCATTAGTCAGAATTTATAATTTTATTACCCTAATATTGCCAGAAAGCGAGTAAAAACAAAAAAAAAGTTTGTCATGAATTGTCAATAAGGTCGAAAATCGCATGCACCTGTTTTTTGCAATCACTATCGATAGCTGATCACTTTCTGGTAGTCATTTGTTTTGTAGACGTTCATTTGTTTTATAGACGTTCATTTGTTTTGTAGACGTTCAATTGTTTTGTAGACGTTCATTCGTTTAACACATTTTTATACATACATATTTATTCGGATATGTAAGCGCGATGTTGTGACACTACCCTTGTAAAACATACCTAGAACTAGTGGTAAATTTCCTATAACTGTTTCCCATTAGTTCTATTCTTCTCATCAAGTTGTGCTAATAGAACTAGTAGGAAAAAAAGTATCACTAGTTCTATCATAGAACTGTTCAATAGAACTAGTGGGAATGATCCGACAGCGCAAGGATGATGATGATGACGGGTCTTCTACAGTACCACTAGTTCTATTATATATATAGATATTATCTATAATATACAAAGCATTATAACCATTAGCAGTAATACCTAAACGTTTTATTCTCTAATGTATCTCCTTGTTGCTCTATATCATCGTACTAGCGCTTGTCTTCGCTTGTCTAAAAATACAAAAACATAAGTAGTAAGTCATTATCATACGAGAGATAACACTGTTCAGTTTAATGTCCACGTAGCACGTTGGTATAACACTACGAGCATTTCAGCCAGGAGTACGGTTAAGCTTTAAAAGACCCACCATACCCCCAGGGGTATTGCCAGGGCTTCGGTGACCCACCGCAGCGCACAGTTTTTATATTAACGTACTGTTTTAGGTTTCCATTGAATGAAATGAGAAGAATAAAATGTACTTTTTTAATAAATGTTATAAATAAATCACATCGCCTTCTTATTTCCCTACCTTAAATCAATTAATCAAAGAAGAATGGCCATTTTTGACCTAAACATGTATAGAGATAAAATTTATTTTAAAATTAAGGTTATTTTTTAGTGTAATGATTTCACTAACAATTATATTTTATAGAAGCCTAGGTAAAAAGAAAAGTTTTTGGTTGTAAAGATGTTCTAGAACTTGTGAACGCATCCTTATCAAAATATTTTTTATTCGTTGCATTGTTATATTATCTGTGCCCGATAATACTTCCTTGTTTAGCTACGTTCCATTTCACTTATACCACATCTTTAGCAACTGGTTTTGTCAAAACCTCGAGAAAACTTTATTTTATATTTAAATTGAATCAAGTTGTTAAAAGCTGGTCATAAATTAATGTATTTTTTTAAGTTAAAAGATATAAAAAGATAAATAAAAATGTATTTCTGCCGTTGAAAACATTGGATAAGGATGCAACGGAACGTTTTTGACGTAAAGACGCCGCCGGTGACATTGGACTTGGGAGAATCGGTCAAATTAATACGAACTAATTTTGGTATTATGTAATTCCTAGACCTTTATAAGAAAAACAGTCTTTACAGTATAATTTCTTGATCATACGCAATAGTTCGTTATCAGGTCATTCAATGTATGAGATGTGGCCATTGTTCTTTACTTTGAGGCAAATTGAATTTACTCAAGACAGACAAAGTGATCATGTCGCATCTGAGTCAAATTATTGTTTGTGAAACGGTCAGCATGATGTCACAATGCGCGTCGGTCCAGAGAGTATATGTTTATCTCTATTTCGCGCTTGCGATTAGATGTGCTATCTCACTTACACTTCTTATCTAATTCTTAGTGTGTCTTTTTGACATATTTATATTAGTGTGCGTACGCTTTTCGCGATGCGTGCCACTCGTAAGCTCCGTCATGTTACCTTGTCAGTAACCTGTCTACGGTTTCTTACTAGTATGTCTATGGTTTGAACGATTGAGTTTGGAATACGAATTACTTTGTACTTTTGCGAAAACGTACATGCGGGGGTGGAGGGGGATTTTGCGGAGCAACGACGTACGTCCGCCCTCAATCACGCCTAGACAGGCACTGATGAACGGCCGGCGTCGCCGGCGAGCGATATAATGCCAACATTTTGACTATTTTTTTTCTTGGAGAAAAATGATAACGAAATTACGAAATCTGTTTTTACCATTTATTTTAAAATAAAGAGCTGTTTCTATTGATAATACTTTCATATAAATTCATTATGGAATCTCTAAGCAGTACACGTTTAAAATTGTGATTTAGTGCCATGTTTGAAATTTTTTTTTATCGAGCCAATCATTCCAAATCGTGTTTCTATCTTTACGATTTACTAGAAGATATGTTCAACTTTTATACTTTAATTTTTATTCATTAAAAATATCATAGTTCATGGGACTTTCAGACGTTCAAAAATCTTAACAAGTACTGCAACCTCGCCTTAATTAACAAATTAATTTTGCTCATAATATGAAAGATTTTTGATTTTCTTAATAGAGGCTTCTGTTTCGTAGAAAATGTCCAACTTATTACTAATTTTGTTGTAAGATGAGAACATGCGGTACATTGGCGAATGTTGACTGTAATTAGTACGACAGAGTGGTAGGCTGAACGTTTTTCTATTGTGGAGACGACTGTTGGCCCTTGGGACAAGAAGGTTACATTTTCCTAATAATTTTGGACAATCGATTTTCCCTTTTAATATTTTTGTAGTAATAGGATATCTGCTAAATTTCGTCTTTGCTCTAAAGGAATCATTTTAAAATGTAAGAGTTTAGAATCGTAAGATTTTAAACTGCGGCAAAGGTTTTTTGCGTACGCCAAGTGATAAACAAACTGTTTTTGGATACGTTCTAAGCGGTTAATATGTACGGCATACGAAGGGCTCCAAACCGGACAGCAGTATTCTAAGACAGACCTCACATAACAGTTAGAAAGAAGTATTGGGATTTCAGGATCTTTAAAAAAAATAGTTTGCCTGATTACAAAGCCTGCCAGTCGTGCAATTTTATTAACAATTTCTTGGATGTGATCACGGAAATCCATTTTTTGGTCAATTATTACACCTAGGTCGCGTGTGCAGGCGAATTCAGTGATGACCTCATCATTTATATAACAGCTAGCGTTTATTACAATTCTCTTTCTTGTAAACTTTATATGGAAGCACTTAGAAGTATTTAGTAACATCCTGTTTTTGGAACACCACTCGCTAATATTATTTATGTCCCTTTGCAAGGACATTCTCTCACACACTCGGTACAGCTTAAGGTCATCAGCAAACATTTGGTGATTTGACGTGACATTATTACACAAATCGTTTATAAAAACCAAAAGGAATACTGGGCCGAGATGGGAACCCTGGGGTACTCCGGATGGCACAACCCTAGTAACAGATTTAAAGTCCCTGATCATAACAAGTTGCAACCGTAGGACTCGCACCTTCCTTCCGACTCCAGCTCCATCTTAACAGCGAACCGCAGATTCCAGCATGAGCCAGTTTTTGTATAAGTAAGGTATGGTCCACCACATCGAACGCTTTCGAAAAATCTGTATAAATCGCGTGCACTTCACCTCTGTCTTCCATAGCGTCTATTACGTCAGAAACATACTCAAGGAGGATGTGGTTGACCTACCTGGCGCGTCGCCAACGCGATGATAATTCAAGATCTGGTGTTGTGGTAAAGCGTATCCTACGATGGTGGCGAGTTGCTAACAAGTGTACCTAAATTTTCAGTTTTGTGTTCAGGAACGCATTGAATTTCCAAGTTGCAATCCCGGGACTGCTGCTCAAACTGGTCTAATTTGCGACCGATACCTTTAAAGATTTGTTCTCCTCCTGTAATTGGCTCAGTTGGTCCGTCTTGATATCCAAGTCCTGTTTGAGTTGGTCGTATTGGGTGGAAATTAAATTGATGCTATCAGTAAGTTCTTGAATCTTTGAAATTAAACTACAGTGCTGGTAAGCATGTGAATAATGAGTGCACATCAAAACTAACCATAGTTTCCTTGTCAGAGAGATGTAGGTGTTTTATTTCACTGACAAAATCCTTCTTGAATCTTAATGCGAGTATCAGCACTTTTAGTCGCAAAGTCACGTCTAATTTCTTTAAGAAAACGTGACAAGGACTCCTCGAGCTTTCTGTCTATGTATTGTTTCAAATCTTCGTTTTTATCAGTAGCTGGTGAATCCTTGGCTCTAATGGGACCTTTAGCATGCATTTGAGAATGCAATACTTCGTGGTCCTGTTGTTTGTCAGTGGTTTTGCACTTCCACGAAGTCTTATGGGCTTTAGATTCCTTCGCGAAATTTTCGGTAGAAATACCCAAGCACTGGTAATGGAAAGCCGCGTTGCACTTGCTGCAGGATTTTTGATAGCTAGGATTGATCGCCTTAGAACATTTGTTGCAGTCTGACATGATATAGGAGGTCCCTCTGTTATTTCTAATTTACCACCATTCGTTATGATTATTAATCGTTGGCAACTCTTTGGACTGTCGATGTTCAAATTGCTGGTGTCAATTGATTTTGACACTTCAATTTAGTTGTCAAATTGAATTTCTTTGCTGTCAGTTGATAGTGACAGTTTTTTATCAATTCACAGTGAGGGTATTAGAATGTTGTTACTATGTGAGTTTTGGTTCTATTATTAAATGGGTATAAAATTATAACTTATCTTCGTTAGTTCCTGGGAGATTTTCTCGATGCAAAGCGTCGAATACGATATCACAGGTTCTTTTCAAGGTAGATTTCACTTTTATATATATGTATTTGCACTTGATATATGACTGATATATATTTTTAACTGTTTAATTAACAACAGTAGCGAATGAGCAGTCAGGCAGGTGATGCCATGAAATTGTTTGTAAATAGCGTTATTGTTTGTTCAAGCAAATGTCTGCTACTAAATAAGTTGCCGTTTTCCAGTTAAAGTTTTAAGTAGAAATAGCTCTAACTTCTGTTGAATGATAACTCAAATAATGATAATAATAATAGTGCCTCGGGGGCAGCCATTATCTCATCATGAGACTAACGCAGTCTCAGAGGGCAGAGTAAAAGCTTTCAAACATCACCTTCATCTTGTGATATAAACAAAAAATGTATTGCAAGATGAATAGAAAGCTGAATGTGTGTAGCAACACTGCGGTCCCAAATGCTTCAAAGAGTCGGTCAGGGCCTCGGCTCCGGCTTGCTTTTATTGGCTGGTTAGAGTGGATGCCCAAGAGTGCCCGCAGGACTCTCAACTCTGGCTTGCCTTGGTCGGCCAGCCAGAGGAAAGCCGCAAGAGCTACCAGCTCGGGGGTGAAAATGTCATTCTCAAGGGCATAACTACGGGGAAACCCGCTCTGGGGCACAAGACCCGCAATGGCGAAACCGGTGCCGCACCGCTCGACACCCCTAACAACTTGCACCGGTGTTGCCCTCTGGCTGCCTTTATGGCAGACTTTGTTTGCCTTGGCAGCTATTAAGAGAGGGCCCATCTAGTGAGTTGGCGAGTCACCAACTGCCTCGCAGACGGATGTTATAAGAGTATCAGGCGGGTGCCGTTTGTATCCATCGTTTTTATTACCGGCCCATTAAACACACTTATTCTCATAAACCAATTATATTAGGTTCCATATTAAACAATAGTCCTACACGTGCTGCGGCTATTCCATAGCTGTACTTAATAGTGCAGTTGTGGAGGCTCCGCTGAAAATTTCCCATGACATATTAGATTACCGGTTATTCTTCTAACGTCATCGTAAGAAGATAGTCGTGAAAAGGAGATACATAAAAATAATAATAATAAACATAAACAAAAAATGTATTACAAGATGAAAAGAAAGCTTACAACCGCAGGGCAGCTTTGTGGCGAGCTGAATGTGTGTGGCGACACTGCGGTCCCGAATGCTTCAGAGGGTTGGTCAGGGCCTCGTCTCCGGCTTGCCTTTATTGACTGGCCGGAGTGGATTTCCAAGAGTGCCCGCAGGACTCTCAACTCTGGCTTGCCTTGGTCGGCCGGCCAGAGGGAAGCCGCAAGAGCTATTAGCTCGGGGGGTGGAAGTGTCATTCTCAAGGGCGTAACTACGGGGAAACCCGCTCCGGGCCTCCGTTGTCACGAGGCCCGCGATGGCGAAACCGGTGCCGCACCGCTCAACACCCCTAGCCACTCGCACCGGTGTTGCCCTCTGGCTGCCTTTATGGCAGAGTTTGTTTGCTTTGGGCGGCTGTTTAGAGAGGGCCCATCTAGTGAGTTGGCGAGTCACCACCTGCCACGCGGACGGATGCTATAGGAGTATCACTGGCAGGTGCCGTTTTTTATCCATAGTATCATTATTACCAGTCCATTTAACACCCATCCCCATAAACCAGTAAATTAGACTCCACATCATTGCAATAGTCCTACATTTGCTGCGGCTAGTCCATAGTTGTACTCAGTAGTGCAGTTGTGGAGGCTCCGCGGCATGTGTCCCATCCCATTTTAGATTAAAGTTCTCTACGGGCCTCTGCACGTTGGATCCATATCCCCGTGTAAGCCTTCGAAAGGACCGGTTATTCTTCTAACACCATGTTAAAAGAATAGCCGTGAAAAAGAGACACATAATAATAATAATACCCTGACCGATTTCGCCCACAGCGGCTTGTATATATATGAGACGTGCCATCTGCGAGGGACATATTATAGTGCACAAGTGTGTGCGCGTACACAAGTCCACTCCCTATTCCCTCACCCTCATAGTCCGATGGGACGTCACATGCGATACGACCGGCGACAGATTGAGCGCAGGACCAAGGGCTTAACGTGCTTTTCGAGGCACGGGGTTTGACACCGCCAGCTCCCTGACTCCGAACTTCTATTCGATAATTCCTAACAGAAAAACCCAATATCACTTTTTGTTCGACCGAGGAATCGAACCCGAGACCTCATGATCCGCAGTCGCTTACACTACCGCAGAACCACAGAGGCAGTCAAATAATGAGAATGATAATTTGAAACGGATCAACAAACCGCACGTGGTATACCACAAACCGCGACAACTAGGAACAATAAATCTCGCATATAAGTTTTTTACGACCTTAAATTGCGCACTCTAAGGATTTTTCAATTTCGCGGAAAGGTTGAGTAAATACTAGGGGTTAAAGTTTAAAGAAATTGACGTTTTGTAAATTATTTCATTTTTAACATATTTATTTAATCAAAATAGTTACCATTATTATCTATACATTGCTGCCATCTAATAGGAAGGTCATTTATGCTTTTGCGATAGAACTCTGAGAATCTAGACTGCAAAAACTGTGTGAAAGCATTTTGTACTGCCTCCTGGGAAGAAAACTTCTTATCACGTCGATCATTGTCCAAATGAGGAAAAAAATTGTAGTCCATTGGAGCAAGGTCTGTCAAATACGGAGGATGACGAATGGTTTCTATCTGCAGTTCCTGAAGGGTCTTGCGTTGTCATGGAGCAATAATGGTGAATTGATTCATGAGTCGGGGCTGTTTTACTGCTAGTTTTGCCAACATTGTTCGGAATTCTTTACAATAGACATCTGCTGTTATTGCTTGACCAGATTGGAGAAAGTTATAATGAATAACATCATGCTGAGACCACCAAACAATTACCATTACGTTTTTATTGGTAAGCTTTGCTTTAGGACACTGTTGTGGCGTTTGACCTGCGGTCAGCCATTGCATTTTTCTTTTACGGTTATCATAAAGAATTCACTTTTCATCACATGTTACCATTCGATCCAATATTCCTTCGTTGCTGTAACGATTCAACAAGGCAACACAAGTTTCAACACGCATTTCTTTCTGCAGATCAGTCAAATCATGAGGCACCCATTTTTCGTATTTTTTTATTTTATTGATTTCACGCAAATGAGTCAATATTGTGGGTACAGTACCGTTAAACCATGCCGCTATTTCCTGGGTAGTTTGACCAGGATCGGCTTCCACCATTCATTGTTATTCACCTGTGTGGGCAGTCTTCTTTGTGGCTCGTTCTTCAAGTCGTAGTTTCCAAGCGTTTAAACCAAAATCGCACGGTGCGTTCATTAGCAGACACTTCTTCAAACGCAACACTGATATTGCGGGCTGATTCTGCCGCGTTACTTCCGCGTAGGAACTCGTATTAAAAATCACTCGAATTTTCGCAGTATCCATCTTTCTTGTCTAAGTTGAATAACAAAAACAATTGAAGGTCGATATTCAAATGTTTCACATCTTTAAAAGAAGAACATTATAGAAACCACGTAAAAAAGTTTCATTCAAAAACCTCAAACCATGAAGATTCTATGTCAATTCAAAGTACCTATTACAGAAAAACGGCAATTTCATATTTGAACCCCTATTAATATGCCTAAAATTCTTCAAACAGCATGTTTGAAGTCGAAAGAAAATATACTAATCTAAAACTTCAAAGATCTCAAGAACATCTAGATATGGATCTCACTCCCAAACAATCACACACAAAAACTCTCAACTTAAAACATACGGAGAACTCATATTTTGCAAGAAAAACTTTCGACAATGAGTTTCCAGCAGCCTGCGGTGACACGGTACCAAATAGAGGGGTTTTATCAGAGCAGACTAATGAACTGAGTGTGGGAAGAAAAATGTATTGGGATATGGAGTACCTAGCTGAAGATATTGATGGACTCAATAAGTTTAGGTTGAATGAAGAATTAGACAGAATCGCACAATAGTTATCAACAGGTCTTGCGTACCGAGGCGCTGGTTTGTCTGCTGATCTGGTTTAAGCGGCCGCCTCGCCATAAAACATATTTTGCTTTTTTCTACTTTATGGTGCTGATACTTGTGCACTCACCTGTAATAAACATTTTTCGAATGTTACTTAACACAATATACAGGGTGTTGATTTGCATTTGCAAAATATTTTAAGGGGTTAATGTACTACTATAACTGAATACAAATACATGAAAAATTTGTCAAAAAAGTAACACACGTATCTACAGTGACTGCGCGATACAGTCTTAATTTGCACGATTTAACAGTTTATTCTGATTAACTATCTAAGTATTATTTAATGAAACTAGGGTTGTATATCATCGCACACTGTTTGAAATAATTTTGAGTGAATAAGTATACTGTCTATATTGTATTACAAAAATATTTTGCAAATCCAGATCAACACATTGTATATTTAATTCGATCTTTTTGCTGATAAGAGCGTTCGCTAGAAGAAAGATCATGGAAATCTTCGTAGCATTGTTTTGCTCTGTTTGCTGTTCGCGGTTACAAGTGAATGCTCTCATGTATCAGCGCCATTGTGCATTTACTTTATCGTGACACATTCAGTCATAGTGACTCACTCCGATCTGCCGAGAGACACCAAGTCAACAAGACATGCCACCAACTTCAACTAAACTCAAAAAAGTACACTGATGCTACTCATAAAATTGATAGTAGGATTTGTCCGGCCGCTATGAGGCATAGCCGCCATACTTCTGACGTCATAACTTATTGTAATTGCACTATTCGTTTTAGAGATGGGTAAACATATCGGAGACTTGTAAGCCTTTTAGAGCTGTTTTTATAGACGCTATGTGACACCAGCGAACGAGGATTTAGAATAAGTCTGCCTCTGTTGTTAGAATAACAAGATCTTGGTTTAAAGGTTCTTATAGACTGTAAGTTGAGAAGATTTTTGGTTTGGTAGATTGTAGATCTTTATTTTTCTAAGATTCTGATACCTATGATTGGTTCAAGTAGAAGGCAAGAAGCATGACTATGATACAAAATCTACAAGCCTATAAATTTTATATAATCCAAATAAAAGATATTCCAAAAGCTATGGACTGCAAGAAATTCATAAACGCAAGTCCAAAGGCAAGATTCAGTACGCAGTCAAAAAGATGAGTCAAGTTAGAGATGACATAAACTGATTTAAGGAATGGAACTGGGCCAAACATCTGTACCATTGGATTTTTGCAGCCATCAACGTGTAATATATAATCTTCGTGGACAACCCCACGTAGATTATATATTACACGTTGCCTAGGAAACTATCTAGGAACTTTGCTAGATTTCAACTGTCTTGTGGTCTAAATTGATGGCTACACGAATCTTATAACAAACGTCTTTAACTCAGTCCCATGTATAAATCACTTGATGATAATCGTTTGTAAAAGACTACACTAAGTCGAGCTCTCTTGATGAGATTTCAGACTTAATAATTGCTTATACACGTCGAAATATATAAGTCTTATAGATAAGATGGAACGCCAACATAACATAACGCCTTATACTATAGACCGCGTCTTCTTAACTCCGTCCGAATCCTAAACAGCTTTTGTGTACTTTATGCCTCAATATAGTTGCTCATCTAAAGGTTATTTAATTGCTGGCAGCAGAAGCGTCTCAAATCCAAGATTAATTTATAAACTTTACTGTATCAGTACAGTCAATTAACTCCTTCATCAGAACTATTACTTGAAGTGATTTCGGTTCGCAGCCGTAATGACTTCGTAAGTTTGCCATAAGACCGGACGTCGGGCAGAAACAACTGTTTAAGATTAATGCTCTGGAACATACCTTTACAATGACAGCTTACAAAACTGCGTACAAACAAAGCTTAACAAAAGCAGCTTACAAAAAGTGCGTACAAAAAAATCTTGACCAAATCTGTGCGTACTTACAGTTCATTAAAAAACTTTGCAGAATAGTGCCAGTTAAAAGATTTTTTCTGTATTTTCCAAATACTAAATTTAATGAAATATATATATATATATATATTTTTACCGTAGTACGTGTGTTTTACTTTGTTTTGGCTGTAGCTTGTCTGTCAGTTTGGATGCACCATTATATTAATATAATAACAACTAAAAATAAAGGAATTTACTAATGACCTACGATTAAGCAGAGGCCATCCGCCCTTCTAAGTTTGCTGTACTAGACGGCTCGAAAATGGTCCCATGTATTGGATATTATGCTACAGATATGAGCGTCACCAAGATTTACACTGCTATAAAGATAGGTTAAATAATTATAAGATACTTTCCCTCGAGTCGCGCCGCAAAAGTACTGATCTTTTGTGTCTTCACAAAATTATTCACGGTGCGATAGACTGTCCAACTTTAGTGTCTCTTACTAACTTTAATACTAAGTTTAGGTCGCGACATCCTCATTTAAAAAGTTTCATTTTAAATGTGCACCTGAATAATACGTCATTTTATAACCCCATTGTAAGGATGTGTCGACTATATAATGACTTGCTACCTAAACACAGTTCCAAATTGGATATATTTAATAATAAATTCTTAACTTTTAAGAACGATGTTCAACATATTATGTCTGAATGACTACTAACACTTGTCACATAAACGTAACGTATGTTACGCAATAAGTTTATTTCTTTCTTTTTAATATTATAATTTTTCACTCTCCTATTTTTACAGATCATGATGTATACGCATATTTAGGAATCTAGTTAAGTTAATAATACTATTGCTTATATATGTTTGCCACAAATGTACTAGATTCTGTCATGTGTGATTAAATAAATAAATAAATAAATAAATATTGTGTTTTATACCACCTACCGCCTATAAGTCTACATTGTGGAATGCAAATAAATTATTGAGTATTACCTCGTCATGGAGTTTTATTATTGTTAAACTAGAGGATGCCCGCAACAGCGCCCCAACATTTTATTTTAATTTAGCTGTTTCTGCCCAATCCCGTGGGAATTTCGCGGCAATATATGATCGACGACGGGTTGGCGCAGCGGGACTGTAAGCGACCGCTACGCCGAAGGTCGCGGTTTCGATTCCCGCTCAAGTCAAACATTTGTGTGCATGAACATGGATGTATGTCTTGGTCTGGGTGTTTCTATGTATAATATGTGTCGGAGATTGGAGAACGGAACGTCAAATCTTAATAGATTTGGGCGTATTCGGATACGATGGTGGCAACACTGAGGTCGGCAGTTGACAGCTGTCAATTTCATTAAATGTTTTATAAGCGACGTGGAGCTGTCAACGGGCACTTTTTGGCGACAGACACAGCGGAGGAAACAAGTGTGGCCTACCTACGGCCGACTTCGCCACGTTTCCAAAAGTAATCCATTTTCATCCGAGCTACGTGTGCATATTTAGTTTGTGAAGTGAACTAATTAGTTCGAGTAAAAGCTATTGAGTGTATACGGAGTATTATTTTCCTGAAATGTACGATGGAGACCTGAGAAACGAAGAACGCCCTCATTCTCCTACGTATACTTACGTTATCAGAAGTTGGATACGACCACAACGACCCACGTGTTCAAAATGAAGACGCTAGTAACGAAAAATAGCTGGGCCAGTTGGAACTACAAAATCGCAATTTTCTGACGCTGATCCAAGCCATGAAAATACCTACTACATTCTCACATGGCCTTTGTTTACCGGACTTTAATCCTGAGCAACAAGAGGTAGATGCACGTGCTTTGGTGACGGCTGCAGACATGTGATTGGACAATCGAGATCCACATTGCGCCCCGCTTATGGTCGCACTAAGCCGGGCCTTGTAGGGTGGAGCTTCGATCTGGCTATCTACCGTGCCGTTTCCTGGGATGGACCTGTTCAATGAAATTTCCCAACAAGGCGCGAGCAAAGGCGGCTGCTAACGCTGCTATGTTGGTGAATCAGCTGGGTTCTCCACTGCAACCGTGGTGAGCGTATTTTGTCTGTATTTTTTTTTGTTTTTGGTACTGCAAATTTTATTTAGTTACGGTAGTTGTAAAACATTCTTGGTTAGCACAATAGTGCTACGCGTTTAACCATGGAAATGTCATAATCGTTGTGATGTCGCCATCACATCGTATCGAGTGTTGTAGGTTCGATTCGTACACGAGACACTGAGTTGTGGAACCGTTTGACCTTTGCCATATTTTATGTTAGCGTATGGTTGTCTGACTACCCCTGTGACCTAGCTATAGCATAGATATCGAAGGGAGGTTTTGAGTTTGATACGCCGGTTAAAAAGAAAGCGATTATTTTTATTTCTTCATGCGAGGGTGGCTCGCACTCACGAACCTTATATGCTTGCTTGCAAACAGGTTATCTTGTCTCAGTCTTGCTTTATGGACTATAGTGGTAGCGAGAATAAGCGTACAGGCTGACTTGCATTATCCCAAGCAAGTGCGTTTGAGTGAAACGTGCTAGTTATTGTTCTAGTGCAGTTGTAATATTGGTTTTAGAACCAACACTCAGCTTAGGTTGGTTTTCTGCTAAATCTAGAACAATAACTCCTGTCTAGACTGTGCTTCGCAGGGCAGCGGCGCTTAAGTTGGTAAATTAATCGAATCGTTCATACTGGGTTCATAGTGTAAGACTGTGCTAGACTAGACTAGCTTTGTGTAGAACAGCTTGTATCTTTTATTTCTTAAATAGACTTGTGAACTGCAGTGCTGTTTAGACGAGTGCGGTTGGTTGGTTAGTGTAACCTGACTATCATCATCATCAGCCTTTAAAAGTCCACTGCTGGACTAGGTCTCTCCTTTGAAAGGAGGAATTTGGCCTACTATACCACGCTGGCTAAACGGGTTGGTATAGGGTTTGTATCAAGTTTTCCTTCTCTTACAGTGCTGTTCGCTGCATAATATGCTCCCTCTGTCGGCACTTACGACACCTATGGGATGATATTGGGTGGTGACAATCCGTATTCTTAATCCGTCACCACACGGACATAGTCCTATATAGTATATAGTCCACCTGACCATAGTCGAAAGATATTATTATTGCCATTATTTTATCGACACGTGGTGTTAATAATACCTAACGGTTTTTCGTTTAAACGTGATCAGAGCCTAAGTAAAAAGTAGCACTGTTACTCGTTGTAATTCTGAGTTGAACAGACGATCTTGGTGTTGCAATTACACCTGCTTCTTTGTGTACATAATTTTTTAACATGGCACATTAAAATGTTTCTTACTCATGATTATTAGATGGCACCACTAGTAACATTCAATTAAATTTTAAGATTTGACGTTCCGTTCCGACGTTGTGTTTTTTAAATTCATGGAATACACTGAGAATTTTTATCAAGTGCCCCGAGTTCTCTGGCCAATTCCAAGTTATGCTTAGGACGTTTAGGAGTGATAGTGTTTCTAGTAGAAGCTGTTAAACTCGATTATCAGACGTAGAAGAAAATGATTGAGTTATCATAGTATGCGTTATGATAATCATTTTCAGAGATTTTAATTTTCGTTGTAGGTAGAACTAGGTTAGTGATGGTTAGTGATGATTGTCTGTTTAACCTTATTCTTATTAAATGGGTACTTTTTTAGTCGTTGTTGTGATAATTTTGTGGTACCCGCGCTTCCGTTGGTGTAGATTTGCATAAACTGGATAAGCCGTTTGTGCGGCTGCATGTGTAGCCATACGTTGCCGTTAGTTGAACCGGAAAAGTGCCTTTCTGGTTAGCCTAGTTTACCCTTGAGCTTTTGTGTTAGTCATAGTCTCCGTATTTAGACTTCGTATTTGATTATCCATGACAAAGTTATAACGCTGAATAGACTGGTTGGATACTTGGTAGTAAACTTAACATCTAGAACATCAGCCTAGTAAGATTTTCTTATAGACTATGTGATAAGGTAAACCAAAGCAACATGTTGAACAAACCTAGTTTAAGATTACTTTGTTAAACGCTCGAAATGATTATCCGGGTGATATTGTGTAACCGGATGGAGGTTGCATGGCGTGATGTTGAAGACCCGGTGAATGTCAGAGTATGAGCAATGCAATATTTTAATGAGTTTCTTATTATTTGAACGAGTATGCGTGTTGTTCAACATGTCCGCTTCGAGAGAAAGAGTTAGTTATGATTATCATGAAAACCTTTTAATGCCCAACGACTGGTACCCGGATACTTTATCCAGTGGGTATACGATGAGAGGAATCTTTAAAATACTGATGGTAGATTTATTTCGTCTTTGGGTAATCCTGGTGGCTAGCGCAGCCTGCTGCCTGGCGCCGCCTAGTGGCCGGCGCGGCTTGGAGGCCGGCGCGGCCTGGATGCCGGCGCGGCCTGGAGGCCGGCGCGGCCTGGATGCCGGCGCGGCCTGGAGGCCGGCGCGGCTTGGTGGCCGGCGCGGCTTGGTGGTCGCTGCGGCTTGGTGGCCAGTGCGGCTTGGTGGCCAGTGCGGCTTGGTGGCCAGTGCGGCTTGGTGGCCAGCGTAGCCTGTGTGGCGCGCGGCCCGTGTGTGCTGCGCGGGCCTGTCCTGTATGTGACTTTGAGGAGCCTGGTAACTGGTAAAGCTAAAGCCTATCTGGCCGAAACTGGCAATGAAAATGAAGATAGTTTATTAAAGGCATTTGGTAAGAAGATGTAGAGTCCAAAGACCTTAGCTTAACTGAATGATGAATTAAATTTAGTTTCTTCTGATTAGTGAACAGTAGTTGGTATCATTACTTAGTTGGTAATCGGACATTTCGCTCGGTTTAGGTGATGTCTTCGTTGTATTGCTCGTTGGAGGCAATAAGTAATCTAAGAGTCACTCGAGGGAGGTGACATGGTTTACGTCACTCGATGGAGGTGGCATGAGTTGCTATTGCTCGATTTAGGTGATAGCAAAGACACTGGCAAGGTTATTGTCACTCGATGGAGGTGGCAATGAGTCACTATCGCTTGATATCGCGTGATAGCGACGACAATGGGTACGTCACTCGATGGAGGTGATATGAGTTGCTACGCTCGTGTAGGTGATAGCAACGACGGTGAAGGAAAACATCGTAAGGAAACCTGCATGTCTGAGAGTTCTCCGGAGTGTTCTCGAAAGACATGTGAAGTCTGCCAACCCGCACTTGGCCAGCGTGGTGGACTATGGCCTTACCCTTCTCATAGTGAGAAGGGGCCCGTGAACCATGACACTTTTCGCTGATTAACGTTTGTGATATAATTCTCTGATACTCTTCACTAATGAGAGAGTTGCTTTCATAATATTGTGATGTGATAGTATGATGCAGTTGAAATAAACTTGATGTTAACCCTTAGTGTTGTGGTTTATAACGTAACGAGCCCTATTCTTTAACTAAACGATGATCAGGATGGGCCGAGCTAAGACCTTGAGATATTGCAGAACGTTTTCCCTTTTGCAGGAGCATCACCCAGGGCACCTACAAGATGGTCTGACACGATCAAGAAGGCGGTGGGCGGCAGCATGCAACGAGCCTTACATACGGCGTACGACCGCTCCTGCTGGAGACACGTATGTGGTCAAGATCTTCAGCAGTGAGGGATCGAGGACGAAGGAGAAGGAGCATCACACAGGGGCGTGTGACGTGTCAAGATGGCCGTGTTGGAGATTGGAGAACGGAACGTCAAATCTTAATAGATTTGGGCGTATTCGGATACGATGGTTGGCAACACTGAGGTCGGCAGTTGACAGCTGTCAATGTCATTAAATGTTGTATAAGTGAACGTGGAGCTGTCAACCGGCACTTTTTGGCACAGACTATATTGTACTAACGTACAGACGGAGCACTCCCATAGATCAAAACTGGACTGTGATTGGCTCACACATCATAAATGACAGTTGTTTTTTTTTTCATCGGTAACGTTTCGGGCAATGATGAAGAATGATTCAGCCTAATTTTTCCTAGTAGGAAATAACCATTTTATTATTTTAAGTTAAGAAAGGTCATTTCTAAAATAAAACACCGCTTTCACACTTAGCTTTATTATTTCATTTAGTTTTAAATTTATGCAGAAAGAAACCTCTTCTCGAAATGCTTTTGGCACACAAACTGTTTACGAAGTTCCTGGAAACTCAAGCTTCGCAATCGTTCACAATTAATGGACTGCAACCACTTTTTGAGTCCTGTCTCACTTTTTGGAAACATGTGAATACTGACGTCCTTTCGTCTACTAGCACATGTCGCAACACAGCACTTGTTGTACATGATGAGAAAATAAATGAGGAAATAAATAAACGCAAAACTTCACTGGATCAACTTTGTTGAAACTAATATTGCTGTTGACAAAACTATCATTATTGTCAAAAGTTTGTCAAATTGACAGATTAGCAAACATGGCAATAGGTTCCAGGGGTTCGGGGCGGGAGGTAACTGTCAAATAAGATATGTGAGTCCCATAGACTAAGGTTGAAACATTTTGTATGAAGATTACCTGCCGTGCTTTTTGGCAACAGACACAGCGGAGGAAACAAGTGTGGCCTACCTACGTCCGACTTCGCCGCGTTTCCAAAAGTAATCCATTTTCATCCGAGCTACGTGTGCACATTTAGTTTGTGAAGTGAACTAATTAGTTTGAGTAAAACCTATTCCGTCTGATTAATAAACTAGGATTAGCTTCAGAACAACTTTATTCCCAGACTTAAGCAAAGATTAGGCAATTATGGTATTAATAAACTAGGAGTAAGGACGGAGTTAACTATTCATAATTTACTCCGGGAGTAAAAGTTAGTCCGCGGAGCCCCATGGTTTAACGCTGGAGTAAGCAAGGAGTAAGCATTTTTATTAATAACTAGAGGACGCCAGCAGCTACGCCTGCATTTTTTTTAATTTACCCGTTTTGGCCGATCCCGTGGGAATTTCGGGAAATCCTTTCTTAGTGCACCCCTACGGCCCCCAAGGAACATACATGCCAAGTTTAGGCTTCCTGCGCCCAATAGTTTCGGTTGTAGCGTGTCTGTCAGTCAGTCGGTAACTCAAGGATTTTATATATTAAGATTTTGTCACGGGGTACGGTAGACTAGATCAAAACTTTGCCTGAATACTAAAACATAAAAAATAAAGATTTCGAGTCGACAACATATTATATCCGCAAAATTCGGATTGTCGAGTATTTTGTTAATTTCTAATGCTTCTGACAGTATTAGAAATTAAAATAATAAAAAAGACAGAAACGTCACTGTCACCGAATAACAGTCATCCTTACTTTATGAAGTTGAGTACCTACTATGTAGTTTGTATGCCATGTGTAAATACTTCTTGCAGTTATATTTCATAACGGTATAACCAGTTTGTTTTAACGATAATGATTATTAAAGTATCCGTCTATTATGAGAGAATTGTGTTACTTCGAATTTACGCGAGCAAAGTCGCGGGCAACAGCTCGTAAATTTATATTGTACTTATTTCCAACTTTCATTGAGATTTATATAGGTACATAACTTAAATACATTTTCACATTTGTTTGGTGTTCGTTAGAGTACTTACTAGTATCTGATTTTGTAATTTTATTATTGTGGATTAAAATTAATAGAGATTATTTCATTGAAGATTTAAGAATGGTAGAAGGTACTTAATTGAAAAATGTGAAATTGTACAAACCTCGCAATAACCCTTTTGAAGACCTTGAAGAAGACGAGTTTAAATTGTGATTTGTGCCAAAAAACCGTCACCGATCGGGTTTGCTACAAGCGCTTGCAAACCTATAGGTACAAACCTAGCCAAATAGTTATCCGAACGTTTGCGTTACGCACCATTACATAATTATGTACTTAGGTACGTTGTGTCCTTGTCTCTTATGTTCTTCTTCTTTCTTCTTCTTTCGTTCTGTGATTGTCAAATAATAGTTATGTGTGCAACAAGAGAGCAAAGTTGTTTTTTGTTTCGAGTGCTGATTTTGAGTCCCGAGCAAGCGAAGGATTCTATGATTGATTCACGAGCGTAGCGAGTGAATCAAAGTTAGAATCCTGAGCGTGGTGAGGGACTCAACAGCACGAGATACAAAAAAACTTTGCTCTCGTGTAGCATACATAACTTTTCACCACAGCAGTGAGAACACATATTACTTAGGAGACATAGAAATGAACAGGAATAGATCGAATTCTGCATAATCACTTGTTGATTTAACTCTTCTGGTGTTAAAGTACAGTCATCATCGCTAGTTTCACTCATCTTTTTAGATTATTTTATATATTACTTAATATAATTTAACACGTTACGCTATAGATACCTACCTACGTATCAGCATCAGCGAAATTTTTATTCCCGCTACTTTTTTAAATCGGGTTTTAACCCCTCCCGCGCCGAGCGTAAGAAATAAAAAATGGCCGGTAGTGCAGGCCGCTTAACCTTGATCGAGCAACAGCTGATTGCGTCATTATTTTACCTATATCTCAGTTAGTTTTAAACGTATCACAAAAATAATGACGATTTTTGCATCCTTGAAATATGTTTTAAAAACTTATTGGAGATATATAATGTAATGTAAAGACCTTTTCTCTGCAGTTCGTTGAAATAAAACTTGAAAACACGAAAAAATCCTCTTCAATAAAACTTTTAACACACACTATCTCACAAATATCTAGCATTTTAGCAATTATTCACAGCACTTTATATACCGTACTTAATTAATTATTGAATTTAAACAACAGTTAATATCAACTTCACTTATCTTAATATATAAAATCCTTGCGTTACTGACTGACAGACACGCTACAGCCGAAACTATTGGGTGCAGGAAGCTGAGATTTGGCATGTATGTTCCTTGGGGACCGTAGGGGTGCACTAAGAAGGGATTTCCCGAAATTCCCACGGGATCGGCCAAAACGCGTAAATTTAAAAAAAATGCAGGCGTAGCTGCTGGCGTCCTCTAGTATTTTTATAAATCAATAAAAGTTTAAACACATCATCGGAATACGAAACGGCCGCCATAATCATGCGCGAAATTGTGCCGATTTAGATACACTTTTGTAAATATCAAAATCATAATTTTATTATTTTTATTGTTTACTCATTAGTTTGTGATAAATAAGAAAGTTTATGAGTAATAGTACCGACTTTTAACTACCTAATCTTACAAAACTGAAATGCGAACGGGTGCATTTACAACTTGCCGCCATTTTTAATAATGATATTTTGAAAATCGTTTTTTGTTATAATTATAAATAATAAAATGATGATACCTTAACTATATTTTATAGCAAACGAGATTATTTTCCGAGTATAATGACATATAATACATATAGTGAAATTACGAGATTGCGTCGCTATACGTTTTTCAAAGCAGAGCTGTCGTCACTCTAACGCGCGCGAAGTTGAACTTATGGCAAACAATTTTCAGTCGTTATTTTTGCAAAAATAGTCTACAAAAATGATAACCAATTACAATACAGAATTAAAAAGAATATCCATACTTTGCAATAGTGGGACATAATCTTATTGGTGGAATTATTTTAACGTCATTTCAAGTAGTGAAATATGGCGCTGTCGTTGCGGGACATACGTGTTTCCCGCAAGCGCTGGACGGAACAAATTTTCCTGGGACATACGTATGTCCCGCCCGCGTTCCAGAGGTTAATACCGCGTCCCTGATGTTTATTTTTCAAATGTATCATTGTTGTAATTCTAAATAAAAATGTATCAATTGGTTAAATACTAATTTTATACTATTAATTTGACTTATTTTCATTAAAATCCAATAATAAATTAAACATGTAAACAATAACATATAAAAAAAGTAATTTCTTTGTTACAAATATCTTTTTTTTTGCGTTGCCGTAGGTGTTTTCTTTGAGGTCGAATTCCAAAATCGAATTTCGAATTCGAAGGGGTTTGTTTTTTCACTCACTTTTTATATGCATGTGAAAGAGACAGAGCACAATAAAATTCGAATGTTTCAAATTTGTGGCTGTACAATGTCAATTCGTGGCACTGAAGATTGAAAAATTAAAAAGCTACTTTGCCTCACGCTCGAATCAAAATCGCGTTTTGTTCACTGTTGTCTCGCAGCAAAAGCGGCATGTTTGAGCTGCTGTGGTGAAAAAGTATTTAATAAAAAGTTTTTATTCGACCAGGTAATTTTGTTCATTCTTTTTACTTTTAATATCAGTTGGTTGCCATAACATATACCTTAATCTCAATGTAAGAATGGTATTTTTACTCCGAACTGAATTCGTATTTATTAATACCGTTATTATTAAATAGCTATTCCACAACTAATCTAGAATTAACTACTCATGGTGTAACTTTGAAGTAAGAGAAGAATAAGCATTTTTTATTAATAAGACTGATTGAGTGTATACGGAGTCTTATTTTCCTGAAATGTACGATGGAGACCTAAGAAACGAAGGACGCCCACATTCTACTACGTATATATGGGCGCAAATTAATATATAATGATTATATTGTTACGAAAATATTAATAATATTTAAGATTGATATTTAAATAACTATTTGTGAACACAGAACTGAGAACTTCACTACTTTACAATATTAGACACTGTATTGGCTGCTTAACTGTTTTATAAAGATTGGGTATTTAATTTATCGCTTAGTTATTAAGATTACTCCAGAAACTTTCAAAGTAAAATCAATTAGTATTAAATAACATTATTCTGGCACTTATTTTTACGGTAATAAATAACATGCGTTTATATTTGCACCCTGTTGATAGCGCCATCTGTTGACAATGTTGTAAAGCAGCGTTTGGTTAATAAAATAAATTTGTTATTCGTGTAAAATAAATCATTTGGTGTGGTGCAAAATTCATTACAATATTAATGTTGATTTTTATTTATATTTTATAATTATACAGTATTAATTATATTAATTGTACAGTAATTTCAATTATTAATATATTGTAAAGGAAGTGGCAGTTATTAAACATTAAGTGTAATGACGGTTAGTGTATAAAAAGGACTGTAGGTCACATTTTATTGCAATTCTGTGCTAGAAATCGTCTGAAAATAAACCAAGTAATATTACGTGGGTGTTTTTATTATAATGGAGTCTGGACACGATAACCCTGGCCTATCGCCGACATATACCTACGTTATATGTATTTATTTACAAAAAAAACTGCTTAGTTCACTTTACGGCAAAATACGTCCATACATCAAAATGTCTGAATTTTAATTGAAACGTACAGTAATAAAAAATATATCAAAAATATCGGCGTAAGTAACAGAGTCTATAAATAATTCTTATTTCACTCGGGAAACCTGGAAACAGAAGATATGGGTGTTTTAATTTTTAGAATGAATGATGTATAAGTTTGAATTATCAAATGACATATGCCAGATTGACATCAAAACGCAGAAGTATTCTGTAGTGTTGCATCTAACTGTCACAGCCAAAGACAAAAGCAGAGCTGCACATTTTAAATCGATTTTATGTGAAATCGATACAACATTAAAACGATGCTGTAACGTTTTTATTTGATTTAAAAGTTGTTTTGCATCAAACATATTAGCTTATTGATATAATGTTGATTAAAGATTAAATAACTGCATTTTGATAATTATATTTTAAACCAAACCAATCCTATAAAGGTCGATCGTATCGATTACTTATTTAATAAGTGATACGGATCAATGTCAAACTTCTATTCCTGTCACACCATTGTCTATGGCAACAATCAAATAATAAAGTAGGTAACTAGTTCGTAATCAATTGGAATGCTTTTTATCATCATAAAATACTCCGCCTTTAATGAGACAAAGTGAAAATATTAAAAATCGTAGAAAAAAATAACAATTTGTTTTGTTAATATGAAGTTTAAGATCGCCACAACAAACCCAGACCAAATTCTGCCATTGTCATTTGAGTTTCTTGTGTCCAATAGTTTTTTGGCTGTGCGTTGTCTATAAATCAGCCAGTAATGTAAGAATTTTATATATAAAGATATTATCGAGTAAGAATGAACGGAGATGCCGGTAGAGGAAGCCCAAAGCCCCAGATTTACGCCGACCAAATTGCTGAACAAGGGCCGAATCAAAAGTACCCATAACCAACGAGCATGCATGATGAGGTTAATGAATGTCGAGGATGCGAAAGAGGTGTGTTTGAACGGGGGCATTTGGCGTTCCATAGTCTCTGCCTACCCCAATGGAAGGCAAACAGGCGAAGCGTTTAGTTAGATAGATAGAGTTATATCATTTAGCATACTGTGCAATCAAAAGTTGCGGACTGGTAACTGATATTAAAATCTTTGAAGTATTGACTAACCGAAAACCACGGATGCTGACAAAGCCTCGAATTACTTAGGTAAATATGAGCCACACATGTCATTAGGTTCGTTTCATCTCTGTGTTAGTAATGCTGGATTACGGGCCTGTGATTTTGTATATCAAATACACATTTTTAATAAATACACACGATTTTCTCAGCGGGTTACACAATGATGAGCTTAAGCTAAATGGCCCGGCGCGGCGTTTTGATTTCCAAGCAAGTTTTTTAAAGATTTTGTCAGTATAAAGTTTGAAATCGACATAAAAATCAAGAATTTCTAATGCGACTAGCATTATGAGCGAAATATAATTTTAAAATTAAACTTGAACAGAGATAGCAATAATTTTATAGGCTACAATAATTTGGAGGATCAGACGGTGAACCTCAATTTTACCGATGTTGGTAAAATTATCTAACAGAAAATATTATCAAGAAAAGGCATTCTATTAATATCTTAAAAAAACGATTCAACCAAGTTGCTTACAAAACTAAGTACGCAAATTTAATCTAAATGCAACAGTACGATATAAAACTAAGTAGTAAGTAAACGGTAGCAAGGCGCAAAGTTGAAACAGCCAACTGACACAAAATATCCCAAGCAAAACACTTGAAACTCTCCTTACAAATGCGAGAACTGGTCCTTGCAAACTTTCAACACCTGTGAAATGCGGCTACTCTCGTCAACTTTGGTATGCAAAATAAGGTAGACGTGTGCGCGTTTATGTTAGCCTAGTACTTTTGTTACAAATCTTAGGGACAATAATTTGGAAGGTTTTTTTTTCGTTAGAAGAAATGCGTATTATTTATTTATTAAATGACTAGCTTTTGCCCGCCGCTTCGCGCGCGTTAAATTTGGGGTAACACAAGTCTACTTTCAGTCTCAAGTTGTGTGAAGACACTCCTGATTATTCTAAAGACTTAAGAAACTCTATAGGATACAAAGTAACTCAGTCAGTATCCATTACATTAACTACCGTTAGGTCTCTGCCGAAAGGTAGGTACATAATAAAATCACCTTGCCTATAGACAAATGTCAAAGCCATGTTCTAATACATGTTCAATATATCTCTATAAACATTTTCGAATTTTTAATATTTGTAGGGGAAATCGTTTCAGCCGTTTAAGCTTATTATATAATTACTAGAGGACGCCAGCAGCTACGCCTGCATTTTTTTAAATTTACCTGTTTTGGCCGATCCCGTGAGAATTTCGGGAAATCCCTTCTTAGTGCACCCCTGCGGTCTCCGAGGAACATACATGCCAAATTCAGCTTCCTGAGCCCAATAGTTTCGGCTGTAGCGTGTCTGTCAGTCAGTCAGTAACGCAAGGATTTTATATATTAAGATTAGTTTATATATGCGAACAATTTAATCAACGTGCACAATATGACATTATGTATGACGTGACAGTACCATAGAGCATAGATATTTATATCTGTATTCATTGACAGTACTGACAGATGTGATAGCACATGCGCAGCACTCAATTATTAGCGCATGCGTTCTTACTTCCAAGAGGTAAATTTGTGCCGTACAAACTTCTACCTTCCCTACAATCCCTCCTAGTTTAATTTTTGCATCTTATGGTAGCCTATGACCGTCTCCATGGTCCAATATATCTCTATATAAAATTTCAACAAAATCGGTTCAGCCGTTTTAGCGTGAAAACGGAACATACATACATACATACACACTTTCGAATTTATAATATTAGTAGGGATGAACCTTGAATGAATGCTAGCTGTAAGGTCCTAAGCTGTAACGAAGAGATTGATCACTTATGCAAAGTGTTATTAACCAAACAGTTATTTATAATTACAAGCAGCAGGAATGTCAAAATTATCGCAGGATCAGCCTTCTTAGTGTTGTTGGAAAAATGAATGCCAGAATTTTGATTGACAGAGTAGTAAATGTGACTAATGACAAGATATGGGATGTGCAAGCGGGATTTCAGAAGGGAATGGGATGTACGGATCAAGTCTTTACCTTGCGCTGCGACACCGAAAAATGTCTGGCAAAAAACCAGAAGGTGTATTGCGCGTTCATAGACTTGGAAAAGGCTTATGATAGGGTGAATAGAAACGAATTATGGAAGGTGTTATCCATGTATGGGGTAGACAACTTTATAATAAGGGCTCTGAAATCCCTGTATAGGGGTTCTAGATCCTGTGTCCGACTCAATGGTGCCTATAAGGACTGGTTTAACATCTCCCAAGGTGTCAGTCAAGGGTGTGCAGCCTCGCACTGGTTGTTCAACGTATTCATGGATGACATATATATATTCATGGAAACTGAATGCGGGATCGATATGGTAGGAGTGCGTGTTAAGTGCCTCTTATATGTCTAGTCATTCTTGCATCATCGGCGAATGAGTTGCAAGAAATGATAGACTGTATGAACAAGAGCTTTAAAGCGAAAGGTATGAAAGTTAATGCACGAAAGACGAAAGTGATGGTGTTTGAAAAAGATGAAAGTGTGACTGAGTGTAATATTACGATTGGAGGTGAAATTGTAGAGCAAGTAAAGGAATTTGTATATTTGGGTAGCGTATTAACAAGGGACGGAAGATGTGAGGGAGATATTGAAAGGAGAGTGACTGCGGGAAATCGTGTAAATGGAGCACTGTGGGCGTTTATGAACGGTCAGACGGTGCCAAAAGAGGCGCGATTGGCGGTTCACAATGGAATGCTTGTCCCCACGTTGATGTATGGAAGTGAGAGGTGGGCTTGGCAGAAAAAGCATGAAAGTAGAATTAACGCAGTTGAGATGCGATCACTGCGTAGTATGTGTGGGGTAAGACTGATTGATAGAATTCCGAATGCAACTATACGAAAGGGCAGTGGACTGAAAGAAGATGGTGGTGGTGTGATGGTGACAAGGATTGAGAAAGGAATGCTTAGGTGGTTTGGACACGTGGAGCGAATGAGTGAAGAAAGAATGACGAATCAGATATATAAGGCAAATGTGTGTGGGCAAGTCGGTCGCGGCAGACCTCGGCGGACATTCGTCTGCCAAATTGGAGACATCCTAAGAAACGGAAAGGTCCGAAGTACCCGAAACCGGCGAGCATGTATGAAAAGAGTAATGAGTGTGGAGGAAGCGCGTGAGGTTTGTAAGGATACGAGCAAGTGGCGTTCTGTTGTCTCTGCCTACCCCGACGGGAAGAGTATTTGTATGTATACATGTAAAATATAACTCTAATCTAACCTCTAATAAAATAATTTGTGTTCAAAAATCGTTTAAACAGTTTGAATACAATAACATTGTGTGATAAACAGTGCTACAAATCTAATCGCGATTAACAAAGTCGCGTTCCGTTTCACGTCGATAATATTTCGTCGAATTTAGGCTGGGCAAAAGTAACCTGATCAAGTGTAAAAGTCACGTTCTTATAAAAGTAACCATAATACTTTTCTTGCAAGTTTTGTGATAATTATTTGATTTATTAAGAGTGTAACAATGGCACATAAGGAGATTAATAATATTACTTTGGGAAATCTTCGTACAGTACGATCGCATTATCTTTATCCATTGAATCTTTGAACAGGTCAACATCGAGCTTTAGTATTAAAAGCATGATTGATCTGTCAACTCACATGAAAACGGATGAATTGCTAGAACTACATAGTTTGGTTGAAAAATTTGAAGGTCAATTACAAAGCGCCCACGCAGGAATTGAAATACTGAACCTAAACAATATGTCATTACAACAAGAATTACAAGAACAAATACTCAAAAATAATGAGCTCAAAAAAATATGCACTAGCCTTAACACTAGTAAATGCAACACTGAATTGAAGAGTTTCATAAGAAATAGAAAGGGACTGAGTCATACACATACCAGTGAAATTGGGATAACTCCGACACCAAACCCAAAGCTAGAAAATTAGAGTTCCACACTCCAGATAACTTTGCCGTGGTGCACTATCCGATTAAGCCCACAGACACCGGGAATCGAAACAGTCCGAAAACAGACAAGTAAAACCGGTAGCAACCATTGAAAGAAACAGCTTAGAATACACCAAAATGAAAAATGTGTCCCTACCACAGACAGATAATATTGGAAGCAGCTGCATTACCCAGGATATGCATAAACCACCACAAAGTACACAAGATGCTGTCCGTATCATTGGGGATCCAGAGGCCACTAAGACTCTTGAATCACTGCAATTACGTAGAGACGTGGCATCTATGGCTGTCTTCTACCGCATCTATCACGGTGAGTGCTCCGAAGAGCTCTTTCAACTAATCCCTCCCTCTCCTTTCCTATCCCGAACGACACGTGCTGGGTTGAGGTGCCACTCTTACACGGTAGAACAGATACCGTCACGCACCAAACGGTTCGGCGCCTCTTATCTCTGGCGTACCATTAAGATGTGGAACTCTTTTGCCAGCCCACGTGTTTCCCTCCACTTATGATCCTGGGTCCTTTAAGCGGAGCGTGAAAAAGTTTTTCTCAAGGCCGTCAAGGTGAGGGCCATCATACCATAATGCCATGCTGTCTGCTGGGATGATGGCCATCACTATGGGACTTCACTGACTGCTTAACATCAGGCAGCATGGAGTCAATTTGTTCGGCAGAAAAAAAAAAGAGATTGCTATCAGAGCTGTAACAAAATAAATATACTTACGGACAATTAAGGGACAGGCCTCGTTCAGCAAATTTTACGCTATAGAAGTAAAATCATACCTGAAGACACGATAATTCAGTCCATAAGAAAAACCAAATGCTAAAACTAGAGATGTTTTGGAAGACTGTAGTAATTTAGGTAAAACGTTAACAAAAAATGATCAGGTAATCATTTTTACGGATAGTAGCGATACAAACCCTGTCGAATTCATGTGGTGAAATTCTAATGTGATAATTGTAAATGTACTTTATAATCGATACTTCAATGAACAAAAACTAAACCATGAATTGAAAGTTTTAACGAATAATTTCAAACATTGCAGATTTTTAGGTACTTATGGAACACATAACATATCAAAGCAAATAATACATGAGCTTATGGTAACCCAATACACTAATACATTTCTGAGTTATAACAACAGTAAGTTAAGTCACAAGAAGTAAAATCTCCGAAATTGAACAATCATAACAGCACACTGGAACCAAAAAAAGGTACCATGCCCTACTATTTTTCAACTTTGAAAAAAATACGTAGAGATGACGATATTTTTTTTTTCGTAGCTCAAATTATTACTATTCCATCATCATAATCATCAGCCTTTAACAGTCCACTGCTGCTCCTGTGAAAGGAGCAATTGGCCTACTATACCACGCTGGCCAAACGGGTTGGTATAGGGTTTCTATTAAGTTTTCCTTCTCTTACAGTGCTGTTCTCTGCATAATATGCTCCCCCTGTCGGCTTTTACGACACCCAGGGGATGATGTGGGGTGGTGACATTCCGTATTCTTAATCCATCACCACACATTACTATTCCATTCTGCAACAAAACATCGCTGACGTTTTAAATAAAATGCATGATTCAGATATAGCATTATTAGAATTTCATGATTCCAAAAATAAATGTAGCTATCGTGTGTTTAAGTGGACATTTTATTAAGATTAAAGAGGAACAATATTTAAGCATTCATGGTTTCTACCTTGCTGCAATTTACGCACGGCAATGGCAACGGCGGGGTGGCACTTGCATATTGTGTAAAGAGGCTATGAAAGTACTGAATTAGAAGTAACGAAACAGTTTGCTACAGGTAAACATTTTAAAATATGTGGTGTCGAAATAAAAAAATAAAAAATAATAGTACTTTGCATTTATATAAATGCAAAATTCAGACATAAATATATTCTTTGACTATTTGGCCAAAATATTAATAAAGCTTCAATATAATAAATACAATATCATAATTTGCGGTGATTTCAATATTGATTTACAGAATCATGATAAGCATGAAGTGCAGTTTAAAGAACTTCATTTAAACTACGGCATGCAGTACCATATACGTGAACCCACCAGATTTAACAAATGCATAGACAATATAATTAGTAATATTAGTAATGTGAAAGGAACTACGCATAATTTCTACCTCTCTGATCATAATACAGCCCAATTAGGCACAATTGAGACACATTGTGGAAATACTGGCAATGACACTATTTTATGACCATGGATGACTTAAGCAGAGAAAATGTCAACAAATTTGTTGAGTATATCAGCTGTCTAAGTTTCAGTAGTGTAATTGAAATTTCATCTCCCAATAAAGCTTTTGATGAGTTTCATGACATCTTGAAATAATTTTATGGACCATGTTTTCCTTCTATCAAAGTAAAGAATACAATACAGGATAATAAAAAACCAAAGTGGATTAGTAAAGGCATAAAAATGAGCAATAAGACTAAAAGACAACTTAGATATAAATATTACTTAAACAAAAATAGCGAGAATAAAGATAAATATACCGCTTACTCTAAACTGTTAAGAAAGTGTATCAATGGTATGCACTTCGCTTGTTGATCGCTGTGATTATTCAACTGTACTGTGTCAATTCGCGCGTCCACGCGGTATTTACACCGGCAGGATAACATAACTAGTATTTTCTAGTATTTCAGAGAATGTTCTCGTAACATTCGGAAACAGTCGATGCTTCCAGATAACAAAACAGCACCGCCATCTAGTAGAGAATATATGAAACACTTTTAGACTACCGATATATCCATTCTCTTCTAGTTCTCTCATTTACCGATAGATATCATAATAATTTTTTTGACATGCATAATATTAAACTAAATAATAATAATAATATTCTATCACATTAACACAACACCATCTAGTCCCAAACTAAGCAGAGCTTGTACTATGGGTACTAGATAATGGATAAACATACATATATGCTATTTTTTTTTGTAAATACATACATATTAGACATAGAAACACCCAGACCAAGACAAACATCTATGTTCATGCACACAAATGTTTGACTTGAGCGGGAATCGTACCGTGACCTTCGGCGTAGCTGTCGCTTACACTCCAGCTACACCAACCGGTCATCGAATGATAATAATAGTATTTTCTTAGAACCCACAAGTGCTTCTGAAGTTTACCAAACAATAACATCATTGAAAAATACAAAAGCCGCGGGATACGATAATATCACCACTAGTCTTCTTAAGGCCATATCCCAGTACATCTGTTACCCACTAGCTCATATTATCAATCTTTCTTTGGCACAAGGTTGCTTTCCTGATGGGTTGAAGTTTTCATTGATAAAACCGTTAAATAAGAAAGGCGTAAAAACAGATGTTAATAATTACAGACCAATATTATTGACCTCAACATTAACAAAAGTGTTCGAAAAAATTATGTATAAGCGAGTAAAATTATGTATAATTATGCATCTAGGCATACTGCATTTATGGTGTATCACGCTCATGTATGTTCCTTAATCCGTTATGGTATAGTTGTTTGTCGAAACTCCACTGACATGTTGCGAATATTTATTGCTCAAAAAAATGTGTATCCGTACAATGTTTAATATGAATTGGATCGATTCTTATAGGCCTATATTTACATCACATAAACTTTTAACCGTTTCTAGTATGTATATCTATACAATCGCAAAATTTTTGAGATGCAATTCTTCGTTATTTGAAAGCAGGAATCCCTACTTAATCTCAGAACATAAAAAACATAGAAATGGTATGCACCCAAATTACTATCGGAACCGCTGTCGCCAAACTCACACAAGTAAACCGATAATCATACATTGCACTACAAAGAAACAATTCGTTTGATTCGTAGTTTAAGTTTATTCAAAACTAGGCTATTTCACAGATTTGGAAATAAACCCTGCTGACCTACAAATAAGATTTATTTTGCTTTAGCAGTAGAACGTATTTACGATCTATAGACATACTAGATTCGATTTACGAGTCAATTCCGCTACTCAACCATAGATGGCGGTATTCTAAGTTCTAGCAATTATAATCTTAATTACATAAGGCATATGGTTGAAATTTGCGTGATCGGTCTGTTTCTGCTTCTACTCGGTTAGGGCCGTAGCACGTAGCACATTGGATTACTTTATCGATATCGATAGATGATGCGATATTTTGTTCAATATAATAATTATGCAAAAAATAAGACTTGTCGGGAGTATATTTTTTTATTTGGCACACAAACAGTTGTACTTTTTAAACCATCCCCCATACAACTTGTAATACAAGTGTCGCATGAACTTATTTTGGATACATTCTAACATAACACTATAAGACTTTGGAGAATGAGGTATGGTAGGTAGAAATAATATTCTTGACTCCAGGATTCAGAATAATTTATTCGTATTATATCGCTGTTTATATACAAAATTTCCAAATAATCATAGCCAATCTATACACAGATAAATAGAATGTAAAAATGTTTAAAATAATTAACCAATTAATTACAGCACAATCGGCCAATAATATTCGAGTTGAGATGACGCAAGTTATCCGCCAGGTGGTACATATTATATTTGACAAAAAAAATCGAATTAGTCCGTCAGTTAGATTATCGAAAAATATTGGATACGTATTTTTTGTTTTATCAAATCAGTAAATAATTACGAAGATAAAACGCATCAAAGATGGAGAAACGCCTAAGAGTGGGGGCTTGTAACGTCACTCGCCAGTAAAAGTGTACTGGCAAGTGACGTCACACGAGTTTTCAGCGAAGTTTGTCGTCTTCATTTTTTGTTTATGTGACTAAAGAAAATATACGTTTCCAATATTTTTTGGAAATCTATCTGACGGACTAATTCGATTTTTTTAGTCAAATACCCTATTGAGAATGTACTTATACAGGCGCCGTACGGGCGGGCGACTCATTTGACGTCACGCGTCAGCTTGTACGGCGGGCGTCGACGTAATGATATTAATTGAAGAGCGAAGATTTCTTGAAGTCGTCGTCAGCGTGTGTATCTTCGAGTTCACAAGAAAACTCTTCTTGTTTCTATTTGGCGTTTTGCGCACGTAATCATATGCCTTAGGAGAGTAATAATGTAATGTCAGGGTAAAACTGCGCAACGCTGGCGAATACTTTCTCCTCGATATAACTCCTGATTCCGTGTTTCCAATTTCTCTAGCGACCAATTCTTGAACCTGTAAAAACAATTATTTAGTTTTATATATTCACATTTAACTTTATCAATATTTATCATGAGTAAAATTATTTTAAATAATAAAAACAAACCTCTAAATTGGTATTTTTGAGGCAATCCAAGTTTTCCTTCGCCATGGCAAATTTTGTCTTCCAATCTCAATAATACTTCATCAATATTTTTTATTTTCTTTTTAAGCCTTCGATTTTTCGATTGTAATCATTTAATTTTTAGACGTTGGCTTACAATTTTTTTTTGCAAAATCTTAGCTGGCCTATTAATTTCTTTTTCTTCGGTGTTGAACATTCTGAACCACCCGTAGCATTTATATTTTTAACCGTTTCATCGACGTCAGCGGAATTAAAATTAACAGGAATCACGTCATTTCCTTTCTGTATAAAATTTTGTTCAACTTCTAAACATTTGTGAAGTCGACTCCTTTTAGGATGTGACTTAAAGTCAGAGCTCTCCGAATCACTTTGTCTTTTTGAAGAACCTGCAGTGACCTCATTATCATTTTGCGGCTGAAACCAAAATATTGTACATGAAAATATATACCAAAACGTAAATTAATAAGTGTATTTATCAATTAAATTTTATATTTAGTCAGTCAATGTTCATACAAATTAATAACATGTAACATGTGTGTTGTTAAGTAGCATAACAAATATTTTGAATACTTATTGACAGTGATGAAAATAAAACATGCTTACTTACTTGATAAAAAAACTTAACAATTTTCATTGATGGAAGCGCAGCAGGTTTCGTATATCTATATCCTTTACTTGATATTATAAAATCGTCTTCTAAAAAATGCTCAGAGCATATCGTGCTTGATTTGGTTGGCATCCAATTAACTCTACCCGTTGCATCTATCCATTTTTCTTTGATGCTTGCATCTTTAGGAAATCTAAAAATATTTTAAATGATGTTAAGAGGACCTACTAATGCTTATTTAGTGATCAATGCAACGTTAGTTAAACATTGCATTGATCACTAAATTGATAAATTATAATAATTACGTTACTATTCAAAACATAGATTATATTTTTGCAACAAATTATCTATTAGATTGAATCTAATACACCTCTTAAAATAAATTACGTGAGTGAATAAAGCCGACCTTATACTTGGATTGTAATGTAATACTAAATAATAACATATAATAATATTCGTAACATATGCTACTTCATACACACAACACCACCTAAGCAGAGCTTGTACTATGGGTACTAGACAATGGATAAACATACATATATACTTTTTTTTTAAATACGTACCTACATATTACATTGTTCATAGAAACACCCACCCAAATAAACAATTTATTAAAATAAACATTTCGTAAATGATTTATTTCCGTGTTTCGATATCAATCGATAATTTTAATATTCGACTTGACCACATCACTAAATGAGTAGCGCGGAATTTTCGAGAATGTTCTATTGAATAGAATCAATCCAAAATAAACTTTATCTTCGATGAATAAGGTTCATTTTTACTAACCGTTCTATTAAATATTATTTAATTGAAAAAAATTAAGACTTTTATTGAAAACAATGAAAATTGTACTTACCGATGGTACGAAACACCTCCATTTTTAAGATTTTTTCGCCTGCTATCATTTTTGCACTCCAAAATGGCACAAAACGGCATAGTTATAGAAATGAAATTGTGTCACGAAACGAGCAATTCGACGCGATGTAAGAACGTGACTGGGGCCAGTTAAGCGTTACAACGCTTAATTGTGACACGCGTGCCACGCCTACTTACCATTTCCAGTGTAATATTTTCTCTTCCGTGCTACTTAATATTATAAATTTGAAAGTGTGTATGTATGTATGTTCCGTTTTCACGCTGAAACGGCTGAATCGATTTTGTTGAAATTTAATATAAAGATATATTGGACCATGGAGACGGACATAGGCTACCATAAGTTGCAAAAAATAAACTGGGAGGGATTGTAGGGAGGGTAGAAATTTGTACGGCACAAATTTACCTCTTGGAAGTAAGAACGCATGCGCTAATAATTATTCACTGCGTTACAAATGAAAAAGAAAATTAAGTACCCGCTTTGAAATTTCATGTTTTCTTATTTATTCCTATCGTTTAGTAAGAATACATACATATTTTATTTCCATCACGTCTAATTTTTTTCTGTGGGGCCATCCCCAAAATTAATATTAAGTAATATCTGGCACATGCCAGATATTACAAAAAGAATAAAACCTAAATAGATTACGTAAAGAAATGGAATAAAATGTAGGTAGGTACCATATATTTTTACATGAATCGAGTTTCATAAGAAATACAAGCAAAATCAATCTTTACAATTTAAACCCAGAATACCTTTAAATTTTAAATTTGTATTTTATGTTTTGAAGGGTTTGCTCGTTTTAGACGCCTACATTAATCGCCTAGCATAGTTGTGTTGTGTCCCAACAGCCTTGAAATCGTTTTTCAAGCTCTTTTACATCTTGGTGGAACTGCCCACTCTGCCTATCACTGACAGCACCAAGATTAGATGGAAAGTGAGAATGAAGAAAGTGATTTTCAACGAAATTCTACAACCAACTTTTCGTATGCTTTTAGCATGTTTCTAGCTGTGTCGCATTTTCGGGTCTACGGTTTCCAAAAAATCCCTTTACAACTGCTTTCAGTGATAACAGACCATAGAGTTCGTTGTCAGTAAGCGTTTTGTCAAAATGCCGGTCTTTCATCTATGTGCGTACCTATTTGTGGTCCCACGAATGTCTTTTCTTTAAGTTTTGCGTCACATACCTTTCAAAATACTGTCTTCAAATAAAAAAGTCATCTCCCTCCTTATTCATAGACTTAACAATTTTTTTCATCAGACCGAGTTATATGAGGAGTCATAGTAAAATTATATTTTAGGGTCTACTAGTGGTGCATGTTCCACATTAGCTTTTCCGCTAACAAACTCTGACCATACTTTTGTAGTATAGCGCTTTTCCGTGGCATCCATGGTTTATCTTGATTAATAGCATGTCCAGAATAAAGTAAATATGCACTTCTCACTTTTTCGGAAACATTTTTGTTCGTGATTTCACAATGTTCTTTCCACAAACCAAACAAAACTTATTTAGTGCAGTTTTGCAGTTGCGTCAGCCACTTAGTTCAGAACTCATGGTGGATTTTCAAATAAATATGTTCAGAGATTCGAGGTTATCGAGTAGAAACGATTCATATATAAAACAAAACAATAACAATAATTTCGTAAGGTAGTATGGCCATGCTGATTTCAGCACGAATGGGTCGGCTCGAACGGGGCGGTACTACCCTCTCACAGAATCAACGTAAAGTAGCAGTACTTTTCTGCTGCGTTTCGCTTGATGAGTGAGAGTGCCGGAGGCCCAGTCCCTCCTTCCCATTCTCTCTTCCTTTCCTTTGGGGATGGCAGAGAGAGTGTGAAGGTTTCGGTGAGGGGGCGGTTACCGCAGCATGCGTTGGACCAATGAAGTCTTAGTGGAGTCATTGTGTGAGTAGTGGGGGTCAACCCGCCGGCCAGGGAGACCCGTAGAAATGGTGGTGCCGCTGGCCGCCCGCGGTATAGTATAGGGGCCCAAGTGGGACTAACCATCTCGGGAGGCTGCCCCACCAGGCCGCGCATAATCTCGTAGTGGCTCGTCGTGCCGGTTGGTGACTGGATGGTGGGACCCGGCGACCACTTCCGGGAGGGTACGGGGGCCCTTCCGTCCGGCGGATCGGCCACTGCTATTCCACACAGTCCAATGACGAAACAATACTCCACGCTTTGTCACGCGCTGCTGCGGTGACAGCCACCTCTTTTCACGCCCCTCCTTTCTTTTTCCACTCCACTATGGCAGCAAGCAATGGTAACGGTCACACAGCGGCGTCAACCTTTCCCACCCACACGCTACTTGATGTGGAGTTCGCCAACATCCGCGGACTCCATTCAAACCTCAACGCCGTCCACCACCATCTCGAGACGGCAAGGCCGGCCATGCTTTTTCTGACGGAAACTCAAATAAGCCGCCCTGCCGACACGATTTATCTGCACTATCCCGGCTATGCCCTTGAAGAGAACTTCTACGCAAAAGCCGGAGTATGCTTGTTCGTCAGGGCGGATGTTTGCTGTCGTCGTCTACGCTGCCTAGAGGACCCCTCCTTTTCCGTCCTGTGGATACACGTAAATCTGGGTTCATTAGCCCGGATTTACGTGTGTCTATACCGTTCCCATACTGGAGATGCCGAGGCAACTCGACTTTTTGACTCCCAGAGTCAGGCGGCAGATGATGCGCAGGAACAGTTTCCGACCGCTGAGTTGGTCTTTTTGGGAGATTTTAATGCTCACCATGAGACCTGGTTGGGCTCTCCCAAAACAGACCACGCGGGAAGGGCTGCTCACGCATTCGCTCTCATGCATGACCTGACCCAGTGGGTATTCCAGCCCACCAGGATACCAGATATACAGGGTCAAGCGCCCTCTTTGCTGGACCTTCTGCTGATGAGTCATCCAGACCAGTACAGTGTGTCGGTTCAAGCCCCATTGGGCTCCTCCGACCACTGTTTGGTCTGCACATCAGTGCCAACCACTGCGCCTTCACAACATGTGGAAGTAAAGCGACGCTTATGGCACTACTCGTCAGCAGATTGGGATGGCCTGCGCAGTTATTACGCGTCCATTCCGTGGTCTCAGCTTTGCTTTGGTGGGAGGGGTCCTTCGGAGAGTGCGTCTGCTGTTGCTGGGGAAATTCTGTTAGGTATGGAATATTATATTCCATCCACTTTTGTCACCAGCAACAGCAGACTTCGGCCCTGGTTCGATCGCGGGTGCGCCGATGCTGTTAAACAAAAACAGTCGGCGTACCGTGCTTGGATCAGGGCTCGGTCTCGTCGCGATCCGAATGTCCATCTTATCAAGGCGGCCTATGACAGAGCGGATGCACAGCGCATTGCACGTTTTGGCCAAGAACTTCTGTCGCACCCTACGGGAAGCCGTGGATATTGGCGGCTGGCCAAAGCCGTGCAAGCCAATTTCTGCCAGTCTTCGCTGCCACCGTTGCGATGCTCTGATGGATCACTGGCTCATGGGCCGCAAGAGAAAGCTGACTTGCTTGTCAATCTTTTTGCGGCCAACTCCCGAATCGATGACCGTGGTTCGCAGCCGCCATCTATAAACTACTGCGGCTACTCCATGCCTGATGTTCGCATCAGGCAATGCGATGTTCGTGCGATACTGCGGTCTCTCGATGTCCGGAAAGCCAGTGGTCCCGACGGTATCCCAGCGGTTGTTCTTAAGAAATGTGCAGCCGAGTTGTCTCCAACGCTCACACGCCTGTATCGCCTGTCTTATTCCTCTGGCGTCGTGCCGCAGGCTTGGAAGGAGGCGAACGTACAACCGATTCCCAAAAAGGGGGATCGTTCTGATCCAGCTAACTATCGACCCATAGCCATCACCCCTATCCTGTGCAAGGTATTTGAACGTTTAATCAACAACCAACTCGTTCGCTACCTAGAAGATCGCTCTCTTATCAATGATCGCCAATATGGCTTCAGACCGAAACGATCAACGGGCGATCTGCTAGCGTATGTCACTCACCTTTGGGGTGAGGCTATGGACAGGCACGGGGAGTCGTTGGCTATCAGCCTCGACATCTCCAAAGCCTTCGATAGAGTCTGGCATCGTGCGCTTCTTTCCAAGCTTCCGGCTTACGACTTGCCACCTCGATTGTGCAACTGGTTTGCTAGCTTCCTGCATGAACGACGTATTCGAGTTATTTGCGAAGGTCAAAATTCAAAGTTTATGCAGGTAAATGCTGGTGTGCCCCAGGGATCCGTCTTATCGCCCACATTTTTTCTTCTGCATATCAATGATTTGCTCACTTTTGGGAGCATACATTGCTATGCAGATGACAGTACCGTGCATGGGCGGTATCTCGGCCATCCTGCGGCTAAGCAGGCCGACATTGAGGAAAATAGGCGAAAACTTGTCGCTGAGCTTGACCAGGTTTTGAACAGCATCTCGAATTGGGGTGCTGAAAACATGGTCAAGTTCAACGCCAAGAAGACACAGGTGTGCGCATTTTCAGCAAAGTTATCTCCATTCCTTCCCCAACCTTCTCTTCTGGACACTCCACTACCGATACAGGACAGTCTAAATATACTTGGTATGGACATACGCCGCAATCTCAACCAGAGAAACTACATCGAGGGTGTCATTAAATCGGCATCTCGAAAACTCGGAGTTCTGAACAGCGGGAGGAGGTTTTTCACGCCGGAGCAGCTGTGTCTATTATACAAGACTCAGGTTCGCTCCTGCGTGGAATACTGCTCTCATCTCTGGAACGGCTCCGCTCAGTACCTGCTAGATGCCCTTGATAGGTTGCAGCGGCGTGCTGTCCGTATCATAGGTGACCTTGAGGCTACTAAGACCCTTGAATCTCTGCAATTACGCAGGGACGTAGCCTCAATGGCTGTCTTTTACCGTTTGTATCACGGTGAGTGTTCAGAAGAACTCTTTCAACTCATCCCACCCTCTCCTTTCCTATCCCGAACAACACGTGCCGGGTTAAAGTGCCACGCTTACACAGTTGAGCAGATACCGTCACGCACGAAAAGGTTCGGTACATCTTATCTTTGCCGTACCATAAAGATGTGGAACTCACTGCCAGCTCACGTGTTTCCTTCCTCCCTTGATCCTGGGTCCTTTAAGGGACGTGAAAAAGCATCTCTCAAGGCCGTCAAAGTGAGGGCCATCATGTCACATTGCCTAACCAGCAATTGGGGATGATGGCTTTCCCAATAGGACTTCACTGTCAGCTTACCATCAGGCAGCGTGAAGTCAGTTTGATAGGTTCTTTTTAATAATAATAAAAAAAAAAACATTAAATATATCGAAAACCTCAACTATTCCTTAAACGCCTAAAGTGAGTGTAGTTAAAATAATGATTAACTAGTACCTCGAAAACTAGACGTGATGGATACCACATATGTTTGGAACTTTTTCTATTCATTCCAGCTATCAGTTTAACGGGTACCAAAATCATGTAGACTGCTGCGCATGTGCTATGGCATATATGTCAGTACTGTCACGTCATACATAATGTCATATTGTGCACGTTGATTAAATTGTTCGCATATATAAACTAATAATTACCTATATAGCTTAAACCATCGATATATAATACTACCAGATATAGTGTCCGCGCCAAAAAACCGTCTCGGCAAATAACGGCTCGCTCGACAGCGTGATCGTATATTGTGTTTAGTTGGTTTGAAACACAGCCAACGTCAATACGTTTCACAATAACGCAGTGCCTGATAAAAAGTAGCAAAAATAATGCCCGAAAATGCAATTTATCGGATGGAGTATCTTACTTTCGGTACCTAAATAAAAAATAAGTTATATTTTAAGCTTAGAATTACCAAATGATATCATATTTTGAACGAAATTAATGATTTAATCCGCCACAAAAAATTTTTGACGCACGTCAAAAAATCTTGTCAAGCCACATATAACAGTGATAACACATACACAAACCAGAACAGTAGATGCATGGAGTCGATTTTTTTTGTAATATTTTTTTAATTATTTGTTACCAGAACATCGAAAGATATCGTTAGATATCTGTCTTACGATGAAAAATGAAATACATCATTGCGCCAACGGTACCACTTATGATTTCACATTTATCATAAAATTATTTTAGATTAAAATTGATTGTCTACAACTAATAAGTAAATAAAATTTCTACGTGCTGCGTCACTCGATTAAACATTACGTAGCTCTGCCGCTTAAGTTTGTTTTCAACCGACTTCAAAAAAAGGAGGCAGTTCTCAATTCGACTGTACTTTTTTGGGTTTGTTACCTCAGAACTTTCGACTGGTTGAACGGATTTTTATTATTATTGTTTTAATTTGAAAGCTTAGTGCCTTCCGTTTGGTATCATTTATTTTGTCCAATTTGAAGATGGATTAGTTTTTTGTTAAACAATAATTATGTTTATGTAATTAAGTTACTATAATGCGTGTTGTGTTTACCTATTGTTACGAGCTGGGGTTCGGCGATAAATTAAAATTACTATGCCACTTAAACTGAACTTTATTTAGCACACACAATTTTATACCACTTAATTACACACTTATTAAAACACTATTTCACACTACTAGAAACACCACTAAACACTTCCGTTTACACCTTTAATGCACCTCTGCTACGAGTATGTGGCCACTTCACAGCCGCACATCTTTTGCATTTGCGGCACCAATCCTCGACGTCATCCCGACAGTGGAGCCAATAAAACCGCTCCTGGATCTTAGTAAGGGTCTTCTTAACTCCCATGTGACCTCCCGAAGCGCCATTGTGATAGAGCTGCAAGACTTCCGGCACCTTAGTTTTGGGCACTACCAAAACTTTGCAACAACTTTGCACTTTGCGAATGGCACTGGTTACCGCGAGCGTTTTCCCATTTGCGGCACAGAACTCCATCCTAGACAACCAAGCTTTCCCACTGTGCCCAATAACTCTTGGTGATGGGGCTCATTGCTGCGATATCACTCCATTTGGGCCTAGGAGCGTCTGATTTCTTCCATTCAAGAATCGGCTGTATATCCTTGTCGTCTTGCTGAGCACTTCGCAAAGCTTCTTTCCATTCGTCGCTCAGGTCCATCTTCAACATCCTTACTAATGCTGCCAGCTTTGCTTCCTGTCGGGTACAGTGAGCCTACGTGATCTGCGTTACCATGGGACTTGCCGCTGCGATGTTGTATTACAAAATCAAACTCCTGCAGTAGTTCAATCCATCTGGCTACTTGTCCTTCTGTGTCCTTAAATTGAAGTAGCCATTTCAGCGCAGCGTGGTCGGTTCGCAGGTAGAATTTACGCCCCAACAAATATTTATAGAAATGCTGCAATGTCTTTACTACAGCCAAAAGTTCCCGCCGGGTGACGCAGTAGTTTCTTTCGGGTTTGGATAAGGCCTTGCTGAAGTATGCTATAACAACTTCTTGATCACCCTTCCTCTGTGACAGCACTCCGTCAATTCCGGTGTTACTGGCATCTGTGTCAACTATGAATTCATGCTCATTGTCAGGGTAGCCTAGGATAGGTGCAGTGCACAGATGTTCCTTGAGCTTCTGGAATGCAACGTCACAGCTCTCATTCCAACAGAACTGTACTCTGTCTTCGGTGAGCTTATGAAGAGGTCGAGCAATGTCAGCAAAGTTCTTCACAAACCGTCGGTAGTAGGAGCATAATCCGAGGAATGCTCTGACCTGCGTTTTGTTCTCTGGGACTGGCCATTCCTTCACGGCAATGATCTTATCCGGGTCAGTTTGAATACCGTTCTCTGAGACCACATGTCCTAGAAAGTTCACTTGCCGTCTGAATAATGCGCATTTCTTCGGACTCGGCTTCAAATTAGCTCCTCGTATCTTTGACAGCACTTGCTCCAAGTTTCGAAGGTGATCCTGGAAGGTGCGCCCCACGATGATGATGTCATCCAAGTAGACCAGGCAGGCGTCTCCAATCAGTCCCATAAGTACTCGCTCCATCAGTCTCTCAAAAGAAGCCGGAGCGTTGCACAATCCAAAGGGCATGACGTTAAATTGCCATAATCCTTTCCCTGTGGAGAATGCCGTCTTCTCCTTGTCTCGAGGATCTATTTCTACCTGCCAGTAGCCACTTTTTAGGTCTAAGGTAGAAAACCACTTCATCCCCGTCAGCGTATCCAGTGTGTCTTCGATCCTTGGCAGTGGGTAACTGTCCTTCTTCGTGATGTCATTTAATCGGCGGTAGTCTACACAGAAGCGCATGCTGCCATCCTTCTTCTTAACTAACACCACCGGAGAGCACCACGGGCTGGACGAAGGCTCGATTACGTCTTCTTTCACCATATCGATCATAGCTTCCACTTCACGTTCCCGTGCCACTGGCACACGTCTTGGTCGCTGGCGAATCGGTGCTTCACTTCCCGTGTTTATTTTGTGCTGGACTAGTGCTGTCTTCCCTATGTCGGCATCACTGGTCGAGAAAATATCGGCGAACCGGTTTAACATCTTCTTAGCCTTGGTCTTCTCTTCTTCTGACAGGGTACTTTGGCAGTCCTCCAAAAGTGAGGACACGTCGAATCGTGCATCCTGAACCTTGGCGCTGGTAGGTTGCTCTTGACATCTACGCATCCAAGCCGCTCCTTCATAGGTGCCCAATTCCGTCCCTTTCTTGAGCGACACTTCCTTGTCACTTGCATTCAGTGCGCGTACTGATGAAACTTTGGTACCCCTTACCAAGGTTCGTGCAATCTTCCACGAGGCCTCTTTCTCTAGGCCTTTGATTAGTACGCAGCGGTTCCCTCGACCAGAATTCCCTGGTAAACTAACTGGTACAACCGTTTCCGACCGCGGGTGAAGAATGACATTCTTCAGGCAGTACACTTTTCCTAAAGTTGCACCTTCCATGAAGACTTCTTCCGAGCCACACTTCAAGACTCCCTGGTTAACATCGATCTCGCAGCGATATTTCCGCATGAAGTCTAGGCCTAAGATGCAGTCGTCCACTATATCGGCCACGATGACTTTGTGACGGTAAACTTTGTTGCCTAGCTTCAGATCCACCTCCATTTCACCTCGGACGGTTATGTGCTGACCGGTAGCTGTTCTCAGATTCACACATTCATTGTTTCTGAAGCAGCCCTGAAGAACCCGACTTGCCAGATGGAAACCGACGACTGTCCGAGAAGTACCCGTGTCCAATGTCAGCTTGCATGGTGTTCTGTTAATTTCGCCTTCGATGATCAGGCTGTTCCCGTCGCATGATTGCGAGATCGAGATACTTGGGGCTCTTCCATTACCAGCCAGCACCCGCCCCGCAGTCCTGGCTTCTACTCGTTTCCCTGCTCTCGCTGCCTGGCAGGCACATCAGGCGACCCCTTTGGTGGAGACAGGGTGTCACCAGGCTGCCTACGCTTTGGGCAGCTCAAGCGGATATGGCCTCTTTCTACGCAGTTGTAGCACCGAGGTGACGACACAACTTCCCTGATTCGGTGACCTCGGTTGTCGCGTCGCACTGCTTCCATCTCCAGAGCATGGGCTAAGGCGTCCTTGAGGTCCTTGAAGTGCCCAAGCCTCACTGCTGCTCTTACCTCCAGGTCCCGGATCCCATCCGTAAACGCCTGTACGAGGTTCCCGTCAATAAGCGCAGGCGACGACTGGTATGCCTTCCTGACCAGCTTTTCCACCTCCAGAGCCCACTGCTGCAGAGTTTCTCCGGTGCGTTGTGTCCTGTCTTTCAGCTGAGCACGATACACATGTTCAAAGTGTGCGTCACCGTATCTTGCCTCCAGCGCCTCCAGGAGCTTTTCGTAGGTGACGTCTTGCCCGAGTGCCTCCAACACTGTCAAGGCGCGGTCGCGAAGGCCTAAGGTTAGGACGGTTAAGGCCTGATCTTTGGTCCACCCATTCGATCGCATCACAGCCTCAAACTGGATCTTGTATGCAGACCATGATGACGAGCCATCAAATGGTGGAACCTTAAACCCACGAGGTGAGGGTGCCACAGCCGCTAATGTCACTTCCAGCCCACGCAATTTCTTCTCCACTTCAGCAACACAGGTCTCGTGGTGGTCATGTACACGCTTCTCTATAGAGGCGACGCAAGTCTCAAGCTTGTCGTGCACGAGCAGCTCTACGTCGCTGATACGGGCCTCGTGCTGCTGAAGTTGCTCCTTGACCGCCTTCAAGTCCTTCCCCACTGCGGCGCTGAGGTCTTTCATGAGCACCAGCTGTTCCTCCAGACGGCGGGCATGCTCCTCCTTGTCGCGCTGCAGCTGTTCCTCTGGGCGGCGCGCGTGCTCCTCTTGACGGCGAGCCTGCTCCTGTTGACGGCGGTCCTGCTCCTCTTGACGGCGAGCCTGCTCCTCCTTGTCACGCTGTAGTTGTTCGTCCAGGCGACGCGCGTGCTCCTCTTGACGGCGAGCCTGCTCCTCCTTGTAGCGCTGTAGCTGTTCCTCCATGCGGCGTGCGTGCTCCTCTTGACGGCGGGCCTGCTCCTGCATGAACGCCATCAGAGCCGCGATGTCGGGCACCGTCACGGAGTGTGCGCTTGCAGGCTCTACTGCAGCCGCGGAGACCCCTGGTCCACCAGACGATGGAGAAGGAACGTCTCCGAAGCGTCTCTGGTCCAGGTCTTGCTGGCGCTGGTTTCTAGTACGAACTCCTTCAGTTTCTTACTTCGGCATAACCGCCATAATTTATCCCACTTCTGACACCAATTTGTTACGAGCTGGGGTTCGGCGATAAATGAAAATTACTATACCACTTAAACTGAACTTTATTTAGCACACACAATTTTATACCACTTAATTACACACTTATTAAAACACTATTTCACACTACTAAAAACACCACTAAACACTTCCGACTTACTTCACTTCGCTTCTTGTTTATCGCTCCAATATTCAATTGTAACTGTGTCCGGTCCGTTTGCTCGCGCTCTATTTATACTGGCCGGATAACATCACTAGCGCATTCTAGATGTTTCCACAAAACTGTCGAAATAATCACGAACAGTCGATACTCGATACAGCAACGCCATCTAGTACAGAGTACCTAAATTACCTTTAAACCACCGATACATTCAATCTCTTCTAGTACACCCATTCACCGATAGATGGCGTAACACTATTAAAGGTTAGCATTCAGAACCTACGTAATTGTAATAGGCTTAATGTGCTTGATGTGTGCTAAATGTCTGTTGGTGAACCTAAATAAATAAATAGAACTGTCATTGTACCATGAACATTGAAGATGATTATAACAATATGGAATTGAGGTGTATTTTTATTTGTCACATCCTGTGGTAACTGATATCTAGCTTGGTGAGCCGTCGACAATTAATACATTTGAAAACAGGCGTACTTACATTTTTGTGTACAGTGCATAAAAAGTAAATAAACATTATACACAAAAAAGTAAGGCTAATCTATAACTGTTATTATATAACGATGACATAAGTAATGTTTACTAAGAAAGATAGATGGCCGAAACTTAAAAGTTAACAACTAGTAAACTTTTACGTTCATTCATATTATAAACTAGAGGACGCCAGCAGCTACGCCCGCAACTTTTTTTAAATTTACCCGCTTTGGCCGATCCCGTGGGAATTTCGGGAAATCCCTTCTTAGTGCACCCCTACGGTTTCCAATGAACATACATGCCAAATTTCAGCTTCTTGCGCGCAATAGTTTCGGCTGTAGCGTGTCTGTCAGTCAGTCAGTCAGTAACGCAAGGATTTTATATATTAAGATTATTTTAGTGTTCTGCTCGAGTCCATATATGTCATAGTCCATACCATGTGGTAAAATTCGAATTCGAAATTCGAAAAATAAGAAAATAAACGAAAATGACGTTTTTTGTCACGACTGGTCGTAAGTATAAGATAACATTTTTATGATTTGTGACTTTGTTACTGGGTCTCATGGTTGTAATTTGGTTGGACTTAAAACTGTTTGTCTCTGTTTGGTAGGAATCAAATGTCGCGGACAGATTTTGGCTAAGATTTTGAACGTGACCCGTCATCTTGTCGTAGTAGTATTATATATCGATAGCTTAAACAGCTAATACAGATATATTGAACATGTATAAGAACATGGCTTTGACATTTGACTGTATGCAAGGTGATGTTATTATGTACCTTTCGTGTCTTTCGGTAGATCATCATCATCATATCAGCCAAACGACGTCCACTGCTGGACACAGGCCTCCCTCAAGGTTCTCCACACGGACCGGTCTTGAGCCGCCCGCATCCAACCGCCTCCCGCGATCTTGACGAGATCGTCGGTCCACCTTGCAGGGGACCTACCTCTGCTGCGTCGTCCGGTACGTGGCCGCCACTTCAGAACCTTTCTGCCCCAACGGCTATCGGTTCTTCGAGCTATGTGCCCTGCCCACTGCCACTTCAGCTTGGCTATCCGGAGAGCTATGTCGGTGACTTTGGTTCTACTGCGGATCTCCTCATTTCTGATTCGATCTCGCAGGGAAACACCAAGCATAGCTCTCTCCATCGCCCTCTGAGTGACCTTGAGCCTTCTGATAAGGCCCATAGTGAGCGACCACGTCTCTGATGCGTAAGTCATCACTGGCAACACACACTGGTCAAAGACTTTCGTCTTGAGATACTGCGGGATATCGGACGAGAAGATATGTCGTAGCTTCCCGAACGCTGCCCAACCGAGTTGGATTCGACGATTGACCTCCTTCTCGAAGTTGGACCTACCTAATTGGACTACTTGTCCCAGGTAGATATTCTTGTCGACAACTTCGAGCGTAGAGTTCCCAACCTGAATAGGAGCAGGAACAACATGGACGTTCGACATGATTTTCGTCTTGTCCATGTTCATCTTAAGACCCACTTGTTGGGAGACTTTACAGAAGCCATCAAGCATTCTGCCTAGGTCTTCCATGGTCTCAGCTATGACTACGATAACGTCTGCGAATCGAAGGTGAGTGATGTACTCGCCGTTGATGTTGATGCCGAGTCCATTCCAGTCCAAAAGCTTGAAAACATCCTCCAGTGCAGTGGTAAACAGTTTCGGGGATATGACATCCCCCTGTCTCACACCTCACTGGAGTTGAATAGGTTTCGAACTCTGGTCCTGGAGGCGGACTGACATGGTGGCGTTTTCATACACAGAAGAAGAAGAAGACTTCACACTCACTTTTCGGTAAATAACTGTAGATAATGTCATGGATACTGATCGAGTTACTTTGTACCCTATAGAGTTACTGAAGTCTTTACCGAATTTAACGCGGGCGAAGCGGCGGGCAAAAGCTAGTAATGTAAATAATCATCATCATCAGCCTTTAATAGTCCACTGATGGACTAGGCCTCTCTTTTGAAAGGAGGAATTGGCCTACTATACCACGCTGGCAAAACGGGTTGGTATAGGGTTTGTATTAAGTTTTCCTTCTCTTACAGTGCTGTTCTCTGCATAATATGCTCCCTCTGTCAGCTCTTACGACACCCATGGGATGATATGGGGGGGTAACAATTCGTATTCTTAATCCGTCACCACACGGACAATAAATATACGATACTAATAATACACGGATAATAATAAGTAATGTAAATAAACGAAAGATTAATCAATTTCAATATGAAATCCCGGTTCCTTCACCACACGGACAATAAATATACGATACTAATAATACACGGATAATAATAAGTAATGTAAATAAACGAAAGATTAATCAATTTCAATATGAAATCCCGGTTCCTAAGTTGGAACTCTTCAGGAAAAGCTGCGTGTACATGGCTCCATTAATTTAAAACTATTTACCGTGTGCTATAACATCACTTCCATACAACGAATTTTGCATGGCATTGCGTAATTGATTAATTGATGAATGCTATTACTCTATTGAAGAGTTTCTACAAAAAAACAGATGCAAATTTTATAACTTGGAGCGTTCAGTGAGGTATAGATTTTAATAATTCCCTACTTGTTGGAATATGTCTATTGATAAATATGTATTTTTTAATTATAATGTGTCTATTATGATTATGATATTCTTCATGATTTTTAAACAATTGTTGCATGCTGTGTAATAGCCAAATATGTGGAACTATATAATTTTGTAACACCTATGTACCATACCATATTTGATACCATAAATGATTTTATTATTATTAAATATTAATCCGTATTAATCAATATATGTAATGTCCATACTAATGCCCAAGGGCGTCGCCAGCCGGTTGTATAGAGGGGGGGGGGGGGGGGGGGGGCAAATCGCCAGCCGATAGCCTAGGCCATCGGCTGGCGAAGTTTTTTTCTTGTTTGATGAAAACAGTTGTATGTTTTGCTGGGTACGATTAATTAGCTATTTTAAGACATCAAATCATCATCATTATGCAGCCTTTTTTTTACAATTACATTGTTAATCAATATATTGTTAATTAATCAATATTAACAATGTAATTGTACTTGTACAGTGCATAAAAAGTAAATAAACATTATACACAAAAAAGTAAGGCTAATCTATAACTGTTATTATATAACGATGACATAAGTAATGTTTACTAAGAAAGATAGATGGCCGAAACTTAAAAGTTAACAACTAGTAAACTTTTACGTTCATTCATATTATAAACTAGAGGACGCCAGCAGCTACGCCCGCAACTTTTTTTAAATTTACCCGCTTTGGCCGATCCCGTGGGAATTTCGGGAAATCCCTTCTTAGTGCACCCCTACGGTTTCCAATGAACATACATGCCAAATTTCAGCTTCTTGCGCGCAATAGTTTCGGCTGTAGCGTGTCTGTCAGTCAGTCAGTCAGTAACGCAAGGATTTTATATATTAAGATTATTTTAGTGTTCTGCTCGAGTCCATATATGTCATAGTCCATACCATGTGGTAAAATTCGAATTCGAAATTCGAAAAATAAGAAAATAAACGAAAATGACGTTTTTTGTCACGACTGGTCGTAAGTATAAGATAACATTTTTATGATTTGTGACTTTGTTACTGGGTCTCATGGTTGTAATTTGGTTGGACTTAAAACTGTTTGTCTCTGTTTGGTAGGAATCAAATGTCGCGGACAGATTTTGGCTAAGATTTTGAACGTGACCCGTCATCTTGTCGTAGTAGTATTATATATCGATAGCTTAAACAGCTAATACAGATATATTGAACATGTATAAGAACATGGCTTTGACATTTGACTGTATGCAAGGTGATGTTATTATGTACCTTTCGTGTCTTTCGGTAGATCATCATCATCATATCAGCCAAACGACGTCCACTGCTGGACACAGGCCTCCCTCAAGGTTCTCCACACGGACCGGTCTTGAGCCGCCCGCATCCAACCGCCTCCCGCGATCTTGACGAGATCGTCGGTCCACCTTGCAGGGGACCTACCTCTGCTGCGTCGTCCGGTACGTGGCCGCCACTTCAGAACCTTTCTGCCCCAACGGCTATCGGTTCTTCGAGCTATGTGCCCTGCCCACTGCCACTTCAGCTTGGCTATCCGGAGAGCTATGTCGGTGACTTTGGTTCTACTGCGGATCTCCTCATTTCTGATTCGATCTCGCAGGGAAACACCAAGCATAGCTCTCTCCATCGCCCTCTGAGTGACCTTGAGCCTTCTGATAAGGCCCATAGTGAGCGACCACGTCTCTGATGCGTAAGTCATCACTGGCAACACACACTGGTCAAAGACTTTCGTCTTGAGATACTGCGGGATATCGGACGAGAAGATATGTCGTAGCTTCCCGAACGCTGCCCAACCGAGTTGGATTCGACGATTGACCTCCTTCTCGAAGTTGGACCTACCTAATTGGACTACTTGTCCCAGGTAGATATTCTTGTCGACAACTTCGAGCGTAGAGTTCCCAACCTGAATAGGAGCAGGAACAACATGGACGTTCGACATGATTTTCGTCTTGTCCATGTTCATCTTAAGACCCACTTGTTGGGAGACTTTACAGAAGCCATCAAGCATTCTGCCTAGGTCTTCCATGGTCTCAGCTATGACTACGATAACGTCTGCGAATCGAAGGTGAGTGATGTACTCGCCGTTGATGTTGATGCCGAGTCCATTCCAGTCCAAAAGCTTGAAAACATCCTCCAGTGCAGTGGTAAACAGTTTCGGGGATATGACATCCCCCTGTCTCACACCTCACTGGAGTTGAATAGGTTTCGAACTCTGGTCCTGGAGGCGGACTGACATGGTGGCGTTTTCATACACAGAAGAAGAAGAAGACTTCACACTCACTTTTCGGTGAATAACTGTAGATAATGTCATGGATACTGATCGAGTTACTTTGTACCCTATAGAGTTACTGAAGTCTTCACATTGATTAATTAACAATATATTGATTAACAATGTAATTGTAAAAAAAAGGCTGCATAATGATGATGATTTGATGTCTTAAAATAGCTAATTAATCGTACCCAGCAAAACATACAACTGTTTTCATCAAACAAGAAAAAAACTTCGCCAGCCGATGGCCTAGGCTATCGGCTGGCGATTTGCCCCCCCCCCCCCCCTCTATACAACCGGCTGGCGACGCCCTTGGGCATTAGTATGGACATTACATATATTGATTAATACGGATTAATATTTAATAATAATAAAATCATTTATGGTATCAAATATGGTATGGTACATAGGTGTTACAAAATTATATAGTTCCACATATTTGGCTATTACACAGCATGCAACAATTGTTTAAAAATCATGAAGAATATCATAATCATAATAGACACATTATAATTAAAAAATACATATTTATCAATAGACATATTCCAACAAGTAGGGAATTATTAAAATCTATACCTCACTGAACGCTCCAAGTTATATACTCCTATTGAGGAGTATATGACTTACTGTAATACGCCGGCAAGAGGAATAGACCATAGATTATACACTTATACTGGTATAGGTAAGCCACTCGCAGTTCGAAATTGAAGTTCAATAGGCATCCTCGACTACTAGATGGCGTTAGTAGTGGATTCATTTTTCAAAATAAAATAAATGTTAATTTCAGTGTTAATAAATAGGTAAATGTCAACTATTATGTATAATATATGCAATTTAAAAGTACAAAAATATAAAAATCACAAAAAGTAGATTTTATTCAAAGCGTGTTTTCGATCCACGGACTATTCGGTTATGAACCCAGCAGCACGCTTACACTGCGCCACGCAACTCTTAAATGAGCTGGCGAAATTACCGATCAGTTATCGCTACAAATATTTTTAGGTATAAAAGCTAAAATGACATTCCCCTGGCGATAGATGGCGTTAATTTGTATGTATAATTTTTAATTACGGGATTGTAGGGAAGTTTCATAGGCCTGGAATAGACATTGGTTTGATGTGAGTTAACCGTCTCTTCACAAAATAATATACAGGTATTAGAGTCATGCTGATTTCAGCATGAATGGGCCGGCTTGACAGGGGAAGTACTACCCTCTCACAGAAAATCGACGTTAAGTTACAGTACTTAAACTGTTGCGTTTCGTTAGGTGAGTGAGAGTGCCGGAGGCCCTATCCCCTGTTCGTTCTCCCTCATCCCAATCCTCATCCTATCCTTCTTCCCGACCCCAAAGGGCGGCAACGCACTTGTGACTCCTGTGGTGTTGCTTGTGTACATGGGCGGCGGTAATTGTTTACCATCAGGCGATCCGTCTACTTGTTTGCCGCCTATTACAATTAAAAAGAAGAAATATTATCTGCTTGTAATAAGTCGCCTCTTAGGTCACCCGCAAACTGGGGAAGAGGCAATTGTATTCTTATTACATCGCCACTCGAATAACTGACTTATGCTTAATGATCTTGCAGTATGAACTAAAGTTTAGTATAAAAGCAATCACGACTCAATAGCGACTATGCTGTGTTATTGCGCTCTACACAATCCATATTCCACAGTTATCGCATTACGTCTTAGATTGTGTACCTATAATGCATAACAGACGATCTAAGGCCTATGGCCGTAAAGCCTATAAATCTATACGGCTGAATATGGGGACTCGCTACATACCAACACAATGAACCATCAACACTGAATATATGGTTATAATAGACATGCTGGCAGCAGAATTAGAGTATTGTTTGTTGCTGCGGCATTTTGGGTCTTATAAAATCTTGTGACAAATCGAAACTACCATCTTTTCCTTATTTAGATAGTTGCGTTATGGCAACTCGGATTATATTATTATTATAAAATTAGATTATATATTCCTAAATACGTAGATAATTCTGTAAACTACGTCAAGGTTAAATAATATGATAAAAATTGACTATACCTGTATTAGGAATGAATCCGGTATCGCATAATTTACAAACATGCCATCCACACCTAATTTAGAAATAACACTAAGTGCCGATCAGTGCCGGGAAGACACAGGCTAGATTTGAGAGAAGGTAAATATTTCCCACTGTTTTAAGTTTTCTGTGATTAGCAACGCACAAATGATGATAGTGCTGGTATCTAAGGACTATGGTTAAATTTTAGGCATTCTATAGTTAATATGCTGTCGCTATTAAGAACTTATTAGGAACCCAGACTGTAGACTTTTAAAATTATAATTATATATTATTTATTCTACCACATTCACACAACACCATCTAGTCACAAACTAAGCAGAGTTTGTACAATAGGTACTAGATAATGAATAAACACAGTAAATACATACATATTATACATAGAAACACCCAGACCAAGACAAACATCCATGATCATGCACACAAATGTTTGACTTGATCGGGAATCAAAAAATTCCTTGTAATACTCAGTGCATGAAAGATTTCCGCTAATACGGTCGTCAATCCACCTGCCAAGCGTGGCGACTACGTGTGAGTAAAATTTTCCCAATCGAGGGAGCGACCTATGTCCAGCAGTGGTGGTCTAATGGGCTGAAAAGAAGAATACTCTGAGCTGCTACGCTAGATTAGCACTTAGGCCCCTACTAGTGCATCTCCTGCTTAGTACCTACGAATCTCGACATACTTTATAGTCATGATAGTAGCTTGTATTGATAACATTGTATCTACCCCTTTGTTTTTTAACTATATAATACTTACGAAAAGTACGACAATAATTATTTTCAACACTTTTCATTCGCCATCCTCCATCCAAAGCGGTAGCTAACTTACCTTGTAAAACTTTCATGAATACCACACAAAGTAAAACTGCATATAAAATGTCTGTAAGGGACTGGTAACACTTCCATCAACTATAGTCATCATTTGCATTCACTCAGTGCCGAACATGCACTCTCATAATTTTTTAAACAGTGGCCAGTTTACTGAGGTAGATTTTTGGAGTAGATTTCGTATTGGTTTGATCTGATTCTGGTTACACAGAGTTACCTATTGCATTAATGTAAAATGTCTAGTTTTAACCATGTAGTATCTTTACAAAGTTTTATTTTTATTTTACTTTCTTCAGCGCCACATATGCGTTAGAGCCCAAAATCGGGCTCAGTGGCGTGCCATTGGAGAGGCCTATATCCAACAGTGGACTATGGCATATATATATCATCATCAGCCGATGATGATTAGGATCTAGCACCACATTGTGATGACTAAGAGAATAAAAAAATGGACTTTGACTTTATGAAAGGTATTGTCAGGTACCGTTGTCTCTTTCATTTTTAAGACAAGCAAGGAATCATTTTTTTTATATTTCAATAGTAGTCACACAAGGAACAAAATGTTCGAAAGAATTTCTAGGGGATTACAATATTGTCCAGTAAGGTATAAGATCCACCACACTTAAAATACTGGTAATTACGCATGATCTCAGTTACACCTCAATACCAACAAGGTTTCTAGTTCACTGCAATTTCTTTTTTAAACTTCCGCACTAAGCATACAATTTGTGTTCCGGAGGACTTTACAAACAGTTTTTAATCAACACAGCATACCCAGACTTGAAACAACAAATTGTGGATCACAAAGTGATGGCTCATGTGAGGATCGAACTCACAACACTCACCGCAGTGTTGAACGGCTTAAACCACTACAACATACGTGCATCATATTATTTCGAACCCTACATACTTATCACGCACCCTCTTGAACTCCTACAATCCTTCTCAAACAAGGTACATGAGGTATTCAAAATAAATAAAAACATTGTTTGGCAATTTATTAGTTGAAAGTTTACATAATATTTAGTTTGAAACTGCTACAAAGTCCATTATACTAAACTTATACAGAGCTTAAAGACTAATTTCACTACTTTGTTTATTTTGGCAACGACTTACGTTGGCACCCTTTGATAGTGCACAAATTCTTGGAGGCTGGAGCGAGTGATAAGAGTTGTGAGATGTTTTAAACTTACAGCTAGTTACGTGTGGAATAAATGTTTGTCTGTGTCATGTATTTAAATATAGAAACGAGCATACACTATCTCTAATGTATAAATTTGAAGGTGTAAATGTACTGATTGTATTGTATCAACTATAATTTAAACCACGCAATAACCGATATTGCAGGTGTGATGCCGCTGATGTAATGTTCTTAAAAGAAACTCAACTGTTGAAATGATATTTTTGAGAAATATTATAATCCAATTATCATTGGATATGTCAATCCTTGGACGTTGTTTTACATTCGACTCTGAAACAATGTACTTTTTTTTGTGCAATATCAAAATTTACCTATCGTTTTTGGCATACAAAATCAAAACATATATCATTTTTACGGAAGTTATTTAACTATAATAACAAGTTAATAAAAAATCATATCAACCATAAAAACTAGTTTACATACGATTTGGCTGAATTAGGCACAGAATTTGAGTTGAAAAATGATGACATAGAAAGATATTTTTTTAACATTTCAGAAGTAACTATACCGTTGCAATATGAATAATATTACGATCAATATATTAAATGGCAATAATGGTATGCTATAATCATTGCTATACACTAATGAGTTACATGATTACATTATAAACTACAACGAATTATCACTAACACAGCCATATTTTTAAAAAAGAAAATGTACACGTCCAATACACTTCGCTCCATCAAATTGTTTGGCAACAAAATTAGTTTTACATTATTTCACTACTAATTATCAACATTATTAAAGTTTAAAAATTACGCTCGCAAGAGACTAAAATGTCATTAGTTGACTCAGAAGTAGCCGTCACGAAAAACATAGGTGCAGAAGACCAACTTAAAATACAGAATACGATACTTGTAAATCGAGATACAGAGACTCGTGATAAAGAATCACATGTTTTGGATGGGAAGAATACATCAGTCAAATTTCAAGATAGCATTGACAAACATACGTACAAGAAGATTCATAAAAGTATGTCTATAGCTCATGACCATGAACGAAGCAACACTGTTTTGTCACTTTAAACCTATGATCAAAAGTCGATAGCTGGAGTGCTCATTGACTTTTAGGCTACAAATATAAAATAAAGCTAAGAATTTCGTTTGTGAAAGTTTTTGTGCGTTACTATAATGTGTCTAACTGGAAGATCGGTTAAAGAATAAAATTATTCACACCTTGATCATCTGTAATCGATGACCATACATTAGTAGATTCACGATTATAGAATTATAATGGCTTTTAAAAAGGCTAAAAATGCTTACTTTGAAATTTGTGCCTCCTTCTCAAATTGCCTCCCAAATACTGTTATCAACAATGGACACCATTTCAAGTTTGTCAAATATGTTTGTTCCAACCTAAATACAACTGACCTGTCTTTTTCGTGTCTGACTATCTCATGTCCAACATTTCGGCTAGCTGTTTCCACAATTTCGTTTTTGACGGAAGGCTTTATTATTTTCTCTTTAGCTTTATTACACGTGACATTTTTGTTTCATCTGTTTGCTTCATGATCACATATGTCGTGGGCAGTTTACAATTTTATGTTTATTCATTTTAAATTAACTTAGGTACTGGTATTTAGCATGTTGAAACTTAAAGTTGGTATATTTTTTCAGGAATTGGCAATATCGTTATAAACGTGTTGCTTGAAAATGAGTTAAGTCTATCCAACAAGTATTGGACTTCTTTAAACAAGGTCTGCCTCATTTTAATATTTTTAAAGTATTATTTTATTATTGTCATGAATGAATAAAAATCAAGTCAAAGTACATGTTATGCAGATATTGCTCAAAGTCGAACAATTTAATGTAAAATGACAAAATAATTGTAGCATACTTTATCAGCTTCAAATACTTTCACTTAATAAAAAAATTAGCTTACGAAGCTGGAAACCAGACGCTTTTCTTTTTAAACGTTTTCGCTAAAAAACCTTTGAGATAAGACAGTAATTTATAAGAGTAGCGTATCAAACTGGAAGAAGAACAATTTATTACCCTTGTCTACTCCAACCAACTTTAACACTAACTTATTACTTGAAACCTTAAGTTACTTATATAACAGCGTTACAATACAATTCACAGCCTATTCTGGCTTTATAATACCTAATTATCTTAGTGCCAAAACAAACTATGCTACTTTTGGTAAAGACAATTGGTAAAATTTCCCATATTACTTGGGGTCGGCGCAGAATGTCTTTCTCTTCCATTCTCTCCTATCAGACGTCATCTCATCATTCACTCCGTTTTCATTCATGTCACCCTTCACACAATCCATCCATCTTTTCTTTGGTCTTCCTCTTGCCTTATATCCCTCAACTCTTATCTTCATCACCTTTCTAGTCACATGATTTTCATCCCTCCTCATCACATGCCCATACCACGATAGACGATTTCCTTTCAGCTTTTCTTGCACCGATGCAACTTTCAGACTTCCCCTAATAAACTCATTTCTAATTTTATCCATCCTTGTCATCCCACACATCCATCTCAACATCCTCATCTCTGCTACATGCAATCTTCTTTCATCCGTCTTCTTCAAGGCCCAGCATTCCGATCTATACAGTGCGACAGGCCTTATTACGGATTTGTAGATTTTTCCCTTTAACCTAAGGGGCATCCGTGGGTCACAAGTTGTTCCTGTGACCTGTCGCCATTTCATCCAACCTGAGTTGATCCGGTTCGTGACGTCGCGGTCTATTTCCCCGTCCCCTTGAATAAGTGACCCGAGGTACCGGAAGTCGGAGCAGACCGTTCACAAATAAAAAAGGTCTCTGCATCCAGTGTTATTTAATCGGTAATCACCAGTACTAAAAGTCGCATATCTGCTCAAGGCCTTAATGAAGAAGTATTAAAGAATATAAAAAGGAAAAGTAGAAAATTAATACTAGAAGATTGTTGGTGTTAAAAATTTTGACGACTGGTCTGGTCGTTTGCAAGTCTAAATTTAGATGTTTTTTTTTATGAGTTATTCAGCTTAACAGTCTATTAAAGTGAAACTATTGTTTACGTATAAATGGTTTAATACTACGATAATCATGAATTGTTTAAAAATTACGTTATTTATAATCTTTTGCAAATTGTTAAGTACCTACTCGTTGTGTTTGCTCGTGTAAGGTTTCACATGTTTTATTTTAAATTTATTGTAGTGTTTTGAAACTGTTGATGTTTGAAATACGCACCGTAGGCATATTCTAGTACTCTGAATTTATTTGATGGATATTTATTTCAATCGCAAGTAAATATGGCTACAAGTAAACATGAATATAGGAACAGATGCATGTTTTTGGAAAGTTAGGAGTTTGCTTATATTTTAATTTTTCTTTATAGTAATAAGACCATATACAAATTTTCACTAAACAGTTTTTAGATATTAATGAAAGGTAAAATTAGAACTAGCAATAAAAGAAATATGTAAAATATGGTCTGCTTAAATTCACATTTGTATAAATAACACTCAATCACAGATACAAAATTAAATAACTAGCATTGGACAGTCCATGAACATTTTACAACATACTTCCAGCCGAGTCCTTTTCTTTAGTATTGTTATTTCATAATATATGTATCAGAGATGATAACTATATTCCAGTAGATCACGATATAGCTGATCCATTCATGGAGTGGCGTTTTGAGCGTTAAACCGATATTTGGCTGCAAAAAAAAATAAATACAATTATATAATAGTTTGATAACCTACGATCTAAGTCTTACATTTTTATTGCAAAAATCAACGCGATACGGTCGTATGGCAAAAATTTGGCTGACTTTCATTAACCACTAAATCCAATATCTGTGGTGAAAACAATTTATCTCAGTATAAATCAATCCAATTCACTAACCCTTCTGAACTTATGATAGAAATCATTCAACAAACAGTTATAGTCTTAAGGAAGCTCATAAAATGGTCTTAAGTCTAAGAGTCACCACTGTCAACTGGCAAGAACTGCTGCTGGGCTATAGAAGATAGCATCATGTCAATAGGCTTGGTGTCGTCGTAGAGGGATGGTGCTTCGCAGAGGATGGCGAATGTTCCCACGATGGAGGCGATGGTGAAGATCCAGAGGAACAGTCGGTCGAGAACCATAGCCACGAAGCCCCAGTCTTGGTCTTCCTGTTGTGGAAAAAACAAATTTTAATATTGCACTTTCTTCGAACTAATTTGTCACATTCAGTTTTTATATCATGAGTGTTTGCACAGACGCAGTTAGACACCAACCATCTAATTTGAAAAAGGGCGTTCATGTTCAAAAAGATACTTCGCAGTTTAGTGACTTTTATTTGGCGGATTTATTGATCGGTTCCTTTATTACCATAGTAATGAAGTGTTGTGACACTACTTCCGTGAGTGCATAAACTATAATCACTGAATACCACTCGATACACAAGATAACATTTAGTACATTGTTAGATTACTTCAAACGAATCTATTGGCACTATTACCAAACTTCTAAATCAATGCTGCATTCTTCCACGCGCGCACTTCGACCAATCGGTTATTCGAACGATAGTTCTATTCGCGGCGAAGCCTGGTCGTGCGTATTTTCCTACATCTTGCTGCAAAATTCTCAATCGCACATACTTTAATACTCGTTAAAACGTGATTTGAAGCTGGATGCACTCACTCTTTAAAAGAAGAAATACTTCTTGGGAAATCTTGACATATAGAAAGCATAACGCATTACTGCAATTTAAGGATTCGCCTGGCTCGATCTTTTTGAACCTTTTCTTTATTGTCATCGCTATCATCATTATCTTAGTACTATTCCGGTTACATGTCAAACTTGCGCTTTACAGCCTTTTACTTAGCCATCGAGATTGAGCTGAATACCAATATTCATGCGGGATAACATGATTAGCTTTAACTTGACTGCCTCCGTGGTCCAGTGGATAGCGTATGCGACTACTGATAGGAGGTCCAGGGTTCGATTCCCAGGTCGGGCAAAAGTGTTACTGGGTTTTTCCAAATTCTCAGTAGCAGCACGGAGCCTGGTGATGTGCCCGGTAACGGCGATAGGCTCGCCCCCTTTTACGTGGGACTTCTAAATTCATGATGAAATATGGGTGTAATACTTCAACTCTACCTACCCCTTCGGGGATACAGGCGTGAGTCTATAAGTATAACTTGATTAGACCAACGTACCTCGGGCTTTAAGAGGCAATATTGGATGCAACTGGAACAATATTATAGTGATGAAGGATGATGATGAAGTTAATAATGATGATCAGTTCTCACACGGAGCAACTGCTACATATCCTTCAGAATTGAGAAGGATACAAATCGTTTCAAGTTTAGACAAATAGTTTGAGGTCATTGAGTTTCATATAACAACTACTTACCAACTAGCTCATAACAGCCTGTCCCCACAGCTTATCACAGTATTCAATGCGAGAGTGATATAATATATCACCATCGGTCATAGTTTCAGTGACCGCAACTAATAAGAGCTACGTCACAAGTTTCCCCACTAATCCACTAAAACCATTCCAATTCAGGTGTCTGCCACACCTAAATAAGGAACTAAAGTAACTGCTTAAAATAATTTAACTTGTAGCTGAATGTAGTCTGTGATATTTGATATTACAAAGGCGAAAATTTCCAAGCGCAATTTTGAAGTTATTTAAGTTTGTCTGAAGTTAATTACACTGCAAGTACCACTTCTCTGTAAAGTAATTAATGAACAGTAGCTCGTTGAAGATTTATCATTAAATATTGCAATTAAAATAAACTCTTAGTTGGTACCTTTGCTCTTGTATTATGATCTGCTATGAATAAATCAAAGAATTTTAGATTTAAGGCTTGGCTTATAAAAGGTATGTGAATTAGTAAATTAGCTTTGAGAATATGTGCAAGCCAGTGAAGGAAATGAGTTAAATTATGTATGTGTGTGGCAACTTACCGCATTAAACTCGTCCTGTCTCTGCATGTGATGCTGTATAAACATCACATTATGAATAGCCTTCTCCAGTTCGAAAGGATACTTCTTCCGAGGAGCCACGTCACTGAGCGAGTCATCGAGGCCCGACATGACTGATGGAAGACCGTTGTAGCCAGCTCCGAGGCTACCCAGAGCACCCACTAGGCCACTGAATCTGGTTTCGAATCTGATGGACAAATTATAAGTAAGTATTTAGTAAAAATAATCTGTTGTATAGTAACACATTCAAGTTTTCCTATACCTGTTAGTAGCAGTAGTCGAATGAAGTCCATTACACCCTCCAGGTAGATGATGACGTAACGAATCTGGACTTGAAGCATTAGAGTTTGTCTGCTCAGCAGCAGCCAATGCATCTTTGAATTTATTCTTCTTCATACTTCTACCAGCAATCTTTTGTGCCGCCAGGTCTCTCAGTAAGTCCTTCGGTACCCTCATTAGCAACAACTTTGGCAATTTCGTAAAAAAAAACGTCCGAACCTATGGAGCCATTTTATGCGTACTCGGCTTTCGGTAATGTACGTTCAATATTATGATAGTGATCACTACAGACAAACCTACTAACAACATAGTGAATAGTAGATACTTTCCTAGCAATGGTAAAGCTAGTGAGGTAGATGGGATAATTTCCGAAATCAGCAAGAAGAACATGGTTTGGGACAGTAATATGGAAATACTCAAAGCAATCTTTTCGCCCGAGTCAGCTGGGAGATAAAATACGAGGACTGAGAGATATGAGATCCCTACGCAAGGTACGATAAGGTTGACGGTGTAAAATAACGTGTTTCTTCTTAGCGTGATGTTGAAGAAGATATCTGAAACAAATGTCTAATATTAGAAATGCCAATAAAACTCGATTACGCGTTGGGGCTCTCCGTCCAATATAAATATAGAATTCTACCTCCGTGAATGCTGGCTGTAATGGCTACCATTTAGCCTATGTGCCTATAGCCTGGTGCATAAGCTATATTACTAGAAAGTTTCATCAAAATCAATTTAGAAGATATATTGCACTTTCACTTCAAAATTTAACATCTGGTACCTGGATGACGGGACCCTTGCAGGTGACGTAGACTCAGTTTATCAAGACCTGGCACTTCTAAAGTCGAAATTTTTATCCATTGGCCTAGAACTTAATCCCAGTAAATGCGAAATTTTCATCAACGATAACTTAGACAAATCCGATATACTTTCAAAATTTCAAAATCTTGCTCCCAATATTACTCACGTTGAAAAAAGTGCTCTTCGCCTCCTTGGGTCCCCAATATTAGACGAAGGTTTCGATTCATTTATACAAGAAAAAATTCAAAATTTTAGTGATATTTCAGACAGGTTACTCAAAATTAATATGCATTCGGCTTTTACTATTATCAAGTATTGTCTTTTTGTCCCTAAATTTACACACGCTCTTCGATCTTCCCCTTTTTGGAAAAACCCATCTGCACTCGCCCAAATTGACAAACTTATACAAATTACTTTAAGCAAAATTCTAAATCTGGCCCTGAACGACCGAGTGTGGCTACAGGCGTCCTTGCCTGTACGCCTGGGCGCCCTTGGCGTTCGCAAAATTACTGACGTAAGCTTACCAGCATTCCTGTCCTCGGTCCACAGCACTGAAGAATTGACCAGGAAAATTTTAGCACCCACACTGGTCAATTCTGAGGTGCCGTGTAAGACCGATGCCATGAATGCTTGGAGAATGGCTTGTCCAAGCACCGAGTTACCCCGATTCCCATCTTCTCAGAGGCAGTGGGACGGGCCGCTTTGCAGCGTGGTACGAGAAAATCTCTTAAGTACGTCGTCCAATGCTGCAGAGCGTGCTCGTTTGCTGGCTGTGGGAGAGTGGGAGTCAGGGCTTTGGCTTCAGGCACTGCCATCGTCCAACATAGGTACCATGTTGGACGATGGCAGTGCCTGAAGCACGCATTGCTTCTTGCCTTCGTTCAGGTGCGCCATGTGTTTCTCCACATTGCTGTCACTGTGGAGAGGCTGTCGACAGCCTTGGTCACCATGGTCTGTCATGTAGCAGGAGCGCAGGTCGTATTTCACGACACGCCAACCTCAATGACATACTTCGTCGGGCTCTTGTCACCGCTGGCGTTCCAGCCCAACTTGAACCTCAGGGCTTGGCACGCGACGATGGTAAGAGACCAGACGGTATGTCGTTACTCCCATGGAAGCTGGGTAGGCCTTTGGTGTGGGACGCAACATGTGTCGACACCCTTGCGCCATCTCATCTTCCTAGCACAGCGGGTTGTGCGGGCGCTGCTGCTGCTTCAGCGGAGACTCTCAAAAGGCGCAAATACATAAATCTAGTAGGGGATTATGTATTTGAGCCGTTTGGAGTTGAAACGTTGGGACCATGGGGTCCAAGTGCGAGATCTCTTTTTAGAGATCTTTCAAAGAGACTTGTTGACACCTCGCGTGACCAGAAGGCTGGTCTGTATTTGGCACAAAAGATCAGCATTGCCATACAACGTGGCAATGCTGCCAGCATTCTGGGCACGCTTCCAATTGATGGCGATGTGGAGGATTTCCATGACGCCCTTTAAATTCTGCTTTTACTTTTTTTTTTATGTATTTCCTTTTATTTGTTAGTTTTTTAAGTATAGAAATTATTGTTTTAATTTATGTGTAAATAGCCACTTAGTTATAGTTAGTTTTAACAACATTTATATTTATTATCCGTTAAATTCATATAATAATATATATTTAGAAGATTTATCATAAAAGAACGGCAAATATAGATACGAACATGCATACTTTCGCATTTATAATATTACTAAGTTTCCGAATGATCACTTTTTGTATCCAAACATCAAAATACCATTTAAATTGTTTTTAAACATTTCTTTGATAATTTGTCTCTCCATCGTTATCTGCTATTCTAAGAACAGCTAAAAATATCAAAGAGAAACAAATATAGTCCCCTCCGATATCAAAAAGTAATCAATCTATATAAAGAAAAAATCACAAATCCTGTAAAAGTTGTTATTGATATCTTCAAATGGAGCATAGCAATAAACATGACGAAGAAGAAATCAATACGTTTTATTTTGTCTTAAATTCCATAGGCATTCTATTTCGGTCAAGCATTGGTAATATCACGAGTAAATTGACCTTATACTAACAAATCTCAAGTCAAACTGGGTATTAATGGCAGGCACATTTATTATTACAAATAACTTTAGTTGTTAATTGTATGTGTTTACGTGGGTTTACAAATGCTGAGAAAGAAATCCATTTTAGTTTCTCAATAGCAGGCTTATTATTAGACTTCGTAGTGCTTGCAGAAATAATGCGGACTAACTTAGCTCCTAGCTTTGTATCTAGAATGAGCTACGATGCTAAAATAAGACTTTATAACGTAGGGATTAGGGATCTTATTGTGGTATCAGTGATTGGTATAAAAAGCAATAATATAATTATTAATTTGGGCTCATAACTCCCACAGGGCCAAATTCACTCTAGAAGCCTTGGCTTTTAGAGTGAATTTGTGTGACACTTGTGTCAATGTGTCAATATTACACTAGTTAGGGGCTATCCACAAATTACGTTACACCTTTAGAGGGAGGAATGGGTCGACGAAATGTGATATCTTGTTATAAACGGCGGGAAGAAATTAGCAAGTTTATCGCTCGCTTAAAGTGTCTGAGTACTTATATATAGTATAGTTATCGCGTGCGAAAACATTTATAGCGCGATTCAGGGTAGTTCTATTGTTGTCCACTAGATGTCAGTAGTATTGATTATTTTTGACGTTGTACTATAGATGGTCTCACTTTTCATGGATTCGTAGAAAATCCAAGCGACTTTACCACCGCATTAGTATACAAAAAGAAATACATTATTTTATTAGCTTTTCTTTATTTCGTTACAAAAAATGGCTGAAGGTCTTAACGTATTTTTTGTTTCTGAAGAGCACTTACGTCTTACCAATTCTTTAAAGTGTCACGAGATTTATCTTGTTCTTGGGAGTGATAGGACTTACACTGAACAAAAAACTTAACGCCTCTAAGTTTTTTCTCAAACTAGCTGTTTACCGCGATAACACCAGAATAATTTTCTTTAACTCAACAACAGCGCCATCTAACAGTTCAGTTTTAAATAAATAAAATTACGTTTGGTAGGTTTGTCGCTTGCACTGATATCATCATCAATGGCCATGACCATACAATATTTTCCCACAGGCCTCTTCGCACTTTGAAAAGGACCAGTTCACAGACCAGGCTGGCCAAGTGGGGGTTGGCAGCCTTTGCATATATTTTGAGGACATTATCAAGTACTCTCAGATATGCAGGTTTAACAAGTGATAATTTAACTAACAAATGAATACGTATATAACTTCGATAAGTCAGCATTGCGTGCTGAGTGTTCGAACCTGTGACTCTCAGTGTAGCATTTTATTATTCTCTGCACATATAGTTTCATATTTTATTTTTTTATTTTATTTATAGACAGACGCCTGTATCCCGAAGGGGTAGGCAGAGGTGTAATATTACACCCACATTTCGCTAGGAGTTTTAGGTCCCACGTAATTGGGGGCGAGCCTATTGCCGTACCGGGCACGTCACCAGACTCCGTGCTGCAACTGAGAATTAAACCCAATAACACTTTGCCCGACCCGGGAATCGAAACCGAGACCTCCCAATCCCACGCGCACATTTATGCCGCGAGACCAACGAGGCAGTTTCATATTTAGTATCCAATTTAAATAAGCTACAGGAACTGCGTCAGAGGATATGAAAGTTCATTTCTTAAACTAATTTTTTGAGGTCACCTTTACATTAATGAAATAAGAACTATTTATACTCCAAAAACAATATAACCTTTAAGAAATTCACAACAATGGAATAAGAACTCTTTAACAAAAACATATATTTGTAAAAGTTGGTAAGACATAGAATCGGACAAAGGATTTAATTCCAGTCTTTGTGAAGCATCTTATTGTCTAGACAAGAGCACATTACGGTCACTTACCGAACAGAATGAGGTTTTCTTAGAATAGCGAGTGTTACGGGAAGATAAACCCCATAGTCGAGCGATTTGTTTGCTTTCCGAATTTTCCGTTGGTATTTTAATCTGTACGTCAGAATTGTGTGTTTTGGAGGGATGTGTTCGATAAAGGAGTGGGATGTAGAGATTGTAGACAAATAAAAGAATGCTTGACTTATATTTTCCGAGTGTGGTAATCAGAAAACTGCTAATAACCTGTATGTATTGCGTGTAATTTCACTTTAATACGTGTCAACTCTTAGCTGTCCTACGTTTTTATCCGCTTTTTTTAAAATGTGTTCTACTACTGGGCAAGTATACAAATATAATTATCGTGTGACGTCGCATCGAGCGATGCACACGACAGCGCTGGCCCCTACCACTTCTCCTGCCGGCCGCTCCCCTCCCAGCGGCAAATAAATACGCTGCGCGACAGCGAACAGTCCCTTTTGGATCCTGGACGCTGCCAAAGTTAAGTGCTGCCTTCTCTTCTGGAGGACCGAAGTCTCGTCAGCCTGCCTGCCTACCCTGCCCTGAGTCTTAAACTTAGCTCTAATCTAGTTGCTACCAGGTTATATTGTGAAACGCTTCTGAATATAATATCTTGTAAGCAACAAATAGTATTTAATTTCTCTCCATTACACATATCCACTACGTAACTCTACAGGCATATAGGTACCCACACCTAATAAACGTTACAATCGAAAAAAAAAAATAGATGGTCCGCCTTCCTAGTTGACTACGGTGCCAGTCTCCGGAAACCTCCAAAATGTTACCTCAGAAGTAATAAATTAAATCAACTTCAAACAATGAGGTCAGAAATAAACAACCTTTTAAACACCACAAATTCGTTTATTTTATACCAAATTCGAACATGAAACACCAGCAATTATCATCAAAGAATCGAAAGAGGATTTCTAATTTGAGGCCGGCGAGTCTCTGTTAACAGCCGGTACTGCCGGTAGTAATTACAGACAGAACATTTAGGCCAAATTGCTTAGATTTCACTAGTTATTGAAGATGTTACAATCATACTGTAAATTGGCGTGTAATAATCCTGAGGATACTGTGCGGCTGTAGCTTTTAGGCCATTTTAGGGAGAATGAACATTGAGATAGGATTTCGTGATTTTTATTTCATGAATATTTTTAGGTCAAAAAAAGAAGATAGTGAAACAACTATACCGGATAACAGAAACACGCAGTACATTTTAGAAGCTTTTAATTCATAGGTATATGTATAGCAAGCAACTACAATATAGGCAATTAGACAGAGATGACCATATCAAGGTGTGACTACACTTATACATAATAAAATAATATTTAATAATAATCTGCGACTGTCTCATAATATAATTTATTATTTTTGGAATTAATATACTCAGAACATGCGCCGTTTACTTACTTAATAAATCGTGTACCGTTAGTTCTAAATCGTTATTTAATCGACCAGCTAACATATAAATAATAATACCATATTAGAATTTAGGGCGCTATTACCTCAATCCCTTTAAATAAAAGAAAACTTATCTTAATTGCAAGCGAAGATCTTAAG